>CM057103.1:26227883-26490383 GCA_029959045.1 Taenioides sp. WSHXM2023
TTTTGTAAGCGCCACAAGACGAATGAGTGTGAGTGACCAGACCTGGACTAAACCAGGGCTAGACCTGGTTTAGTCCAGGTCTAGTCCAGGTCTAGTCCAGGTCTGGTCCTCCTTACCTCCTGGGTCTTCTGTACTTGCCGCTCACATGTCCAGTGTGGGTCAACTGCACAAAACAAACTGTTACAAAACACAGGGAAAAAGTTTATGTTTATGTTGTGAAAATAGAAAAGAATTCTACAAAATCCGACCTTTGTGAAAGCCGGATGCCCTGTCAGAACACGGGCAGTTTGAATTCCCATAATGCATTGCACTCTATGGGAGAATTCTGTCTGGGAGCTGCAGTACCTGGAGTGTCCACTAGAGCGGGGACAGAGGGGGAGGGGCAGATCCGTGGTCCCTCACTGATGACGTCACAAGTTCAGCACAATATTTTAAACATTATTTCAACAAAATCTTATTTCTTTTCTGATTATTTTCTTGTCAAATCAGTTTCTGTCTGACGTTTCGGGGCTTTTGGCCCAGTGTACCACACGGTTGCTATGGCGACGTGTGGCGATGATTTCCAACCAGGAAGTCAAATTTTAGACCTAAAGAACGGGAAAACTGTGGAAGAAAATGTCCAGGTGTTTTTTTTGTAAAATCTTAAATGTAACTGTCTAAACTTAACTGTGTCTGAAATGAACCTGTCACCTGTCAAAGGACCTGTCAAAGGACCTGTCAGAGGACCTGTCAGAGGACCTGTCAGAGGCCCTTTAATGAAACCCTGAAATGATTCTTTTGTTGTAACTGAACTGAAGTGTTTTTAACTCTAACTGTCCCTGTGTTTGTGCGTCTGTGTGCGTCTGTGTGTGTCTGTGTGTGTTTGTGTAGCTGCAGTGGAGGCTCTCACTCAGGAGCTCTTCAGGTAAATACTCAAGTTTATTACAACCGTACAGTGTGTCAGATGCCCTCCCTGTGTGTCAGACGCCCTCCCTGTGTGTCAGATGCCCTCCCTGTGTGTCAGATGCCCTCCCTGTGTGTCAGATGCCCTCCCTGTGTTTGGTGACAGTTTGTTTTGTCCACAGTTGTCCCACTCCGGGCTGTGACGGCACTGGACATGTGAGCGGCAAGTACGCAAGACACAGGAGGTAAGGAGGACTAGACCTGGACTAGACCTGGACTAGACCTGGTTTAGACCTGGTTTACACCTGGTTTTAGTCTGTGGCTTAGTCCTGGTTTTAATCCATGGTTTAATCCTGGTTTAGTCCTAGTTTAGTCCTGGTTTAGTTCTGGTTTAGTCCCGGTTTAGTTCTGGTTCAGTCCTTGTTTAGTCCTAGTTTAGTCCTGGTTTAGTCCTGGTTTAGTTCTGGTTTAGTCCTGGTTTAGTTCTGGTTTAGTCCTGGTTTAGTCCTGGTTTAGTTCTGGTTTAGTCCTGGTTTAGTTCTGGTTTAGTCCTGGTTTAGTCCTAGTTTAGTCCTGGTTTAGTCCTGGTTTAGTTGTAGTTTAGTCCTGGTTTAGTTCTGGTTTAGTCCTAGTTTAGTCCTGGTTTAGTCCTGGTTTAGTTCTGGTTTAGTCCTGGTTTAGTCCTGGTTTAGTCCTAGTTTAGTCCTGGTTTAGTCCTGGTTTAGTCCTGGTTTAGTTCTGGTTTAGTCCTAGTTTAGTCCTGGTTTAGTCCTGGTTTAGTTCTGGTTTAGTCCTGGTTTAGTTCTGGTTCAGTCCTTGTTTAGTCCTTGTTTAGTCCTAGTTTAGTTCTGATTTAGTCCTGGTCTTTGTCTGGGTGCTGTGGAGGTTGCCGTGGTGGTGGATGGAGGCTGTCACCATGGCAACGGTGCTGCAGCCTGTCTCCCGTGGTAACGATAATGTCTCCACGGCGACGGTGCTGTTTTAATTAACGGCAGCCAAGTTTTATTTTTAGTCCAGAGACATTTCTACTCATTCACAAAGACCGACTCAGACTTTGTTTGGTCTGTGTTTAGGCCTGGTTTAGTTCTGATTTAGTCCTGGTTTTGCCCTCATTTGGCTCTGTCCATGTGGTCGTGTCACTTTCAGTCTCTTTAAACAGAGGTCGGTCTTGGTCTGGTCCTGGTCCTTGTCCTGATCCTGGTACTGGTCTCTGGTGTGGTCAGGTCTTGGTCTGGTCCAGGTCCTGGTCTGGTCCTGGTCTGGTCTGGTCCAGGTTTTGGTCTGGTCTTTGTTCTGGTCTTGCCTTGGTCCTGGTCTTGGTTCTGGTCTTGTCCTGGTCTTGGTCTGGTCTGGTCCTGGTCTTGGTCTGGTCCTGGTCCTGGTCTGGTCCTGGTCTGGCCTTGGTCTGGTCCTGGTCTGGTCCTGGTCTTGGTCTGGTCTCTGGTTTGGTGCAGAACACTGTGTCCTCAGATGCCCTGCCTCAGTATAGACGCCGCAGTGCACCATGGGAACTGAATTTGAATGAGTCTGAGAGGAACAGAGCGGCACAGAGCACTCAGTCCTCGTGTAGTCCTGGGTTAGTCCTGGGTTAGTCCTCGTGTAGTCCTGGGTTAGTCCTGGGTTAGTCCTCGTGTAGTCCTGGGTCAGTCCTGGGTTAGTCCTGGTGTAGTCCTGGGTTAGTCCTGGGTTAGTCCTGGGTTAGTCCTGGGTTAGTCCTCGTGTAGTCCTGGGTCAGTCCTCGTGTAGTCCTGGGTTAGTCCTCGTGTAGTCCTGGGTTAGTCCTGGTTTAGTCCTGGGTTAGTCCTCGTGTAGTCCTGGGTTAGTCCTCGTGTAGTCCTGGGTTAGTCCTGGGTTAGTCCTCGTGTAGTCCTGGGTTAGTCCTGGTTTAGTCCTGGGTTAGTCCTGGGTTAGTCCTGGTGTAGTCCTGGGTTAGTCCTGGTTTAGTCCTGGGTTAGTCCTGGGTTAGTCCTGGTGTAGTCCTGGGTTAGTCCTCGTGTAGTCCTGGTGTAGTCCTGGGTTAGTCCTGGGTTAGTCCTCGTGTAGTCCTGGGTCAGTCCTCGTGTAGTCCTGGGTTAGTCCTGGTGTAGTCCTGGGTTAGTCCTCGTGTAGTCCTGGGTCAGTCCTCGTGTAGTCCTGGGTTAGTCCTGGGTTAGTCCTCGTGTAGTCCTGGGTTAGTCCTGGTTTAGTCCTGTGTTAGTCCTGGGTTAGTCCTGGTGTAGGCCTGGTGTAGTCCTGGTTTAGTCTTGGGTTAGTCCTGGGTTAGTCCTCGTGTAGTCCTGGTGTAGTCCTGGTTTAGTCTTGGGTTAGTCCTGGGTCAGTCCTCGTGTAGTCCTGGGTTAGTCCTGGGTTAGTCCTCGTGTAGTCCTGGGTCAGTCCTGGTGTAGTCCTGGGTTAGTCCTGGTGTAGTCCTGGGTTAGTCCTCGTGTAGTCCTGGGTCAGTCCTCGTGTAGTCCTGGGTTAGTCCTGGGTTAGTCCTCGTGTAGTCCTGGGTTAGTCCTGGTTTAGTCCTGTGTTAGTCCTGGGTTAGTCCTGGTGTAGGCCTGGTGTAGTCCTGGTTTAGTCTTGGGTTAGTCCTGGGTTAGTCCTCGTGTAGTCCTGGTGTAGTCCTGGTTTAGTCTTGGGTTAGTCCTGGGTCAGTCCTCGTGTAGTCCTGGGTTAGTCCTGGGTTAGTCCTCGTGTAGTCCTGGGTCAGTCCTCGTGTAGTCCTGGGTTAGTCCTGGATTAGTCCTTGTGTAGTCCTGGTTTAGTCCTGGTTTAGTCCTGGTGTAGTCCTGTGTTAGTCCTGGTTGGCACCACCCTGGCACCACCCTGTGTTGGTCGTAACTTGGCACTGAACCGGTGCTTAACCAGGTCTAAACCAGGTCTAAACTAGATTTAAATCAGGTCTAAACCCGGTCTAACCCAGATCTATACCAGGTCTTAACTGGGTCTAACCCAGATCTATACCAGGTCTAAACCTGGTCTCACCCAGATCTATACCAGGTCTAAACCCGGTCTAACCCAGATCTATACCAGGTCTAAACCTGGTCTAACCCGGGTCTTGCGTTGCAGTGTTTACGGTTGTCCTTTGGCCAAAAAGAGGAAAGCTCTGGAGAAGCAGCCGCTGGAGCCCGCCCCCAAGAGAAGCCATTACATCACTTCCTGTCCCGACGAAGAGGAGGAGGAGGAGGAAGAACAAGATGGCGGCTTTGGACGCGAGAGTTTAGAGGTCGTTCGCCGAGGCGAGAGGAGGGAGGAGTCTTCTGACCCGGAAGAGGAACAGGAAATAGACGGAGACGAACAGGAAGTGAAAGACGAGGAGGAGAGATACGAAGAGGAGGATGAAGAGGAGGAGCCCAGAACGCAAACAGGTGAGAGGAACGACAGGTGAGAGGAACGACAGGTGAGAGGAAGGACAGGTGAGAGGAACGACAGGTGAGAGGAAGGACAGGTGAGAGGAAGGACAGGTGAGAAGAACGACAGGTGAGAAGAACGACAGGTGAGAGGAACGACAGGTGAGAGGAACGACAGGTGAGAGGAAAGACAGGTGAGAGGAACGACAGGTGAGAGAAAAGACAGGTGAGAGGAAGGATAGGTGAGAGGAAGGAGGAAGGACAGGTGAGAGGAAGGACAGGTGAGAGGAAGGAGGAAGGACAGGTGAGAGGAAGGAGGAAGGACAGGTGAGAGGAACGACAGGTGAGAGGACAGACTCACAAATCCTCCAGTTCATCGTTAGCTCCAGCTCCGCTCTGATTGGTCAAAGTGATCATGTGATACGCTCCTCGCACATGCTCAGTGGACACAGGAAGTACCTCGCCGCTAAAGGCTAATTTGGAGACACTGAGTTCGGCCCATGGATCTGTTAAAATAAGTGGAGGGTGTTGCTGCTTGTATCTGCCTCCAGGGGGCGTAGTGACACTCACTGGTTCTACAGCGAAAAAATAGAGAAAATAGAGCAGAATCATGTAAAATCACAATCTGTTCATGTTCGGCTGAAAGGGACTGACAAGAGCTGACAGGGCACCTACAGTTTTCAAAAATGTGATGATTTTGACCTATTTTTAGATCATAAACCTTTTCTCAGCTCAAAGTCCTTCAGTTGTCTTAAAAACATCTTTTTAATCGTTAGCTCTGGCTCCTCTCGCTCTGATTGGTCAAAGTGATCACGTGATACGTGAGACGGCGTGTACCCGTGGGAGAAAAGAGCACTACTGCACATGCTCAGTGGGCAAAGAGCCACAGGAAGTACCTCGCCACTAAACGCTAATCCGGAGACACTGAGCTCGGTCCAGTGGCCACGTTTTGACCCCGGGGTTTGAGCCTGAGCTCCTGCAGTACCTGGAGTGTCCACTAGTGGAGCTCACCCTGACCCTAGTGGAGCTCACCCTGACCCTGACCCTACACAAGCTCACCCTAACCCTGACCCTAGTGGAACTCACCCTAACCCTGACCCTAGACGAGCTCACCCTGACCCTGACCCTAATGGAACTCACCCTAACCCTGACCCTAGACGAGCTCACCCTGACCCTGACCCTAATGGAACTCACCCTGACCCTGACCCTAGTGGAGCTCACCCTGACCCTGATCCTAATGGAACTCACCCTGACCCTGACCCTAGACGAGCTCACCCTGACCCTGACCCTAATGGAACTCACCCTGACCCTGACCCTAGTGGAGCTCACCCTGACCCTGACCCTAGTGGAGCTCACCCTGACCCTGACCCTAGTGGAACTCACCCTGACCCTGACCCTAGTGGAGCTCACCCTGACCCTGACCCTAGTGGAGCTCACCCTGACCCTGACCCTAGTGGAACTCACCCTGACCCTGACCCTAGTGGAGCTCACCCTGACCCTGACCCTAGTGGAGCTCACCCTGACCCTGACCCTAGTGGAGCTCACCCTGACCCTGACCCTAGTGGAGCTCACCCTGACCCTGACCCTAGTGGAACTCACCCTGACCCTGACCCTAGACGAGCTCACACAGGGACAGGGGGAGGAGCTTATCTCGTACTTACACAAAGGAGTTCTTTAAGAGACGGACTCTAAGCCTAAGGAACCAATGTGTCAAAATTCCTTCTGTTTACACAAATCTTTCCTGTCCACTACTCTCCTGTCTCCAGTTGCCATGGAGATGTTATCCCTTTGCCTGGAATAACCCAGACTATGGCATTATTCTAACTTTATTCATTTATTTACTGCTTTTGTGTTTTCAGTTGAGAGCCTTTACAGACCAAGTCCACCATCTAAACCAGTCCCACTTCTGAAGGAGGATCACACAAACCCAGGTCTTAATCCAGGACTAAACCAAGGTCTAAACCCAGGTCTAAGTCCAGGTTTAAGTCCAGGCCCAAGTCCAGGTCTAAGTCCAGGTGTAAACCCGGCTCAGGGGAACAGGACTCGGGAGGACTACGAGGACTACGACCAGCTGGTGGCCAAGTCCCTGCTGAACCTGGGCAAGATGGCCGACTCTGTGTCCGAATCGTCCCACAGCGAAGACGAGGAAGAGGAGGAGAGGAGAGGAGGAGAGAGTGAAGAGGAAGAGGAGGAGAGGAGGCAAGGGCTGAGCGTCGACCTCAACAGTGACGTGGTCCGAGAAACTGTAAGAGCCATCTTCTGCACCATCTGACCCTCTCCTCTGCTCCTCTGACCCTCTCCTCTGCTCCTCTGACCTTCTCCTCTGCTCCTCTGACCTTCTCCTCTGACCCGCTCCTCTGCTCCTCTGACCCTCTCCTCTGCTCCTCTGACCTCCTCTGCACCATCTGACCCTCTCCTCTGCTCCTCTGACCTTCTCCTCTGCTCCTCTGACCTCCTCTGCACCATCTGACCCTCTCCTCTGCTCCTCTGACCCTCTCCTCTGCTCCTCTCCTCTGCTCCTCTGACCCTCTCCTCTGCTCCTCTCCTCTGCTCCTCTGACCCTCTCCTCTGCTCCTCTGCCTCTCTCCTCTGCTCCTCTGACCTTCTCTTTTGCACCATCTGACCCTCTCCTCTGCTCCTCTGACCTTCTCCTCTGCTCCTCTGACCTTCTCCTCTGCTCCTCTGACCCTCTCCTCTGCTCCTCTGACCTTCTCCTCTGCTCCTCTGACCCTCTCCTCTGCTCCTCTGACCTTCTCCTCTGCTCCTCTGCTCCTCTGACCTTCTCCTCTGCTCCTCTGCTCCTCTGACCCTCTCCTCTGCTCCTCTGTTTTTCCTCTGCTCCTGACCTGCCTGTCGTTCTGTAGGTTGACTCCCTAAAGCTCCTTGCTCAGGGGCACGGGACGGTGATGGCGGATGACGGTTACCCAGAATGCAGTGTGGTGGAGGAGGGGAGGGGCTTCCTGGGTCCTAAAGTGAGCGAGTCTCCTCTGCACCTGCACAGCCAGAGCCTCAACCACATCCACAGGTCAGAATGAGCCCAGTGTAGGACACGTGTGAGTCTCTGTGTTCATCTGTGGAGGATCTCAGAGACTTTACTCCAGTCGGGAAAAGGCGGAGCTTCATGGTGAATACTTGAATCTGATTGGTCGAAGCGTCACAACAGCAGAACAAGATGAAAATCACACTTTGGTTAAATCCAGTTGAGAGAAAAGCTCAGACACGTTTCCCTTTCCCTCGTTTAGAACAAACTAAATAGTCCATTTCTGCTGTAAAACAGAAGCACGTCGTTTGGGTTCGTTTGGGCGAGTCCCCACAGGGCCGCTCTGTGATTGGTTCACCCACGAGGGGGCGGGGCATATCGCACCAGCGCGAGAGTCAGACGGATTCTGGTGGGTTTGTGAACTGACCAATAACAGAGGATCATAAAAATACAGTAGGTTTATGACGATGGAACAGTTTAAAGTTCATAAAATCATTCGGGATGATGTTTCTCCTCCAGTGATGTTCCGTAATTAAATCCTGGAGCTTTGGTGGAGCTGCAGAATCAAAATAACTTTATGAATGGACAAAATTACATTTAACAAATCACAGAGACACACACTGTCCTCTGCAGAGCTCTGCCCCTGTGTCTCCATGAGTGTCTTCTTCTGTGAGGAACATCTGCTGAAAACAAAAAAAAACAAAAACATCCTTCAGTGTCTCTGGGTTAAACCTGGAGCAGTGGGACCATCTCCAGATCTGGACCTGGTCTTGGTCAGGACCTGAGCTGAGGATCTGACCTGCTGGAGGAAACCCACACACACAGGGAGAACATGCAAACTCTCTGTCTAATGAAATTAGACTTATAGGGTATGATGTTTTTGTTAATCTGTGGTCTTCTTCTCAGGTACGAGGACGCGGCGGACAGCGTGGCCGACGGGTCGTACTGTGAGATGACGCCCCTGCTGGACGATCAGGGCAGTGCGAGCGGGTACAGCCCCGAGCCCGACGAGGACACCACGTCCGTGGCCTCTGAGAGATCAGATGAAACTTTTGACATGAGCAAAGGAAACCTGAGTCTGCTCGAAAAGGCCATCGCCCTGGAGTCACAACGAGCCCAGAACCTGAAGGAGAGAGGAGAAAGAGGAGAAAGAGGAGAAAGAGGAGAAAGAGGAGAAAGGAGAAGACACGAGAGACACGAGAGACACGAGAGACATGACAGACATGACAGGCATGACAGCATCAGGAGAGGGTACTACAGCAGAGGTATTACACCAGGACTAA
Organism: Taenioides sp. WSHXM2023; assembly: GCA_029959045.1. NCBI lineage: Eukaryota > Metazoa > Chordata > Actinopteri > Gobiiformes > Gobiidae > Taenioides > Taenioides sp. WSHXM2023. The sequence continues at coordinate 26,236,361 of CM057103.1, forward strand.
ACCAGGACTAAACCAGGACCAAACCAGGACTGAACCAGGACTGAACTAGGACTAAACTGAACATGTAGTGCTGTAGTTCTCCTCTCTCACTCGTGGGGGCGCTGTGTTTCTCTGTTGTCTGCAGATTTGTCGCGGGGAGAGAAAAAGGAGAGCAAGTGTCCGACACCGGGCTGCGACGGGACGGGTCATGTGACCGGGCTGTACCCGCATCACCGCAGTCTGTCCGGATGCCCGCACAAGGACCGGGTACCTCCAGAGAGTGAGTCACACACAGACGCACAAAGATACACACCTGATACACACAGACACACACACACACAGTGTGTGTTGTTTTGACATGACCTTAAATTTAAACTCTGTGAATGTTTAAAGTGCGTTTGTTTCTCGCCCCATTCACACGTCAATAAGAAAAAATATTGGAAATACGACAAAAAAAAAACAACTGAACCTACTCTAGTGTATATATACTCTATATAATTGTATATATACTGTATATAATTGTGTATATACTGTATATAGTTGTATATATACTGTATATAGTTGTGTATATACTGTATATAGTTGTATATATACTGTATATAATTGTATATATACTGTATATAGTTTTATATATACTGTATATAATTGTGTATATACTGTATATAGTTTTATATATACTGTATATAATTGTATATATACTGTATATAGTTGTATATATACTGTATATAGTTGTGTATATACTGTATATAATTGTATATATACTGTATATAGTTTTATATATACTGTATATAATTGTATATATACTGTATATAGTTGTATATATACTGTATATAATTGTGTATATACTGTATATAGTTGTATATATATTGTATATAGCTTTATATATACTGTATATAATTGTATATATACTGTATATAGTTGTATATATACTGTATATAGTTGTATATATACTGTATATAGTTGTGTATATACTGTATATAGTTTTATATATACTGTATATAATTGTATATATACTGTATATAATTGTATATATACTGTATATAGTTGTATATATACTGTATATAGCTTTATATATACTGTATATAATTGTATATATACTGTATATAATTGTATATATACTGTATATAGTTGTATATATACTGTATATAGTTGTATATATACTGTATATAGTTGTGTATATACTGTATATAGTTTTATATATACTGTATATAATTGTATATATACTGTATATAATTGTATATATACTGTATATAGTTGTATATATACTGTATATAGCTTTATATATACTGTATATAGTTGTGTATATACTGTATATAATTGTGTATATATAACACAAGTGCACTGGACAGCGGAGTTTTGTTTGTGTTTCCTGAGGTTCTGTGGCTCGTGTTTCAGGAGTTCTGGTTCTGCATGAGTCGCTCACATCGTGTTTGTTTCTTCATGTTTATTTACATCGTCATGGAGACGGCTCAGGTGCAGAGCAGTGCTCAAAACGAGAAGGTTAATGGTTCAATCCCGGCTCCAGTCAACAGCACTTCACCCCCCAGACCTGAGTGAATATAGAGGTCTGCCCCAGGGCAGCTGTGACCACAGGGGGCGCTCTGTCACTAATGAATAATGCTCCAGTCAGATTTTAGACAAGACATAATATTATATATTAAAGCTTTGTTCATGTTCAACGTGTCCATCTAAGGAGACATGTCCATCTAAGGAGACATGTCCATATAAGGAGACATGTCCATATAAGGAGACATGTCCATCTAAGGAGACATGTCCATCTAAGGAGACATGTCCATATAAGGAGACATGTTCATATAAGGAGACATGTTCATATAAGGAGACATGTCCATATAAGGAGACATGTTCATATAAGGAGACATGTCCATCTAAGGAGACATCATGGTAAACCGCTCCACTCCTCCGGCGCTTTTGTCCTTTTTCTTTTCCTTTCTGTTCCTTTGTTTTGTGTCTGTGTCGATGGAGCATGCTCAGTGTGGTTTCACCTAATCTAATGTCCTGACCTCTTGACCTCATAACCTCTTCTCTGCTCCTTTACTGCTGCTGCTGGGTCCTTCCTCGTCTTCTATCTCCTCCCTTTGTCTCCTAACTCCTCTCCTTGTTTCTTAACTCCTCCCCTCCTCTCCTAACTCCTCGCCTTCTCTCCTCCCCTTGTCTCCTAACCCCTGCCCTCGTCTCCTATCTCCTCCCCTCGTCTCCCAACTCCTCTCCTTGTCTCCTAACTACTCTCCTCCTCTCCTAACTCCTCCCCTTGTCTCCTAACTCCTCTCCTCCTCTCCTAACTCCTCCCCTTGTCTTCTAACTCCTCCCCTTGTCTCCTAACTCCTCTCCTCCTCTCCTATCTCCTCCCCTTGTCTCCTATCTCCTCCCCTTGTCTCCTAACTCCTCCCCTTGTCTCCTAACTCCTCCCCTGTGAAGTTCTTGCGATGTACGAGAACGTTCTTAAATGTCCGACTCCGGGCTGCTCTGGACGCGGACACGTAAACAGCAACAGGAACTCGCACCGAAGGTGAGACCGAAACAAAGACCCAGAACACTGAAACTGTGAGACCCACTCCACACGAGCGAGAGTCAGGAAGATCCAAACCCAGACACTAATCTGTCCTAAAACTGGGATCCAAACTAGATCCTCAGATCCTAAAAAAGTCCCATTTTCAGGACAGAGCAGAACCTTCCTGAATGAGTTTAGACCGAACTGGAAATGGATCAGAACAAGTGTAAGAGCACAGAGACTAGAATACACCCATGGACCTGGTTTAGCCCTGGTTTAGTCCTGGTTTAGACCTGGACCACTGAGGGATTACACAGATATAAGGACACATGGGAACAGAACAGAAAGTTCTGCCATTTAATGTGGAAAATCACAGGAGATTGTCTAAAGAAAGAGTTTTTTTTTTTTTTTTTTTTTTTTTTTTTTTCAAACAAGGACAACAATGTGTGTAGAATCCCTCAGTCGTCCAGGTAGAATCCATAGCAAAAGGAGAAATTTAATTTGTCAACTGGACAGAGTTTATTTGGTCGAATACGTTTCTCATCCAAGCTGCTTCTTCAGTTCTGGTCAGATGCTGGTGGACACTGCTTTATATCTGCTTGAAGGGGGAGTTAAAGAAGCTATTTTTGTCAAGAAAGAGAATCCTTCCTTGAACAGAAATGGGGGTCTCAGACATCATTTGTCTCCATCTATAACTCTATCCTCAAACCTAAATCAAAACAAACTGGGAAAACAATGGGACTAGCCAGGACATGTCCAGAGGTGTGAAAACACCATCATGGCCCTGAATGGTTCTGCTAACTACTCCCCCACTCCCACTCCATATTGAATAGACTCACCTGACTAACAGAAACTGTATATAAATATGTGTGTCTCAGAGTCATTTTCATTGTAATTAAGCTCCTCCCTTCAGGCAGATATAAAGCAGTGTCCACCAGCATCTGACCAGAACTGAAGAAGCAGCTCGGATGAGAAACGTATTCGACCAAATAAACTATGTCCAGTCGACAAATTAAATTTCTCCTTTTGCTAAGGACAACAATGCACAGAAACATTCATCTCAGACAGAAAAGATGTTCTGTGCCAGATTTAGCTCCAAACTCCTTTCCATCTTCAGTCCTTGGGCAGGAACAAAATACAATAAAGAAACTATTTACATTAAACCCACTCTAATAACAACATTTCATCAGGAACAGCGTCTCCTTAAAATAACCACCATCCAATTCATTAAACATTTAAAACAATCAAAATTCATTGGTTCTGATTTCCATAAATACTTTCAGATTTCACGTTCTTCATTATCTTCAAAAAATACTCAGATTCATTGTCATCAAAATCCTCTAAAATGTGCATTTATCAGATTCATCAGTGTTTTTATTCTCTAAAATACAATTCATCAACAACACGACCATCAAGACGAATGTCACGAGTCAAACACAAAACATTTCCGTCTACGCGACACATCTGCAGGACAATCAGAACGTTTGAAGAACCCTGATGTTGACGCTCCTGCTGCTCTCAAGACTTCGTTTTAGCCCATGAGAAAAAGTGCGGTAGTTAAGGCAAGTTTTGAGGTCAGGTTGTTTTTGCGGCTGCGTATGAAAAAGCCGACCGTCCCGCCACAGAATGTTTAAAGGGAACGTCAGATCAGAATTTACAGATGAGCGAGATGTTCTAGTCGTCTGCTCTGATCATAACTGGATCAGAGCCTCTTAAAGTTGCAGGAGGCATCGTGGGATCAGGACTGAGTCTCGAGTCTGTTCCTTAGTATCGACGTGTCAGTATCGAGACGGCCCCACTCTGCTGACGCTCAGAGGGGCTTTATGTAACCGTTCAGGTGGAAGGTCTCATGGATTCTTATCTCCATGGAGATGTTCTTATATTTTAGGAATCTCCAAGACGGCGACATCACGCTGTGGTCTGCATTTCGGTACTACCCACTAGGCCGAGGGTCCACTAGTCCGAGGGTCCACTAGTCCGAGGGTCCACTAGTCCGAGGGTCCACTAGTCCGAGGGTCCACTAGTCCGAGCTTTTGGCTGTATATTTCAAGAGTAATAGATGTTATGAAACGTACCAAGAGTTGTTTTGACGTCTTGGTCTTATTTGAACAGGGATTTATTGGCCTCAGTATACTCCTGTCACATTACGTGGCTTTCATGGGACCTGCGCTCTTCGAGTGCCCTTCTAGTTATTCTTGGCATTGACTCCGTGGCCATGAATCTGTGTTTATGAATCCACAATCTGAATTTAGTCCACCAGGGTATCAATCTGTTTTTAGTGTCTACTTACCTTGATCTATCCCCTTTAAACACCTTTAAAACTCGGACTAGTGGACCCTCGGACTAGTGGACCCTACCCCTGCATTTACGTCCATGGTGGAATGTTCAGTATGACTTCTCCTCTGTCTAAGTTTACTAAATAAATAAATGGTGGAATGTCCATCAGTTTCTACGGTGACACAACGTAAACATGAGCAAACACGTCCTGAAAAGATTTTAGATCTGTCTGAAAACTTGTGATTTAAAGAGCACATTTTCATTTTCCTGTGATCAGTCCGAGCGTTTATGGTCCTGTTTAAGTTTGATTTTCAGCAAAAAGGTGAGAGCGACTCACTGAAAAACTGTTGGCTAATGCTAATGCTAATGCTAATGCTAGCTTGTGACTAATGTTCTTTAGAGGGACTTGTTTAACCGCACAGATCAGATCAAATGTTGAAGTTCTACGTCGATTCTTTCTGGTCAGTTTGTGTTGAAACAAAACTCAGATTAAAGGCTACTAGAGCCTCAGACAGAGAAGTGCCTTCTGTTAGCATCACACCCCCAGGGAATGTTGATGAGTCTCAGTTCGTGTTCTGAGTCCGTGTTGTTATCTCTGTCCTCAGTCTGTCCGGCTGCCCCATCGCCGCCGCTGAGAAAATGGCAAAAGTCCACGAGAAAACCCACAACCCGGACAGTAAAGGCCAGGCCTCAGACCGAGTGCTCAGGTACAGGACTAAACCAGGACTGGACCAGGACTGAACCAGGACTAAACCAGGACTAAACCAGGACTAAACCAGGACTAAACCAGGACTAAATCAGTTCTAAACCTGGCCTAATCTTTCCTGTGCTCCTCAGACCCATGTGTTTCGTGAAGCAGCTGGAGATTCCGCAGTACGGCTTTAAAAACAACGTTCCGACCACGACTCCGCGCTCAAACCTGGCCAAAGAGCTGGAGAAGTACTCAAAGACCACCTACGATTACAACTACGAGGGTCCGTACGGCAGGAGGGGTCCAGGGAAGGGCCCGAGGGAGACTTCACCTAAGCCCTATGAAGGTGAGGACTAAACCAGAACCAAACCAGGACTGAACCAGGACTGAACCAGGACTAAAGCAGGACTGAACAAGGACTGAACCAGGACTGAACCAGGACAGAACCAGAACCAGTGAACCTGTGAGTCCTAACCCGTCCTCCACCCTTCGTGTTGGTCAGCGCGTCGTCTGGGTCGCTCCAGCCCCTCCAGCTCCTACGCCCCGTCCACCTCCTCCAGCGCCAGCTCCACCTGCAGCAAGAGCAGCTTCGACTACAACCACGACATGGAGGCCGCGCACATGGCCGCCACCGCCATCCTCAACCTGTCCACACGCTGCCGAGCCGAGCACGCCCGCCTCACACAGGTAACACACACACAGGTAACACACACACAGGTAACACACACACAGGTAACACACACACACAGGTAACACACACACAGGTAACACACACACAGGTAACACACACACACAGGTAACACACACACAGGTAACACACACACACAGGTAACACACACACAGGTAACACACACACACAGGTAACACACACACACAGGTAACACACACACAGGTAACACACACACAGGTAACACACCCCCTCTGTCCCCAGAGCCCGGTGGGGGACCCCGAGGACAGCGTGTCTCTGGATGTGGGGTGCCTGCGGGAGGCTCCAGAGGGGCCCGAGGGTCCTGAGGGCAGTGGGACCGTACTGACCCCCCTTCAGCCCATGTCCCCCCAGCGCCAGGCCCTGCACAGCCAACGCTGCTACGGCCTGGAACCGGGCCCCTGGGACCTGCCTCTGGACTACACCAAGATCAAGACCGACAAAGAGGTACCAGACCGGGGTTAGACCTGGTTTAGACCTGGTTTAGACCTGGTTTAGACCTGGTTTAGTCCTGGTTTAGTCCTGGTTTAATCCTGTTGTTGTTCCAGAGTGAGGACTTGGACCCGTTTGGGGACCTGATGGAGGAGAGCCGTTTTTCTGGTGAGATGCTCCCAGGATCCAAACACCGCTTCAGCTGCAAAGAGCCCAAGAAAGAGCTGCTCAGGTTAGACCCACGGACCCCACACTCACAGACCCACGGACCCACTGACCCACTGACCCACAGACCCCACACCCACGGACCCACAGACCTACAGACCCCACACCCACAGACCCACGGACCCCACACCCACGGACCCACGGACCCCACACCCACAGACCCATGGACCCCACACTCACAGACCCACGGACCCACTGACCCACTGACCCACAGACCCCACACCCACAGACCCGCGGCCCCACGGACCCACTGACCCACGGACCCCACACCCACGGACCCACAGACCTACAGACCCCACACCCACAGACCCACGGACCCCACACCCACGGACCCACGGACCCCACACCCACAGACCCATGGACCCCACACTCACAGACCCACGGACCCAGTGACCCACAGACCCCACACCCACGGATCCACAGACCTACAGACCCCACACCCACAGACCCACGGACCCACGGACCCCACACCCAGAGACCCGCGGACCCACTGACCCACAGACCCACTGACCCACTGACCCCACACCCACAGACCCCCAGACCCCACACCCACAGACCCACGGACCCCACACCCACAGACCCATGGACCCACAGACCTACAGACCCACAGACCCCACAGACCCACGGACCCCACACCCACAGACCCATGGTCCCCACAACCACAGACCCACGGACCCCACACCCACAGACCCACGGACCCCACACCCACAGACCCATGGACTCCAGACCCACAGACCCCACAGACACAAGAACCCACAGACCCCACACCCACGGACTCCACACCCACAGACCCCACAGACCCACGGACCCACTGACTCACAGACCCCACACCCACAGACCCACGGACTCCACACCCACAGACCCACTGACCCACATACCCACGGACCCACAGACCCACGGCCTCACTGACCCACAGACTCACGGACCCCACACCCACAGACCCACTGACCCACAGACCCCACACCCACGGACCCCACACCCACAGACCCACGGACCCCACACCCACGGACCCACGGACTCCACACCCACAGACCCATGGACCCACAGACCCCACACCCACAGACCCACTGACCCACAGACACCACACCCACAGAGCCACGGACTCCACACCCACAGACCCACTGACCCACGGACCCCACACCCACAGACCCATGGACCCCACACCCACAGACCCACGGACCCCACACCCACAGACCCACGGACCCCACACCCACAGACCCACACTCACAGACCCACAGACCCCACACCCACAGACCCATGGACCCCACACCCACAGACCCACGGACCCCACACCCACAGACCCACAGACCCCACACCCACAGACCCATGGACCCCACACCCACAGACCCACGGACCCCACACCCACAGACCCACGGACCCCACACCCACTGACCCAGAGACCCACGGTCCCACAGACCCCACACCTCCTGGTTTAGTCCTGCTTTAGTCCTGCTTTAGTCCTGGTTTAGTCCTAGTCTAACCCTCTCTCTCTGCTGCAGTCTGTCCAGTTGTCAGATTGGAGACAAAGTCCAGAGGAGTCTTCTGTCGTCCAGTTCTCAGGAGCTCAGGTGAGTTTAAAACCTCCAGGTAAAAGTGTTTCCGTTTAGTCCTGGTTTAGTCCTGATGTAGTCCTGGTTTAGTCCTGGTTTAATCCCTCTGTATTTCCAGGTGTCCCACTCCGGGCTGTGACGGGTCTGGACACATCACGGGGAACTATGCCTCTCACCGCAGGTGCGCCCCCTACTGTCCCCATTTAGTACAACAGAACTGTTATTTGGTTTATTTACATCGACAGAGACGAACAAATCTGCACCTGACAGTTCCACCTGACTCCACCTGAGGATGGGTGATGCTAACTGAAGGCACTGCTCTGTCTCAAGCTCTGGTACTCAAGTTAGGCTTTAATCTGAGCTTTATTTTAACACAATCTGAACAGAAAGAGCTGACGTCACAAGCTAGCTAGCATTAGCTTTAGCATTAACAGTTTTTCAGTTAGTCACTCGTTCTTCAGATCACTGCTGAACAGTCTGCCATAGACATACGTGTAGAACCCTCCCCAGCGAGATGTCGCAGTAATGTGCTGATGTGAGTCTTTACTCGGGTTTAGTTCTGTGTCTCTGTCTCAGTTTGTCCGGATGTCCTCGAGCTAAAAAGAGCGGCCTCAAAATCTTCCATAAAGAAGACAAGGACGACCAGGAGCCAATCAAGTAAGACCTCACATCTAACCCCGCCCCCTAACCCCACCAGGAACCAATCAAGTAAGACCTCACACCTAACCCCGCCCCCTAACTCCACCAGGAGCCAATCAAGTAAGACCTCACACCTAACCCCGCCCCCTAACCCCACCAGGAGCCAATCAAGTAAGACCTCACATCTAACCCCGCCCCCTAACCCCACCAGGAACCAATCAAGTAAGACCTCACACCTAACCCCGCCCCCTAACTCCACCAGGAGCCAATCAAGTAAGACCTCACACCTAACCCCGCCCCCTAACCCCACCAGGAGCCAATCAAGTAAGACCTCACACCTAACCCCGCCCCCTAACCCCACCCCCCCTCTGCCCTGGAGTCTGTGTGGCAGACCTCCATTTCTCTGACCTCTGACCTCTGACCTTGTAGGTGTCCGGTCCCGGGCTGTGACGGACAGGGTCATGTGACAGGGAAGTACGCGTCTCACCGCAGCGCGTCAGGCTGCCCCCTGGCGGCCAAACGGCAGAAGGACAGTTACATGAACGGAGCTCAGTTCAGCTGGAAATCCGGAAAAACCGACGGGATGAGCTGCCCTACACCGGGCTGCGACGGCTCCGGCCACGTCAGCGGCAGCTTCCTCACTCACCGCAGGTCGGTCCCCCTCACTCACAACAGAAGGGTCCCTCTCACAACAGAAGGGTCCCCCTCACTCACAACAGAAGGGTCCCTCTCACAACAGAAGGGTCCCCCTCACTCACAACAATAGTGTCCCACTCACAACAGAAGGGTCCCTCTCACAACAGAAGGGTCCCCCTCACAACAGAAGGGTCCCCCTCACTCACAACAATAGTGTCCCACTCACAACAGAAGGGTCCCTCTCACAACAGAAGGGTCCCTCTCACTCACAACAGGAGGGTCCCTCTCACTCACAACAGAAGGGTCCCTCTCACTCACAACAGGAGGGTCCTTCTCACTCACCTCAGAAAAGGTCCAGTCCACTGAGGTCCTGACCAGGATACTGAAACCTGTGTGCTTCTCTGAGTTTGCTCCTGTCTCTGAGTTTGCTCCTGTCTCTCTCAGTTTGTCCGGATGCCCTCGCGCCTCGTCGGCCATGAAGAAGTCCAGACTCAGTGGGATGGACATGGTGACGCTGAAGCAGAGAGCGGCTAAAGGTCTGATCACACAAACAGACACACACTACACACACACTCTCACACACACACACACACACACACACACACACACACACTCACACTGTTGTCTTTGTGCGTCAGGGATCGAGAACGATGAGGAGATCAAACAGCTCGATGAAGAAATCAAAGATCTGAACGAATCCAACAGCCGCGTGGAGTCGGACATGATCAAACTCAGGACTCAGGTAGAGCACAACACCTGTACACCTGCATGTACCTGAGATCTGAACACCTGTATGGTCTGAACACCTGTATGGTCTTCTGTGCAGATCACGACGATGGAGTCCAGCCTGAAGTCTCTGGAGGAGGAGAACAAAGTGATCGAACAACAGAACGACTCTCTACTGCACGAACTGGCCAATTTGAGCCAGACGCTCATCTCCAGCCTCGCCAACATACAACTGCCACACATGGTAAAACGCACACGTGTGTGTAACATGTCACTTATACTGTTATAGAGCCAACATACAATTGCCACACATGAAATTAAACTCATGCACATTCACCTTCATCTGAACTGAAGCAGATTTTCTGCTGCATTTCAAAATCAACATCATTAAACGGTTTAACACTGCCCCGTCTGCCCCTGATAGTCTGATGTAACAGAACTGTTCAAAACAACTGAGTGATATCGAAAACAGGCTGGCCGATATTTCCCTGTCTGTCTGAATGGCTGATATATGGTTTGGCTGAGACTGTGGTGTGTGTCCTCAGAGAGCGGCTCCTGTCTCACAGACACTCCGCAGTTTCACAGTAAGAGCCTTTCTGTCCCTGTCCCTGTCCCTGCTCCAGACCCCTGCACCCCCAGACCCCACAGACCCCCGTGCACCCCGGTCTGGTCCCTGGTCTGGTCCCTGGTCCCTGGTCTGGTCCCTGGTCCCGGGACTGGTCCCTGGTTGTTGGTTTCCTCTCCTGCGGCTCCTCACAGTGTCTCCTCTGAGCTCTTTCCCCTTCGTCTCATCCTGAAGCTGCATGTGTCCTACAGAAAAACCTTCTCCTCATTAAATTTGTTTGAAAATGTTTTTATCTGAAGAAAGGCTGTTTATAAAGACGAGACTTTTGAACATCATCAACCTGAAACCTCCTCCTCCAGCCTCCAGACCACGGCTCAGATCTGGAGAAGGGTCCAGGTCTAAACATGTTAATAGGGGCTGGAGGAAGTGTCTGGGGAGAGGGAGGTTCCCTGTTTACTCTGCTTTATTCTCAGCCTCTCTGTTTGAACCCATAGACTGTCTGTAGAAGTGGACAAAGTGAGTGTGACGTCACCACAGCGTTCGGCTCCAGCCAAATGTAGTTCATCAAGGCTAGCGGAGAATCTGGAGCTGAGCATAGCAACCAGAGAGCCAATCAGGAGCGAGGTTATTGAAAGTACAAGTTTGGCAGGGAGCAGTCTATGGGAAACCTCTTTGTTTTGTTCTGTTTTTAAAGTGCACTATGTCACTTTTCTGGGCTCCGTCGCCTGTTTGTTTCTACGGATACGTCACTGCTCTGCCTGGAATGTTCCGCAGTGTGACATTAAACAGCTCTACTTTACATTTATTCAATCACAGGTGGTTTTAGAGCTCAAAAATACCTAGAAAAACAGACATTCTGACTGTGAGCGGGGTCGCCTCTCCACAGATCTGACCTGGAACTTGAAGATAGAAAGGTTTTATTGTGAAAACATTCCAGGCAAAGCAATAACATCTCCATGGAGAAAAGCATTTGATAGACCCTCCTCCAGAAAAGTTCCACAATGCAGCTTTAAGTAAAAACCTGAAGTGTTTTTTTTCCAGGAGCCAATGAGCGAGCAGAACTTTGACGCGTACGTGAGCACCCTGACGGACATGTACACGCACCACGACCAGTACTGCACCAGCCCGGAGAACAAGGCCCTGCTGGAGAGCATCCGCCAGGCCGTACAGGGCATCCAGGTGTAGCGCCCTCTGCAGGAGACCGGGCGCACAGGTGTAGCCTCTGTGCACTGCAACAAACACCGTCTCAAACAAGTGAACAGAGCAGCAGAGCAGGTTTAAGCCAATAAACGTACAAATAATTCAGAATGTGTCTCCTTTAAGTGGGCTGGAAATGCAACAGGCCAAAGACACACATTTAAAGTTTGTATGGAGGATTTGTTTTTGTTTCAAATTGACAATGAAAATTCAAAATATCATTATAGAGACGCAGCAGCCTTGGAATTATGAAGACCAAAACAAAAAAAAAGAATGAAAATCCATCGCCTGTGGACGTTGTGGGTCCAGATAAACATTAGAACCTCGTTATCTATTGGGTGTGAGGTTTGTCAATCAAATTCACTACGTTTCTATAGTAACTGACTCTCCGGCGCGCTGGGATTACGTGGTTTACGTTCGCCTCTCGCACATTCCACAGACACAAGACGCCGTTTACTCGACCAACGCAGCGGTTCTTAGCGACTTTTTCCAACTGTAGCTTCCTCGCAGTTTGCACAAAGTTTGTCGCGATGGCGGACGAGAATCCACGACCAGTTAGCCGCAAAAGAAAGTCCGTTTATGAGGTCGCTGAAAGAAGAAGAGAAGGGGAAAAGGAGCGAAGCCAAACTAAGGTAATTCTTGGGATTCCTTCCAGCGATGGCGTCACTGAAGCAGACGAAGGGTCTAAAGACTGACGCGTTGGTCGATAAACTTCCGCTTCTCATTTGAAAACGTACAGTAGAGTTACAGCAGCAACAGCGATTCTGAACGAGCCCCGGCTCTAAACAAACAGGATTTCTAGAGTCTGGAGGAGGTGGAGGAGTTTCTACTTATGGAGCTGTGGAGGAGGAGGTGGAGTCACACATGAGGAACATTTGAAAAAGAACAAGCAGTCGCTGGATTTCTCTTTCCTTGGAAAATCCTCTATACAAACTACTGTTTCTGAAACTTGCGTTGTGACACTGCAATTTCCCCATTGTGGGACAAATAAAGGATTATCTTATCTTATCTTATCTAATAACAAAAACATGTTGAAAATCGTTTATTTTTATCAGCGAGTGGCTTTAAGTCCAGATCAGTCTAAATTCTCCTGACGTGACCTTCTTTGAGATGGTGTTTTTTCAGTGTGGTGAATAGAGCTCTAGAGTGGACACCCCGGAGATCCTCCTGCAGACCGGCGCCCATGGGACTGTAAGATCATAAAAACACAGAGACCAGCGCCGAAGTCACGTTCTGTTAACGAGATGAGCCAAAGCTTCTCAAACAGCACTTAAAAAGAAGACAATCCTGTAGAAAGTTCGAGAAACGTGATCTGACCACAAAATGAGAACATAACACCTGAAGCGCTCCTGTTTTTGGCTCGGTCAGATCATGTTTATGGTCACCAGGTGGCGCTGTATGGGCCTGGCAGAGGTGTCCACTCCACAGATCTGACTCCTCCTCTCTCTGGTGTAGCGCCCCCACAGGAGAGCACAGGGACTCGCGGGTCTCTGGGGTCTGTGGGGTCCAGTTACAATAAGGCTGCTTCTGATTCAACGAACGCCGTTTGAGTCGGCCTGAAGGTTCTAATGTGCCAAATTAGACCCGGTTTAGACCAGATTTAGACCTGGTTTAGTCCTGGTTTAGTCCTGGTTTAGACCCGGTTTAGTCCTGGTCTATGGGAGGCAGCCTTGTTGTAAACTTTTCTCTCTATTTTTTTCATGCTTTAACATTTTGTACATTTCCAAACAGAGTGAGCCTGTGTGTGTACACGTGTACATCTGTACTTTACTCCGTACGCTCCACCTCCATTTATTTATGAAGAAGAAAAAATACCCAAAAGAGAAGCAGAGGTGTTTTTTATCCAGTCAAACTCTTCAAAACAGACTCTAACTCGTGTTCAGTGTCAAATGGAACGTGCCAATGGTTCTTACGGTGCTTTGTTTTGTTTTTATTTGTATTTCATTTGAGAAAAGACCAATGGAAAAGAAGGAGACAATCCGCCATTTTGAATCGTGTCGTGGGTTTAGCGTTAGCAATATTAGCATGATTCGTTTCGCTTTGGGGAATATGCAATTTCTTAACCGTGAGTTTGGGCGTTTTTACTGAAGTGAGCTGCGTTTTTGTACAAAAGTTTCTTACAATCACGAGACGGGCGACAGCTGGAGTTTGCACATGCTCAGTGTGGTGCTGTATTACGTTTTTATTTAAAAAGAAAAAGACGCTAACGTTTGTAGATAGTTTCGGGTTTGGAGGAGTTCTCTGGACTTACAGGGTCAAACGGGACGATCCTGGAGACGAACGGAACGACGCGATTTAACGCCGCACTGTGTAACTTTTCACCCGCTTGGCTCTGCTTCGCCTGGAATGTTCCGCAGTATGGCATTAAACAGATCTTTCCAGTGTTGTTACAATATTAAAATTTCAAACTTCTGATTGTGAGGGATTGGTTCTCCACAGATCTGACCAGGAACTTCTCCATGCAGCTAGATAAAAACGTAATGCCATACTGTGCAACTTTCCAGACAAAAAAATGAATCGTATCGCCATGGAAACGAGAGCTGACTGACCCTCCCTGAGAAAAGTTACATAGTGCACCTTAAAATTCAGGATTTTAACCTTAAATTTACATGATTTGATCGTTAAAGTGCATTGGACAGATTCACGTGTTTCTAAGTGAAAGTTTGAGAAGAAAAGTACAAAAATACAGGAAGTATGTGCGAGTTATAAAACCGAATCCCTCTGCTTATGTCATCAGCAGGAAAACTCACAAAACGCAGAGGCAGTTTAGGCACAAGGAAGAACTTTTTTCTGACACTTTAATTGGTAATTTCACTAAATAAAGCCGCGCCCGAGTCTCGTCACAGCTGTCGGTGGTTTTCAGATTCTAGACTGTGATGACGTCGTCCTAGAGCCGTTCTTTTTCCCTGCTGATTACACTGCACTATGTCGGAATATCGGTAAATTCCCAAATATGGAAACGTGATCATTCCTACTGGTGGCTAGACCCAAAACCGCGCTGTATTCCAACAAGAATCTGCAGCTGAACAATCGCCGTGTTTCAAACGGCATCACAACATTCAGTATTATTTAACAGAGACGGGAGGCAGCTAAAAATAAAATTGCTAAAATTGCAAATACCAGTTCAACAGTTATTATTATTTTATGGTAAAATATGACGTCATCAACAGGGAAAAGCGGCTCTGGCTCCAACATCATCACGTTGTAGAATCTGAAAAGCACCTGTTTCCTCCTCGGTTTGGTGGAAAGTCCCTGTGGTTCAACATTTATCACAGTTTTACACCAGTGAAGTGAAAGGGGTAGGGTCCACTAGTCCGAGGGTCCACTAGTCCGAGGGTCCACTAGTCCGAGGGTCCACTAGTCCGAGGGTCCACTAGTCCGAGGGTCCACTAGTCTGAGTTTTAAAGGTGTTTAAAGGGGATAGATCAAGGTAAGTAGACACTAAAAACAGATTGATACCCTGATGGACTAAATTCAGATTGTGGATTCATAAACACAGATTCATGGCCACGGAGTCAATGCCAAGAATAACTAGAAGGGCACTCGAAGAGCGCAGGTCCCATGAAAGCCACGTAATGTGACAGGAGTATACTGAGGCCAATAAATCCCTGTTCAAATAAGACCAAGACATCAAAACAACTCTTGGTACGTTTCATAACATCTATTACTCTCGAAATATACAGCCAAAAGCTCGGACTAGTGGACCCTCGGACTAGTGGACCCTCGGACTAGTTTAGGCACAAGGAGAGGCAGTTTAGGCACAAGGAAGAACGTTTTCTGACACTTTAAACTTTCATTTCACTAAATAAAACCGCACGCTTGTATTTGTACGAGTTTACTGGAAGACGTTTGGAAACATGCGGATGACGACTTTCGGTGTAGTTCCCGACTCTGGGCATGGGATAAAACCGTGGATTCAGCAGCAGCGTCTTCACAACCTGCCGAAGATTTCCATGAAGGACGGGACTCTGATTGGGTCTTCGAAGTCACTTACAGGAAGCTTGATGGAACTTTTGATCTGAAGAACATAACGGAACGCCAATGACATCTGTTTGTTTTTTTTAAATTAAGTTAAACAAATTATAATACACAAATTAATAAAAGGGAAAAAGAAAGAACACACTGACATCTAGATGAAGAAAACCGCTCCATTTTCTCAGTTTTCCCAGATTTTGTCAGTTTGTCAGAGTTCCTATCGCCCAAAGGAAGTTGTCATCCGCATGTTTCCAAACGTCTTCCGGTTTTGTGACGTAAACGTGAACATAGAGCGCGGATCTTGTTTATTTTATGTTTGCTGGGAAAAGTTCTGGAATCACCTCGACATTTTAGTCCAGTGAGGTTCATTTGTTCTTTTTTCAGACTGAAAACAAACCTTAGTCTGAAAAACGAACCTAAGAACTCTACGTAAAAACCTAAGAACTCTACGTAAAAACCTAAGAACTCTACGTAAAAGAACTCTACGTATGTCACACCGGCTGCGGATAAACTTCACCAAAATTACAAAATGAGAAACGACTTCGAGATTTGTTTTTAAGTCTTAAATCTAAAGCTTTTAACAGTGTTTTAAAGAAATGAGTCTGATCTGTCACATGCGCTTTAACTATGGATTTATATTATGTTTTTGTTTCATTTTTTGGAAAAGTTAAAAAAAAAAAAAACATTAAATTTCCCCCATTTGCAGACGAATGTTTTTATGAATCCAGTGAAATCTCAAACCTGATCAGAACAGTTCAGATTAAAATCCCAAAGTCGTGTCCAGGATCGGCCCGTGTCAAAACGCGTCGTGAACTTTTGTCTGAGCCTCAAAACGGCGAAAATTAAACGAATGTTTGTGAAAAGAAAAAAAAAAAAAAAAAGACGTTTCTGCAAAAAGAATCTGGGCTTTGGAAATGCACTTTACGTCTGTGAATCTGAAACTGTGAAATTTCCACAAAATCTGGAGCGTCCTGGAAGAATCCAAGTGTTTTGGGTCAGTTTGAAAAGTCACATGATCAGCGGATTTTCATGTAATTTATTTATTAACAACACGCCGTTTAAACAGTGTCATTCTGTGCGTAGGTTTTTGTTTTTATGATATTTTAATTTATGTATTTATGTCTTAATTTGTACTGTTTATGCAAAATACAAACCTATTTTTATACATTTATTTATTCACTATCGTTAAAGAGGGGGTATTCTGCAAATCCACCTTTTTATTTGACCTTTCTCCCTTGTTTTAACGTCCCGTGTCTGTTTTAGCGTCATCCATGCATGTTTCAGTAATTTAGCGATCTCTCCCGGGCTGCAGTACGCACAAGTCTACGTCCCCCAGGCTCCACACGACAATTCTGCGTAAATACACAAAAAAAATGACACAAAACTGAACACGGCGAATGGACAAACCTGATGTGATGCAGGAGTTTCATTTGTGCGACGCTCTGAAGGGGGAGGGAGTTAGCGTGGGGAGTAAAGTTAGGGGAGAAAGAGGGAGAAACGTATAAAACATGTTAATATTTTGTTTTGGGCGACTAGAATATTTTTTAAAACAAAAGAACACAGAGATCTAAACATACAGTGAGTACCCCACCGGAGTAAATACCTCCTCTTTAATGTTGAGGAGTTTTCTTAAATTTAATGTTTTTATTTTTAATTTTTTCTATTTCCATATTTTTGTACATTTTTGATTGACAGCTGCTGGTCTGAACCTGATGTCGATGATTTGACGAAAAAGCACAAGTTTCTGCCATTTTACACAAATACACACACATACTACACGTACTACACATCTCGCAGTACTTTTGGGGGTTCCTGCAGTACTATTTGCAGTACTTTTCGCAGTACTTTTCGCAGTACTTTTCACAGTACTTTTGACCCTGAGGCATGTTTGGGTTTTGGTCTGAATCATCTTGTGAACTTTGTATATTTTTATCACGCTGCTTCAATAAACTGCTCTTCAAACCTCCACAAGCTGCGCTTATTTAGTCCTGGTTTAGTTCTGGTTTAGTCCTGGTTTAGTCCTGGCTTAGTCCTGGTTTAGTCCTGGTTTAGTCCTGGCTTAGTCCTGGCTTAGACCTGGTTTAGTCCTGGTTTAGTCCTGGTTTAGTCCTGGCTTAGTCCTGGTTTAGTCCTGGTTTAGACCTGGTTTAGTCCTGGCTTAGTCCTGGCTTAGACCTGGTTTAGTCCTGGTTTAGTCCTGGTTTAGTCCTGGCTTAGTCCTGGTTTAGTCCTGGTTTAGACCTGGTTTAGTCCTGGCTTAGACCTGGCTTAGACCTGGTTTAGTCCTGGTTTAGTCCTGGCTTAGTCCTGGTTTAGTCCTGGTTTAGTCCTGGCTTAGTCCTGGCTTAGACCTGGTTTAGTCCTGGTTTAGTTCTGGTTTAGTCCTGGTTTAGACCTGGTTTAGTCCTGGTTTAGTCCTGGTTTAGTTCTGGTTTAGTCCTGGTTTAGTCCTGGCTTAGTCCTGGTTTAGTCCTGGTTTAGTCCTGGCTTAGACCTGGTTTAGTCCTGGTTTAGTCCTGGTTTAGTCCTGGTTTAGTCCTGGTTTAGTCCTGGTTTAGACCTGGTTTAGTCCTGGCTTAGTCCTGGTTTAGTCCTGGTTTAGTCCTGGTTTAGTCCTGGCTTAGTCCTGGTTTAGTCCTGGTTTAGACCTGGTTTAGTCCTGGCTTAGACCTGGCTTAGACCTGGCTTAGTCCTGGTTTAGTCCTGGCTTAGTCCTGGCTTAGACCTGGTTTAGTCCTGGTTTAGTTCTGGTTTAGTCCTGGTTTAGACCTGGTTTAGTCCTGGCTTAGTCCTGGTTTAGACCTGGTTTAGACCTGGTTTAGTCCTGGTTTAGTCCTGGTTTAGACCTGGTTTAGACCTGGTTTAGTCCTGGCTTAGACCTGGTTTAGTCCTGGCTTAGTCCTGGCTTAGTCCTGGTTTAGTCCTGGTTTAGACCTGGTTTAGTCCTGGCTTAGTCCTGGTTTAGACCTGGTTTAGTCCTGGCTTAGACCTGGTTTAGTCCTGGTTTAGTCCTGGCTTAGTCCTGGTTTAGACCTGGTTTAGTCCTGGCTTAGTCCTGGTTTAGACCTGGTTTAGTCCTGGCTTAGACCTGGTTTAGTCCTGGTTTAGTCCTGGCTTAGTCCTGGTTTAGACCTGGTTTAGTCCTGGCTTAGTCCTGGCTTAGTCCTGGTTTAGTCCTGGTTTAGTCCTGGCTTAGTCCTGGCTTAGACCTGGTTTAGTCCTGGTTTAGTCCTGGTTTAGTCCTGGCTTAGTCCTGGTTTAGTCCTGGTTTAGACCTGGTTTAGTCCTGGCTTAGACCTGGCTTAGACCTGGTTTAGTCCTGGTTTAGTCCTGGCTTAGTCCTGGTTTAGTCCTGGTTTAGTCCTGGCTTAGTCCTGGCTTAGACCTGGTTTAGTCCTGGTTTAGTTCTGGTTTAGTCCTGGTTTAGACCTGGTTTAGTCCTGGCTTAGTCCTGGTTTAGACCTGGTTTAGACCTGGTTTAGTCCTGGTTTAGTCCTGGTTTAGTCCTGGCTTAGACCTGGTTTAGTCCTGGCTTAGTCCTGGCTTAGACCTGGTTTAGACCTGGTTTAGACCTGGTGTTGTCTCCATGGAGACAAGGTGCGGGGCATCCACCAGAGAAAAGTTCCATAGTGCAGCTTTAAAAAAGAGAAACTGAACACCTGTTTGTTCACAGTTTACAGGTTTGGTAGTGTCAGAGTCATTTCAGTGTAGTGAGCGCCCCCTGCAGGCAGATCTGAGGCAGTGTCCACAGAGTCTGAAAGAACTGGAGAAACGGATTCCACCAAATAAACTTTGTCCAGTCGAACAAATTTAATTTCTCCTTTTGCCATAAACACTTAAAGCCTTTAAACAGAAATACTAAAGGTTAAGACCAAGTGCAGTGAGAGACTGTTGAGTGTATTACACATGTATTACACGTGTATTACATGTGTATTACACGTCTGTCTGATTTAAACATTGTGATGGTGGTAAAGGAGAAAATGTGTCTGTTACAAGGTAAAAGATTTTGTTTCACTTACAGGTGAATTTGTTTATTTAACTTGAGAAAAATGTGGTTATTTCTATACAAAGTTGGTATCTCCAGGTATTGAAAATGTTTGCAAAAGGTAATTTTATACTACAAAAGTGACTCTAATGTTATAATACTGTAGTAACCGTTGTACTCAAAGGGACACTGTTTTTGGATTAGCGTGGGGGAAAAATAGTTATACTTTTTATTTTTTTATTAAAACAGGGGAGGGTGCAGTACCCCGGAAATATTTGTTATAAAAAGGCACGACCCAATAACACTTTTACTTTTTAATGTTCCGTATTTTGACTCATTTCTGTGCGGCTCTTCCTCAGCTGCAGTACCAAACGCCTCCAGTAGGTGTCGTAATGGGTTTTGTTTCGGCTTTAAATTATTAAAATAAAAAAAGGTTTTGACCAAAGTTAAATTATGTAGCCTGTGTATTAGGCCGTGGGTGACGAATAATTTGTCCAAAAAAAAAATAAAAAAAAAATCACTGGTCAAACAAATGTTTCATATTTACCTCATTTTACACGTGAACAGTCCGACTAAGATTAAGAAAAACAAAAATGGCACCTTATAAAAGTAAACAGTTCAATAAAACAAATGCATAAAAAACACAACAGTGAATAAAAACATATTCACAATTTCAAAGCTCGAATTTAAAGGAATAAATTAAACTCATTCAAAAAGAACATAAAAAAAACAACAACAGCCTTTTCTCTCACTTTGGCCCAACGAGCAGAAGGAAAAAGTTTCAGGTGATTCTTCACCTTCCCGTGTGACGATGTCTCCAAATATTTACATTTTGAATCTTAAATGTGCAGTGGGGCTCATATGGCCTGGACTCGGAGGTTTTTCTGTTTTAATTTATCGTAAATGTTTAAAAATGTACAGCAGTTTTACCTCCCGCCAGAGCCTTGTGCAGTTCATTATGTAAAAACACAAAAAACATTTTCCTGGTTTGTGACGTAAACATGAACAGCTCCATTTAAAGTTTAATATGGAAACATGGCGCCCTCTAGTGAATAAAAGGAGGAATCACATTCACCATTTTAAATCTTTTATTATGAAAATAAAATAAAATAAAATCGTCTTTACAGTTTTAATAATAATTATAATAATGTCCCAAAGTTTCACATCTGAATTTGAACATGAACTTTATTCCTCCCGCTTTTGTTTGTTTTAAATAAAGTTTAAGTGTCGTTAAAGTCGTCGACCTCGTCTTTGTCCGGGACTTTGGCCGCGCCCTCGCGAGACAGACGGTCCGCCTCCTCGTTTCCATGGTAACCAGCGTGTCCAGGTATGTGCATCTGAAACACACGAGGTTATGAGTTTTTATTATTTGATTTAGACCCGGTCCAGTCCCGGTCCAGTCCCGGTCCAGTCCCGGTCCAGTCCCGGTCCAGTCCCGGTCCAGTCCCGGTCCTGGTTCTTACCCATGTGACCTGCAGCTCAGAGTTGAGTTGGTCCAGTTTGATGAAATCGTCTTTGTTCACGACTTTTCCTCCAGATTTCAGTCTCCAGCCGTTTAGTTTCCAACTCTTCACCCAAGTGGTCACACCTGGAAACGCACAACGGAATAAAGCGCACAACGGATAAAGCGCACAACGGAATAAAGCGCACAACGGAATAAAGCGCACAACAGACACAACAGAATAAAGCGCACAACAGACACAACAGAATAAAGCGCACAACAGACACACAACAGAATAAAGCACACAACGGAATAAAGCGCACAACGGAATAAAGCGCACAACAGACACAACAGAATAAAGCGCACAACAGACACAACAGAATAAAGCGCACAACAGACACACAACAGAATAAAGCGCACAACAGACACACAACAGAATAAAGCACACAACGGAATAAAGCGCACAACGGAATAAAGCGCACAACAGACACAACAGAATAAAGCGCACAACAGACACAACAGAATAAAGCGCACAACAGACACAACAGAATAAAGCGCACAACAGACACACAACAGAATAAAGCGCACAACAGACACACAACAGAATAAAATGCACAACAGACACACAACAGAATAAAATGCACAACAGAATAAAACACACAACAGACACACAACAGAATAAAACGCACAACAGACACACAACAGAATAAAACGCACAACAGAATAAAAAACACAACAGGGTCAAATGCAGAAGAACCATTTCCCTACTGGGTAAAACTCCCGACTGACAGGTGCTCCCTGACAGGTGCTCCCTGACAGGTGCAGGCCTCAGGTTCTCACCGTTGATGGTGAACTTGCTGTCCGTGTAGAGCACCAGTTTGTGGATGTCGTTTGCTTTGGCCAGTTCCAGAGCTCTGCAGGCCGCCTGCTGGACAACAGAGGGATCACACACACCGAGCCGAGCAAACGCCTCGAGCCCCGGTCACACCGAGAGCGACTGACGCGGGAACGCCTCGGGCCCCGTTCACACCGAGAGCGACTGACGCGGGAACGCCTCGAGCCCCGGTCACACCGAGAGCGACTGACGCGGGAACGCCTCGAGTCCGAAATGAACAGGTCCATTTAAATAATAAAATCATAACAGTCTATATACTGGGCCATTTACTTAAATTAAAACGTTATGTTTGATTTAAAATGAGATCAATTCTGTCTTTATTAACAATATATAGGCCCACTGTGTCAAAAATAAATACGACCATATTTAAGATATTTAAATCATTTATCTGTTATCGACTACTGCATTTTCTCATTTAAATGACTGATACTAAAATATACAAATCAGTTTAACTAAACGACATAACAAGACAAGAGGTCGAATGTGTGAAACGACTCAAATATTTCATTCAAAATTATTTATCCCAAATAAATACAGACGCCACAATGAACGAACAGAACAATGCAGATTAAAGATGGTGAATAAAAGACTTTGTGTTTCCATCTGCAGATTTCTGTCTGTACAGAACATGTTATAATCCACATTTAAATAAAAACAGTCTGACAGTGTCTAAACTAGACAGAGTTTCTTTGCTGTAGACGGAAAACAACTGATGCCAGTTGCTGCTTTTTTAGCTCTGCTTTTTTAGCTCGTTTATTTCTGCAGTTAGAGGGCGACACTGGTCTGTGCTTTTTGTCTCATTAAAACGGTTTCAGACTCTGAAACGGCGTCTTGTGTGGCGGTTTTAACAGACTCTGGCTCGTATCGTGCTGGTGTCACACTCACGTTTTATCTGGACAAACCTGGACCGTGGAGCTTCGTATGGATCACGTCACCTCTGGAGGATCAGCTGAAGTCCACGACAGATCAGGTGAGTTTACCTGCTCTTTGTTATCGTCCTCCATTACCAAATTTAAAATCCGTGCACAGTGTCTCGCACAGGCGCAGTGGTGAGCGGATTTACTCGAGCGGATTTACTCGAGCGGATTTACTCGAGCGGATTTACTCGAGCGACCAAATTCCCAAACTCGAGCGTCTCTGACGCGCGAAAGAAGCGAGTGACTCAAAAAAAATTAAGCGTCCAACTACGGGCGTTTGATGCGATTTTTTTTCGCTTAATTGGCTCTTGGTGTGAACGGGGCATTCGACACACACAGGTTCATTCACCAAACTTTCACTTTTGGTGTAAAAGGTTTTTTAAATTTAAACATTAAACATTGTTTTGACTTGGGACGGGAACAGATCAGAGTTTAACAAATGTTTTAAACCAGTGTCATGAAAATAAAACATAAATAACTTCATAGTTTAACAAAAACTTGTTTCAAATTAACAATTTCATCGTTATTCATTTAGAAAATGACAAATTTTCGGCTGTTTCCAGAGACTTTGGACAAGACTTTAGTGTCATTTTTGGAAAACATTAAATTGAAAATGTAAATGTAAAAATTTTAGCATTAAAGATTTGGTTTTGATAAAAAGATCTTGCACATACCGGCGGATTAACCGTCACAGAAACAGAAGAAAATATTCTGGTAAACAGAAATACGGTTAAACTACGGCCGCTCCATGAACGCGGCCCAGACTCTGACCTGGATCTCTGCTCTCTGATTGGTCTGTCGTCCGTCCAGGCGCTCCGACACGTTCCTGAGGAGACACGGTGGTTTAGTGAGTCAGGCGCCACATAACGGGAGGGTCACAGGGTCAAAGGTCACTCACAGCGGGTGGTGGGGGCCCCAGTAAACGCCGATCCCCGCCCGCGCTGAACTCTTCCCATTGGCCGAGCAGCAGCCGTCTGTGTACACCACCACACTGTCCCCTGCAGGCCACACACGGAATCACACACAGACTCAGAAACATTTCACTAACGCCTCCGTGAGCTCATGGCCACGTCTCATTTCTACTTCGATTCCTTCTCCTGGATTCTGCAGGAAGTGGGTGAGGAAGTCCCGCCCACAGGAGACACAGGGAGGACAGAGGATCTGAACTCCTCACTGAGAACAAGAAAGTTTGATTCTTTTCTCTGATGTTCTCTGCTCCTGAAGCCTCCTCAGGTTTCTCCTTCACTCTGCGGTTTTCTTTGTAACGAGACTTAATACGACACATTTGATTGACAGCTGGAGGATGGAGGACTGAAGAGAGGAATCGAGGAGAAGGAAACGAGGAAAGAGACGCAGCCCATGATTGTGCGGGTTAGCTCGGCTCGCCGGTGGTGATTCTGCGTTTGTAAAAGTGAAGAAATGAAAGAAAAATAGGAGCTGGTCCCGTTCACGGCGGAGCTCTTCTCAGGAGCGCCGGTTTTCCGGTTTTCACCATTAAATTTGATCAGCTACGACTCAGGAGTTTCCAGTCCTCCTCTGCACCACATACTCACCGTCCTCCTCTGCACCACATACTCACCGTCCTCCTCCTCTGCACCACATACTCACCGTCCTCCTCCTCTGTACCACATACTGTCCTCCTCTGTACCACATACTGTCCTCCTCTGTACCACATACTGTCCTCCTCTGCACCACATACTCACCGTCCTCCTCTGCACCACATACTCACCGTCCTCCTCTGCACCACATACTGTCCTCCTCTGTACCACATACTGTCCTCCTCTGCACCACATACTGTCCTCCTCTGCACCACATACTGTCCTCCTCTGCACCACATACTGTCCTCCTCTGCACCACATACTGTCCTCCTCTGCACCACATACTGTCCTCCTCTGTACCACATACTGTCCTCCTCTGCACCTTGTCCGTACCCATATAAGTGAAGTTGTTGGAGCTGGTGGCCTCTTGTTTGGCTCGTTTCGTGGGCGTTTCTTGCTCCTCCTCGGCTCGCTGGCGCCTCTTGGGTCCGAGGGGGATGTACTGCAGCGGCTCTGGGCCTCGTTTGGGCAGAACCGCAGGAGTCGGGTCAGAACTCTGAGCTGCAGCGAGGACATGACAGAGGGAAAACAGAGTCATGCTACATCACAAAGTAAGTATGTCGTTTTTGTGTATATTCCGTGTTTGGCTGCTCTTGTGGCTGACTGAGTGGCACACTGAGCAGTTTTTTAACTTTTTTTTTTTTTACATTTTAAGCTATTTTACAGTTATTATTAGGGTATTTTGACCAACCAAGAAGTGCAGCTTGTGCAGTTCAAAGGACAGAAGTTAAGGACTACTGGATTGTGTGATTTGAGCAGTTTGTTTTTCCTGTATCCATGGCAACACTGCTTAGAGATATCTATGCTAGCCAGATCTTTTACAGTAAAGCAACAGGATTTCACCACCAAATATTGCAGAAGATGTTCCAGAGGATGAGAGGAAACGTGTATCTGATCCTACAGACTGTTATGATTTCATCTGTGACCCAGCATCCCTCATGTTGTACCTGCTCCTGACCTCACCTGTCTCTGGTTTTGGAGGTGAAACTATCGGGTTCTCTCCTCGGACAAAAGCCCAGGCGTCTTTCTCTGTCGGGAACTTTTTAAAGACAGCGGCAGGAAACTTGTCCACCTGCAATTTACATTCGTCCCTGAAACAAAACAGAAAAACATGTTTATAAAATGCTAAAAATACAACAAAAATACAAAATATAATTTTGTGATGAAGGAAAACCAAACTAATATGCAGCAAAAGTCTCAACTTAATACATTTCCAAATCCTCTTTTGTGTTATTGGAAAAATACCTGCTGCTGAAATTTAGTCTATAATCACTGATTGGAACAAACGCAGTACGATAGACTGTTTGAATGACAAATGACATATTAAAATGATGTTATCACTAAATATGTAAATGTTACTGTATGTTTAGCAGTATGGCTGGTATTCAAACAACAACACTGTCTTAAAAGTGCGTTTTTGCGAACGAGGTTTGGCAATGATCAAATGTAAATCGAACACATTTAAACCATCCATTTAAGTCCACTGTGTCGATTTTAACAGAGCTGTACCATGTTTTGTAGACTCCGGGCTTGAATCCTTTCCTCACCGCGTAGTAAAACTTCCCCTTCGCCATGACTCCTGCGCCGCTCCAGACGGACTTCCGAACCGCGCTGAAAAACCCGCTCAACCTGAACATAACCCGGTTTAATGCAACAGCGACGAGCCCCGGCCCAGAGGCATTATAACGGGGACTTTAACACACACTTTACGTCCAATTCGGCTTGATTTGTACATGGAATTAATACTGGCTTTTATAGATAAATAACTAAATTGAACCGGAAAAGCGCCAGTGGCTACGCTCGTCACTCTAATAATCTCACCTTTTCGTTTCAAACACAGAAAATAACGACTTTCACCAAACTAAACCTTCACACGTTACATCTTTTTTATCATCTGGTTCATAAACTGCACGTTATCTGACACTAAACAAAATAAATGTGCAGAAAATTCCCAGAAAAGAGAAAGTAACGTTGACAACTGCAAAGACAAACGTTCCGTGAGTTCAGACAAATCTCGCGATACTGTTTATAAACGCTGCATTCGGATTACAATGAGATTTTCCAAAATTGTGTATAAATTTATCAATATTTTCTTTTATGGCTATGTTTGTAGAGCCGAAATCAGTTAGTTATTAGTTAGTTTGTTTAATAAAAATAACCGGTTACCTAAATAAATATCTGATTAAAAAAAACAAAAAAAAACAACAACAAAAAACGTAGTTCGTTTGTCATATAGTTCGCTTTGTACGTTTATAATCCTACTTTATTATAAAATTAAATAAAAAATACGTGGTCCTTTTTGACATATATTTCGCTTTATATGTTTATAATCCTACTTTATTACAAAATTAAATAAAAATACGTGGCTCTTTTGGCATATATTTCTTTTTACATTTATAATCCTACTTTATTACAAATTTAAATAAAAATACGTGGTTCTTTTGGCATATATTTCGCTTTGTACATTTATAATCCTACTTTATTACCATACTTGAACGCAGCTTTCCGACACGCTGGGTTTCGTTCACTCTCGCGAGATATCCCAGGCCTGCGCACTGTGATTAGCCCAACTCTCGCGATGTTCCGGTCTCTTCCTTGGCCGTCGTTGACTGAGGTTAGTCGTGACATTTCTCGCTGGATTCACGTTCCCGCTTCAAACTTCACTTTACAAATATTATATTCCTCAATTTCTGCATCGGAATCCAAGTTAAGACTGTGATACCTTAGATTGAGACGTTAAACGGGATCGATGGCTTTTAAAATGTGTAAATGAACCCATAGTAAGAGCGGATCGGAGTGGAGGGAGCTAGCCGCGAAGCTCTACGTGAATAGGCCAGCCATGTGTTCACAGTGGGCTAATGCAGAGTGAAAGCGTTATATTCGGCTTTTGTTTGACTTTTCCTGCTCCGAAAGTTAATTTTAGGCTTTTAAAATGTTTAGGTCTTTCCGTAAACTTAACGAAGCGGGATCCGGAGTGTTTGTGGCTGTGGAGGGACGGGCTTCTGTTATGGACCTGGTTCTGAACAGTGTTGGACGTGTTTTTGGACTTGTTTCTGCAGGTTTTGGGGTAAAGAATGTACATGGTTATGGCTAAAGTTTAGTAAATGGAACTCTAATTCAATAATGAATCACGTGTAGTAAGTGTGTGCCATAGGAAACCCACTGGACTGTCAGCTTGGCCTGTTTGGGTTTGGTGTTTGTTCAACTGTGGCTGATTTTAATCATCTGGACCTCCTGATGGTTCTGTTGAAGGAAAACACGTCTTTAGTATTTGATTCAACTTTTGCTGGAGCTTGTATAGTCACATTGAGCTGTTATGATCCAGTTCTTTGCCCGCTCCTCCTCTTCATGTCCTAAACAAATCTTGTGTTTAATTCAACTTTTTTCTTCTGCAGAGACAAAGGCCATGTTCAGTACAAGCGCCAAAATAGTGAAGCCGAATGGCGAGAAGCCGGACGAGTTTGAGTCTGGGATTTCTCAGGTGAGTTGCTAAAGGTGTAAACTGTTTAATGATTGGGCAGGACTTCAGTGAGGTTTCACTTCAGACTTCAAACACACAAACTGTGATCCTTCATTTGTTCAGGAGTGTAGAACATTTCTGTGGTGTCTGGACTCCAGTAAACCGCGTTCACATGAATCCTCAACGTTAAACGGAGCGCAACAGTTCCGCCACTTCCAAGTTCTTAGATTTTCCATCATTTTTTCCTGTCGACTTTTCAAAATAATTTTAAAGGCATCTGGAAGTGTGTAACCAGCTCGCGCCAAGTAACGTCATAATGCTGTTTGGTTTTAAAGGAAATGTGCATTTTGGACTTTTAACTTGATTCAGAAATGGGGTTCTGGCTATGAAATTTATACCGCTAGAGGCGCTGCGAGCGTAGAGACCGGAAGTGTACAGATGCCCCATTGATTTTGTACAGACAATTTCAGTCACGCTTCATTAAATTCAACATATACTAATAATTTCTAATAATATGTCTAATAATAATTCTTTCAAGGTATGATGTAATACGGCTCCTTGGCATTTTCGGGATCTTGGAAGTCGTAAAATCTGGTAGTGTCATCCAATATTCTCTTGCAATTTCATCATCGGCCTCTGTAACACCCATTTGGTCCAGTGCTTCGAGTCTGCAAAGTGTGTACCCGTGTACTATAAGCAAACAAATATACAGTATTAAATATACACAAAGATAAGCATGCCTTTCAATAAGTTGGCATTTTCAGCCGGACACCAACTTTCCCCTTCTCTTCAACTCCTCCTTTAATAAAACTAACGTCCACGGCCCATATTTTGAAGCATTTTCCCGTGAAGTATTTGTCATTGAAGTAAATGGCAATGGAGGGACACGAAGCTCACTTCCGGTCGCTCTGCTCGCAGCGCCCCTAGCGGATGTTTTGCCGACAGTACCCCATTGATACACAAAATGATTAACTCCGTTGACGGAAGAGTCTGATGTTAAACACCGATTCACGAGTGGAGAACAGACGCTGTGTTTAATGTTTTTAGTGTCGTTTGCTCCTCCTGAGCTCATGTTCTGACCCGGTGTGTTTCAGGCTCTGCTCGAGCTGGAGATGAACTCTGACCTCAAGGCTCAACTGAGGGAGCTGAACATCACCGCAGCAAAGGTTTGTGTCGCCGTGACAACGCAGTGTCTGTGCTAAAGCGAACGGTTTAAAGTATAAACCGACGTGGGTGCGCCTCCAGTTCAGGCCCCCTAGTGGCGGACGGGCGCGTAGCTCTGAGCAGAGACGTACAGGTCCCCTTCCACGACGTCGGACATGGAGCTGGTCCCGGCCGCGGCTGTGAGGACCCGGCCTGCATATTCCTACATCTCCCAGAGTCCTTTGGGCCGTGACTGGGCAGAATGACCATGCAGGACACAAACTCGTATAAAAATTTTAATAGAAAACAGATTTACTCGCACCAACTCTGAACCTTCTGTGTTGGATTTGAACTGAGATGAAGATGTGACACTGAACTACAGCCTGATCTGTGAACGCATCTCCACTCTTCTGTCGTCGTCCTCCTCCTCCTATCCTCTCATCCCCTTCTCCTCCTCTTCCCCTTCTCCTCCTCTTCCCCTTCTCCTCCTCTCTTCCCCGTCTCTCCTCCTCTTCCCCGTCTCTCCTCCTCTTCCCCGTCTCTCCTCCTCTTCCCCGTCTCTCCTCCTCTTCCCCTCTCCTCTCCTCCTCTTCCCCTCTCCTCCCCTCCCCTCTCCTCCTCTTCCCCTCCCCTCTCCTCCTCTTCCCCTCTCCTCTCCTCCTCTTCCCCTCTCCTCTCCTCCTCTTCCCCGTCTCTCCTCCTCTTCCCCGTCTCTCCTCCTCTTCCCCTCTCCTCTCCTCCTCTTCCCCTCTCCTCCTCTTCCCCTCTCCTCCTCTTCCCCTCTCCTCTCCTCCTCTTCCCCTCTCCTCTCCTCCTCTCCTCCTCTCCTCTCCTCCTCTCCTCCTCTTCCCCGTCTCTCCTCCTCTTGCCCTCTCCTCTCCTCCTCTTCCCCTCTCCTCCTCTTCCCCTCTCCTCTCCTCTCCTCCTCTCCTCTCCTCCTCTTCCCCTCTCCTCTCCTCCTCTTCCCCTCTCCTCTCCTCCTCTTCCCCTCTCCTCTCCTCCTCTTCCCCTCTCCTCTCCTCCTCTTTCTCCTCTTTGGTGTTTTTAGGAGATTGAAGTTGGTGGGAGCAGGAAAGCCATCATCATCTTCGTTCCGGTGCCGCAGCTCAAGTCGTTCCAGAAGATCCAGGTGCGTCTGGTCCGAGAGCTGGAGAAGAAGTTCAGCGGGAAACACGTGGTCTTCATCGCTCAGGTGAGACACGTAACCGTGGAAACCTTTGAGGGGAGTGGCGTAACCATGGGACCGTGGTTAACGTTTTGAAAATCTTCCTGATTTTTATTGCTTTTGAAATGTGTCCCACATCTAAAGGAGCAGCTCTTAACGCGACTTAATGTTTTCAAACTTTTTCCTCTGAGGAAACGCTCGGTCAGTTCGGTTCAGCAGTGGATTGTCTCTGTCATAAGTACCTTGAGTTAAACTTTTAGCAGGGTTGTATCTTGAGTTGTGGACATGTTATTCACTTCATACTTTTGGTGTAAAGTGCTACATCTGTTTGGAGTAAAAGGGTCAGATTATAACAAAGGTGCTGTTCTTGTGTCTGAGGCGGGTCACTGACGTCAACACAAGTGTTTCCTGGTTCAGGTGGAACTGTGGAAATGTGACGGCTGTGAGTAAAGACTCCAGAGACCTTTCAGTTTTAATACAGATCTGTTTTTGTCAACTTTCTGATTTTTAAGAAGTTATTGAGACTTGACTCTTCTGTAAAACCACGAATGGCTTCAGATTTAGTTCACCGACGTGGGTGCGCCTCCAGTTCAGGCCCCCTAGTGGCGGACGGGCGCGTAGCTCTGAGCAGAGACGTACAGGTCCCCTTCCACGACGTCGAACATGGAGCTGGTCCCGGCCGCGGCTGTGAGGACCCGGCCTGCATATTCCTACATCTCCCAGAGTCCTTTGGGCCGTGACTGGGCAGAATGACCATGCAGGACACAGACGCAGTGATTTGAACCGTCACGTGCAGCGTTTGAGTTCTGTGAATAAACCTGTTTTTATTTTCAGAGGAGAATTCTGCCCAAGCCCACGAGGAAAAGCCGCACGAAGAACAAGCAGAAGCGCCCCAGAAGGTACGTTTGTTCTGAAGGTGAAACTGGAGCAGGTGTTGGACCCAGAGTAAAATGCCTTAAATCTGAGACGTGTACCAAACCCTCCAGCAGAAGTTACATTTGCATGTTCCTTTGGTCTTTAGTATTGATCCACTGATGCCAATACTGGTATCGAGTATCGGCACCAAAACTGAAATTTGCAGAATTGGATCATTTAGATACAAAATTAAAGGCTGATTTTGTCCCAGAACGTCTCATAATGTTTGAACTTTTATTCCCAGTGGTTCAGTTGATTTAATGGCTAAACCACAGCCTCATTAAGTGGATCTTTTGTGTAATTTGTTTTCTGGAAGTGAGCGCCGTTTTCTGTCACTCCACTGGGATCTGTTGGTATTGGGTGGGCAGATTCTAAAAGTCCTGGTGCGATTCCGTTGTAACAGTTTGAGTCCCGTTTTACCCGGTCGAGTCCCACTTCAGGGTTTGTTCAGATCCGGTGATGCTGGAAACACAAATTTCTTTGTAAAATGTTTTGAAGTTCTACAGAATCTGGATTTAAATTGGACACAGAACCACCCCGAGGTTCAGTCTGTTTCATTTTTTAAAATTTTCAAGACGTTTTTTGCCGAGCTGTTGGTCGGTGAACCGATCCCACCGCAGCGTTTGTGTTTGATCGAACCCTAAAGTCGGACTCTGCTCTGACTAAACCTGGGCCAGGACCAGACTTTAAACTGGGGTTTGACAAAAGGTCAGTGTCGGGTGTAGCTCTTCTGATGGGTGGGTGTGTCACCTGCTCGTCTCCATGGAGATGTTTTTGCTTTGGAATATTCCTCAGTGTGGCATTAACTCTACAGTCCATCTAGCTGCTTTTTTCAATTAAGCTGTTTAGTTGCTCAAAAAGTCTCCTCTCCATAGATCTGGCCTGTAACTTGGCCTTAGGACAAAGCTTTTGTCTGTGGTCTGAGTTTAGTGTTTTTTGTAAAATCAGATTTAAAGTCCAAAAACACAAACCGACGTGGGTGCGCCTCCAGTTCAGGCCCCCTAGTGGCGGACGGGCGCGTAGCTCTGAGCAGAGACGTACAGGTCCCCTTCCACGACGTCGGACATGGAGCTGGTCCCGGCCGCGGCTGTGAGGACCCGGCCTGCATATTCCTACATCTCCCAGAGTCCTTTGGGCCGTGACTGGGCAGAATGACCATGCAGGACACAAACTTTACAGAAACATGGAGTTTTAAAGCTCCGTGCAGGAGCTGCTGTTCGACTGCTGTTTTTACTGGTTCAGTCGTTAAACGTGCGTCTCTTTAAGACTTAAATAATTCACGATTCAAAAGAATCCAGTGTTTTTATTTTACAAATACAAATGAAGCCAGCCGGCCCATTACCCATTTAAGCAGAACGTTTAAACTAGTGCTGTCAAAAATATCACGTTAATGAGTTAACGCAAAACAATTTTAACTTTTTTTTATTGCAAGATTAACGCTGTTTGTAGTGAACTCGTTTTTTCATAAACTGTGGCCACTGTTGGTGAGGTTAGAAAAACGACAGGATCCGACTGTAAACAGGAAGGAAAACAATTTGTGCAAAACTGAGAAGGAGCCGCGCGTGCGCGAGCCCGGCGTGCGCGAGCCCGGCGTGCGCGAGCCCGGCGTGAGCGAGCCCGGCGTGCGCGAGCCCGGCGTGAGCGAGCCCGGCGTGCGCGAGCCCGGCGTGCGCGAGCCCGGCGTGAGCGAGCCCGGCGTGCGCGAGCCCGGCGTGCGCGAGCCCGGCGTGCGCGAGCCCGGCGTGAGCGAGCCCGGCGTGCGCGAGCCCGGCGTGCGCGAGCCCGGCGTGCGCGAGCCCGGCGTGCGCGAGCCCGGCGTGCGCGAGCCCGGCGTGAGCGAGCCCGGCGTGCGCGAGCCCGGCGTGCGCGAGCCCGGCGTGCGCGAGCCCCGGCGTGCGCGAGCCCCGGCGTGCGCGAGCCCGGCGGGCAACTTCACTATACAAACCCTGTGTGCGCGCTGATGTCACTCATGAGGAAAACGGTGAATAAACTTCGCTCCAAAACATACGGTGAATCGGCGCTGACCTTCGATCAGGACTGTGGACAGACAGAAGTTTTGCAGCCTCGTCTCTGTCCTCACGGCTCTGAACTGTTTTTACCCATAAACTCAGGAGAATCGCAGCAGATCTGTTCTACTCAAATCTGTTTCACTGTTTAATACATTTCTGCCGCTGGACTTATTTCTCCGCTAAAGCTTTAGCTCTGCTGCACGACGACAAACGGCGCCGTGTGATGACGTCATCGGGCCGCGGCCCGGTTCGGTTGTGCACGTGTGAGTTCAGGACACAGAGTGATTGTCTAAGGTTCTGTTCTGAAGACAGAAGAGAAGCATTTCATGAAAATGGAACATCGAACGGCGTCTGACAATTGTGGTTTGCAAATAAGAAAAACCAATTGCACAAAGCGGCGCTGTCCACTTTTCTATTTTGAGAGAATTAAAATGACTCAAGGGACAAAAATGTGCGATTAATTTGCGATTAAGCACAAGTTCACTATGACATTAATCCCGATTAAATATTTTAATCGATTGGCAGCACTACTTTAAACTACTTTAAACTAACGGATTCTGTAAAGTCTCAGTTTTCCTACGTTTTTGTAGACGACCTGAGACCCCCAGGGGCCCCGGACCCTCACTTTGTCTAATGAAAAGATTCAGTGTTTGGTGTCAGTGGTGAGTCTAAACCTCTGGCTGAAACGGTCTGGTTCGATGTTTCAGTCGTACCCTGACGGCGGTGCACGACGCCATCCTGGAGGACCTGGTGTTTCCCAGTGAGATCGTGGGCAAAAGGATCAGAGTGAAGCTCGACAGCAGCCGCCTCATTAAAGTGCATCTGGACAAGGCTCAGCAGAACAACGTAGAACACAAAGTAAACACCACACACCACTAGCATGCTAATGACACACCTACTGCACAACACGACTCAGAACAAAACACAACGTAAACTTCACAGAACTCGGCTGCAGAATCACCAAACTGGAGCTGGGGACCCTCTTCAAAAACAGTTTTTCATGAATCCATTGATCCAGATTCATTTTCTGAACCTCACTTTGCATTTTGCCCGTTTAGTTGCCTCATAGATAAAATTCTGGACACTTCCTGCTGATTTTAGACCAGAAACCATCAGGGCCTCATGAGGTCAAATGTGAAGCTTCACTTTGTAAATGTGTTTACAGACGTGTAGTTTATAAAGTGTTTTCCAAATACAGACTTTATTTTCGGTTTAAAATGGGACATTTATCTCAAGATGACAAATCATGTTTAAAAGAGTTTGAGCTCAAATGGCTCCAGCTGCACCAGCGCTGGGGGAGTCGGGGTTACGTTTTCTGTCGAGTGCAGGAGACCCTGGAGTCCGTGCGCCCTCTCCTGGCAGGTTTACGCACATGCAGGGCCTCAAATGGATTTTCTAAACATGTAAAAACACAAACCGACGTGGGTGCGCCTCCAGTTCAGGCCCCCTAGTGGCGGACGGGCGCGTAGCTCTGAGCAGAGACGTACAGGTCCCCTTCCACGACGTCGGACATGGAGCTGGTCCCGGCCGCGGCTGTGAGGACCCGGCCTGCATATTCCTACATCTCCCAGAGTCCTTTGGGCCGTGACTGGGCAGAATGACCATGCAGGACACAGACGCACAAACACAAACACATAAACACACACTGTCAAAGCCACGTCTGAGTCCTGAGCCGAGGGGGCGCGAGATTCAAAAGATTTCAAATGTTTAAGAATCTCAAACACTTTTAGAGACGCGTTTTATCACAGAAAACTTAACAGAATTTAAAATGAACCTGAAGAACTTCCTGATCCTGTTGTTTTGGAGAAATGTTTAAGTTTGAAGATGTTCCTGATATTCTGAACTATTGCACAGCTGTTTTTCTCTCCACCCCTCCCTCTGTCTTCAGTAAATCACCTGCTTTAACTTAGAGAAAACATTTGTCTTTTAGTCTTTGTCACCAGCAGAAGAACTCCACCTGCTGGAAATGATTTTCTAAAACTCCAGTCTGATGGCGACGATTGAAAACCTGGATGTTATTTTTATAAAGACGGATTCTACATGAGTTTAATGTGACACTTTAGAGAAAACACACACAGCCTTTCTCCTGCTGTGGTCCCAGAGATCCTGATCTAAAAGGACCAAGACACATTTTGGTCAGCAGAAGCTCCGTTGACTAAAGCCCCGCGGCCCCGTGTGTGTGTGTGTGTGCGGCCCCGTGTGTGTGTGTGCGGCCCCGTGTGTGTGTGTGCGGCCCCGTGTGTGTGTGTCTCCGTCTGACTGAAGTGTTTTTGTTTCAGGTGGAGACGTTCTCTGGCGTCTACAAGAAGCTCACAGGGAAAGACGTTGTGTTCGAGTTCCCAGAGTTCCAGCTGTAAATGACAAACAATAAATTTGTGTACTGTTCACGTGTTTGTGTGTTTGTGTTTCTCCTGTGTGCCGTTAAAGTTAAACAATGATACGGAAACCAAAGTATAAAACAGATTTATTCAAACTATTCTAAATGTACAGAAGTGTTAAATATGAACTGCAATAAAACACTGACTTTAGTTTGTATTTGAGTCAAAAAAACAAAGATAATACCACATGGCTCAAACATTTTCCTGAAGAACTGAGTTCCACGGTGAATATTGAGCCCAAAATGTTTCCGTTTGTCTCGTCCTGAGCCAAAACTTCCAGACAAAAAACTCGTGTTGCTCAGTTCTGTTTTAAATTCCCTCATTTCAGTTAAAATTCTGTTGCAAATTAAATTGTAGAGAAACTCCTGAGTATTACTGGTTACTTTTAAAGAAATGGTACTTTTCTAGCTGTGTGCTTTTGAGCAATACACTCCTGATCAAAATGTTAAGACCAGTTGAAAAATTGCAAGAATTCACATTTTGCACTGTTGGATTTTAAGAAGGTTCATGTCGTGCTTCAAAAAAGAAATGGGAGTGTGACAAGAAAATTGAGCAATTTATTTCAAACAACCATTAAACTGAAACACTTTAAAAACATCTCAAAACCCTAAAATAGAAATGAGATTTTCCAAAAAAGGACTGTAGCTGCGTCATTCTTGTTGATCACCTCAAAAATTCACGTCGGCGCTTTTGATGCTCGTGTTTAAACGCTTTATTTCAGTTTAATGGTTGTTTGAAATAAATTGCTTAAACTGAAATAAACTGTTTAAGACCACAGCCTTTAAAAGCCCAAATCTTTGCAAAAAGTGGCTTCAGTTTCATTTTCTGTAACTGTCGCGACCTTCACCACGTGGAGCAACATTCCCACATTCCCACATTCCCAGGAACATTCCAGCCTCCGGGAAACACCAGCACCAAACACACCGAAGTGAATTTTTGAGGTGATTAAGAAGAACGACGCAGCTACTGAGTCCTTTTTTAAAAACTTTATATATTTTTTTTTTTTTATAGATGT
Source organism: Taenioides sp. WSHXM2023 (assembly GCA_029959045.1). Taxonomy (NCBI): domain Eukaryota; kingdom Metazoa; phylum Chordata; class Actinopteri; order Gobiiformes; family Gobiidae; genus Taenioides; species Taenioides sp. WSHXM2023. The sequence goes on from CM057103.1 coordinate 26,273,389, forward strand.
GGTTTTAAACTTTTGATCAGCTGATGAACTCTTTCAGTTTAATGGTTGTTTGAAATAAATTGGTACTCAAAATTTTCTCGTCTCACTCCCATTTCTTCTTTTTGCGTTTTGAAGCACGTGAATTCTTGCAGTTTTTCACCTGGTCTTAAGTTTGATCCGTGAGTACAGTGCAGCGTAACGGTGCTGTTACTTGAGTAAAACGACAAAAGTTTTACGTGACAAACTGAAATGATTTGAACATTTGTTTCTTGCAGTTCCTTAAAATCTGATTTAGTCTCATTTTTTTGTGTCTGGTCTTTCAAATCACATTCACTTCAAACTATAAAACTATAAATCAGATGTTTTCTCCTGACTGCAGTGGTGGTTTTCCTAAATATTACTTAAATATTACTAATGCAGTAATATTTTGAACAAACATGAATCAGATGCTCAGTGTGAATCGGTAAAATTTTAAAACAGATTATCTGCAGAAAAAAAAAAAAAAAAAAAAACTTAAGTAAAATGATTAATTTCACAACAGCCTCAAGGTGGCGCCATTATCCAACCCTTAAGATTAAAGAAAAGTTTAGAGCCTCAAACAATGTAGATTTGTGGGTCACCAGTAAAGTGGGTTTTTATATTTGACCCGTTTTACCAAGTCTGGACAAAAACATTTTTTCATAAATCCTGCAGCAAACAGGAAATATTCAGTCATTTATTTACACCGAAAAGTCAAACCGAGAAGCACAGACGAGTTCAGGAGGAAACCGCACAGAAGAAAACTGTGGAAAAGACGTTTCAGCCGTTTCAAATGTCGTTAAAACTAAAACTGTGGAGCAAACTCACATCCTCACGTCCTGTTCAAGAGAAAATCACAAATACGAGTTCTTTTAAAGCGGATTTTTGAGTTCCGCACACTCGTAATTCCTGAGAACTTTTACAGAGAACGTTCAGCTGTTCGTTTGTCACATCCCACACGAGAGGGAGTCATGTAGTCCTGGTTTAGACCCGGTTCAGACCCGGTTTAGACTCAGTTCAGACCCAGTTTAGCCCTGGCTTAGTTCTTGTTTAGTCCTGGTTTAGACCTGGTTAAGGCAGTGGTTTAGTCCTGGTTTAAAAAGCCTCTTTCTTTAGTCAGTTTTCCATTTTTTTCAGACCTTTATGAGGTCTAAAACTGGTTTAGTCCTGTTATAGTCCTGGTTAAGATCTGGTTCAGTCCTGGTTCAGTGCTGGTTCAGTCCAGACCTTCGTTTCAGTGACTCAGGAGTCGAAGTCGAGACAGCCATCCCCCGATCACAGAGCCCGCTTTGCTCCTGGAGCCGGGTCTGGTCTCTGGTCTGGTCTCTGGTCTGGTCTCTGGACTGGTCCCTGGTCTCGATCCTGGTCTAGACCCCGGTCCAGACCCCAGTCCAGTGTCTGGTCCGGTCTCTGGGTGGGGGTAGGGGATGGTGGCGCTGTGGTGGAGGTCGGGGCCGATGAAACAGCGACTCCCTCTGATGTGGTCCACGCCGCGCCCTGGTGGCTGAGCGCGGTACTGCACCGGGAAAAAACCCTCCTCCAAAATGGCCGACACGCGCTCGTTACTCGCGCACCGCTGCAGACCTGCCACAACACAAGTCCTGGTTTAGACCTGGTTCAGTCCTGGTTTAGACCTGGTTCAGTCCTGGTTTAGTCCTGGTTTAGTCCTGGTTCAGTCCTGGTTCAGTCCTGGTTTAGTCCGGACCTTTGCGTGGGTGGATTCTGGAGGACAGCTCCGCGGGCATAGACACTGGTCGAGTTTTACCTGAGCAGAAAAACAAACACGAGAATCGCTGAAGTTTAGATTAAAGTCGCATTACGTCATTTTCTGGTGGAGGGTTTGTCACCTGCTGGTCTCCATGGAGATGTTACTTTGTCTGGAATGTTCCACAGTGTCTTTCATTTCTTCAAGAACAGGCATTTTTATAGTCAAAACAATGATTGGTTTAATAGAGTCACCCGCTTGTTTCCATGGAGATTAAAGTTTCATGTCATTTTGTGGAACATTCCATGAAACACAACATCACCGTGGAGAAAGTGAAGCATCCACCAGAAAAGTTACACAGTGTCCCTTTAAGTTGATTGTGGAGCCAAAGAAAAAATGAGAAGTTTCAGCATCTGTGGATCAGAAGTTTGAAGCTCGACTCACTTCGTGCTGAGGAGCGCTGCCGCAGCCTGACGGGGTTCAGAGGTCGAAGGTCGTCTGAGGGCGCTGGGGTCACGGGGGACACCGGGGTCACGGAGGAGTCAGGGTCTGAACAGCTGAAGGGTTTGTCCAGAGCTCTGAGCAGAGACGAGCCCGCTTCACTGAAACACGTGGAGCAAAAACGTGATTTAAAGCTGCATTACGGGATTTTCAAAGTGTGTATTTGCATGAGTGAAGCAGGTGGACCGCCCTCACAGCCAATCAGCTCTCAGCACAAAGCCCTCGCAGCCAATCAGCTCTCAGCACAAAGCCCTCACAGCCAATCAGCTCTCAGCACAAAGCCCTCACAGCCAATCAGCTCTCAGCACAAAGCCCTCGCAGCCAATCAGCTCTCAGCACAAAGCCCTCACAGCCAATCAGCTCTCAGCACAAAGCCCTCACAGCCAATCAGCTCTCAGCACAAAGCCCTCACAGCCAATCAGCTCTCAGCACAAAGCCCTCGCAGCCAATCAGCTCTCGGCATTTGGCTCTTATTTCCTGGTTTGCGAGCGATAAAACACTTTATTAGACACAGTTTTCTGCTCCTGCTTCAGTGACACTGGGTCAAATGCAGAGGACACACGTCTCTGCAGGGACCTTAACCTCAGGTACAAGTCAGATCAGTGGAGATGCGAGCCTGCCCACAGGAGAATGCATGTTTTTCAATGTATGTAAACAGACATAATGTAGATAAGTTTAATGCCATACTGCGGAACATTTCAGGCAAAGAAACATCATCTCCATGGAGACGAGTGGAACCAGGAGCTGCTGAAGGTTCCTACAGTGTGAAAACGTCGGGGACAGTCACAGTTTTATCTGAAAAACTCTGCTGTTACTCACAGTGGACTGTAGGGGGCAGAAGGAGGAGGAGGGACGTACAGATCCAAGATGGCCGCTCCTCCTGGTTCTGGTCCTGGTCCTGGCTCTGGTCCTGGTTCTGGTCCTGGTCCTGGCTCTGGTCCTGCTTCTGGTCCTGGTCTAGGTGCACTGGGCTGATGAGTCTGAGTGAGACAAAAGGACATGAACAAAAAGAAGTGAATTGTAACACTACTGCAGACCACAAGAGGGCACAAGAGAGCACTGGTTTAGACCTGGTTCAGTCCTGGTTTAGACCTGGTTCAGTCCTGGTTTAGACCTGGTTCAGTCCTGGTTTAGACCTGGTTTAGTCCTGGTTTAGTCCTGGTTTAGACTCTGTTTTCAGTCCTGTCATGTGCCGTGGAGGAAGTGACCCCTGACCCCTGACAGGACGGATCCGGCAGGACTCAGTGGACTCTGGTTTATCTGCGCACACACACTTCCTGATCTGCGTCACTTTGTTTAAATCACAAAAACATTCACACAAACGGCTCAGGTGAACGTGACGTCAACATTTACGCCTTTTTAACTCTCCATCTTCAGATCTCTGTCCTGGTCCAAAACAAAAACTGTCACAAATTCAGCCTCTTCTCTAAACCAGAAGATTAAAATGACGAGTTTGTGGAGCTGATCCCAAACAAAGAACGAGAAGCAGAAACACGTGTGCAGCAGAAGTTTGGAGATTTATTTAAAAACTGTGACTCTCCTACAGAGTTCTCCAGAGTTCTACAGGCCCCTGTCCCGTTTCAGTCCAGTCCTGTCTGGCTATGTTTCTTTTATTGTAGGGAGTATTATACCTCTGTTGACATAGGGGCTGAAGGGGCAGTGTGGGGCTGCAGTACCGACCTTGACCAGAGGGGGTCTCCAGCGCATGTTCCTGAGCGGCGCCGCGCTCACACTTCCTGTCGCTCTCTTCTTCAGGGTCAGAACCACCGACCCTGAGTCCGAACGCAACCGCTCCACCAAACGCTTCAGCTGCCAGCCCACCTGACCAATCAGAGGAGGGGAAAACAGTCACCTGACCAATCAGAGGAGGGGAAAACAGTCACCTGACCAATCAGAGCAGAGGAAAACAGTCACCTGACCAATCAGAGCAGAGGAAAACAGTCACCTGACCAATCAGAGGAGGGGAAAACAGTCACCTGACCAATCAGAGCAGAGGAAAACAGTCACCTGACCAATCAGAGGAGGGGAAAACAGTCACCTGACCAATCAGAGGAGGGGAAAACAGTCACCTGACCAATCAGAGGAGGGGAAAACAGTCACCTGACCAATCAGAGGAGGGGAAAACAGTCACCTGACCAATCAGAGGAGGGGAAAACAGTCACCTGACCAATCAGAGGGCAGGAAACAGGAGAGTGACCAATCAGAGGGGAGGAAACAGGAGCGTGACCAATCAGAGGAGAGGAAACAGGAGCGTGACCAATCAGAGGAGAGGAAACAGGAGCATGACCAATCAGAGGAGAGGAAACAGGAGCATGACCAATTAGACTTGGGTGTTGAACCAGGGACCGTCTCGTTGTGAGGAGACAGGGCTAACCACTCTGCCACAGACTCACCACCGTCTGACCGTCCACTCCGACGAGCTCGTCCCCCGCGTGGACCCTCCGAGTGCGATCGGCCGGAGACTGGACACAACAGAGACGCACAACAGAGACACACAACAGAGACACAACAGAGACGCACAACAGAGACGCACAACAGAGACATAACAGAGACACACAACAGAGACACACAACAGAGACACACAACAGAGACACAACAGAGACGCACAACAGAGACGCACAACAGAGACACAACAGAGTGAGACTTCAGTGAGACAACAGAGCACATGTTTACAGAGGGGGTATTTACCTCTGTGGGGTATTTAGGGAGTATTATACCTCTGTGGGGTATTTAGGGAGTATTATACTTCTGTGGGGTTTTCACTGTAACACGTCACATATTTAGATGTTCCTTTTATTGTTTTGAAAATGTTAAATTCGCCCAAAACAACAGATTCACATGTTTTATAAGTTTCACTTTCGTTTTTTTGATCCTCTGGTTCTCCCCTCCCTTTGCTCCCTGTGCTAAGTCCCTCCCCCTTCAGAGCTCTATCCCAACACACTCAGCCTCTCTGTGCTAAGTCCCTCCCCCTTCAGAGCTCTATCCCAACACACTCAGTGTGCGTCGCACTAATGAAACTCCTGCATCACATCAGGTTTGTCCAGTTGTTGTGTTCAGTTTTGTCTCATGTTTTTGTGTATTTATGGAGGATTGTCGTGTGGAGCCTGGGGGATGTAGACTTGTGGGCGGAGCCTCGTACAGACTCGTACTGTGGGAGCCTGGGGGACGTAGACTTGTGGGCGGAGCCTCGTACAGACTCGTACTGTGGGAGCCTGGGGGACGTAGACTTGTGGGCGGAGCCTCGTACAGACTCGTACAGCTAACTGTAAGGAGGGTTTGAATAGGGCCCGGGAGAGATCTCTAGATGACTCAAACATGCATGACACTAAAACCTCTTCAGACGTGTTTTTGATGAGGAACATTAGAACATGGGAGAAAGATCTGGAAAGTCGATTTTGCACAGCACCTCCTCTTTAAGATTTTACAACAGCCTTTTTTAGTTTTTTACATTTTTGGTGAAATTTAGAGTCACTTCCTGGTTGGACGCAGCAGCAGGTGTGACACGCGCTGAGGGAACGCCATCACTGTTCCCTAGCAACCATAACAAGTCCAAGAGCAAAGTTTTGTTTAGTGAAATGAAGGTTTAAAGTGCAAACTGCCTCTTCACTGACACCAAACGGTGATAAATATTCACCGCGGGGACTAAAGCGTCGCGTTTAAAGGCGCTGGACTCACGTTCTGTGTGGTGCCGGTGATCAGGTGAAGACCGTCGTACGTGGATTTGATGTAAATGCCCTGGAACACAAACACAACAGCAACACGTCTTCAAAGAAGTTCAGACGGTTTCAGAACGGTGAAAAATGACAAATGTTTCCATAGCGATAAACCATTTAAACCTCAGTAAATATTAGACATGCACCGTTCTTTTTCTGTTTCTGTTTAGAACCCAGAGCAAACGATAAAGATCTGCAAATACTTTTGGGTGGATATGAAGGGCCAGTTTTGGTCATTCTCACCAAATTATATCATTTAAATTTCAAACAAACTCAGGCCTGTTTTACTCCAAACTGTGAAAGAACGGAGCACTCGCACGTCTGCAGCACCGCCGTGTGCCAGAGTAAATAAAACTGAATCCAGACCAATCCCACTTTATTTGTACGGCACATTTTACCAACACAAAGTCTCCAAACTGCTGCACAGAGTACGCGCAGTATAAATGAACACAGTAAATTAAAAAAGCATAAATAAATAAATAAGCAAGTCAATAAAAACATAAAAAATACTAAAATCAGAGGAGCACACAGTTCTCACGCCGTGTTAAGGACGGTGAGTAAAAGTGTGTTTTTAAACGAGACTTAAAAGAATCGACTGAAGCGGGCGCTCTTAATGTCCAACTTATCGTCCCAAAAACGACACTCAAAAGCTTTTGAGTGTCGTTTTTGGGACGATAAGTTGGAGCTGGCCCTCAGACCTCAGAGCGTGAAGGAGTGAAGGAACAGTGAGGTCTGAGATGTTCGCTGGGGCCAGGTACATGAAGAGCTTTAAAAACAAACAATAACATGTTAAAATCAACTCTAAAATGAACAAGGAGCAATCTTGAAGCCATCTTAAAAACGTGTGGTGTTTTCTCTAAACGCGCAGCAGAATTCTGGACTCACTGTAAACGCGGCGGGTTTGCTCGGCTGATTCTGGCGGACAGGACGTTACACGAGTCAAGACGTGTGGAGATAGAACCTTAAATGTGTTCTTCATGTGGATTTAAGCAGCTGTTTGGGCCTAAATCGTTTCTCTGATGAAGAATTAAGGCTCAATATGATAAAAAAAAGAGCAAAAACAAACAAAAAAAACCCATATTGAAGGGAGAAAAGCCCTGAAAATGTCACCACAGGAACCAAAACTTATTGGGGTTCCTGGGTTTGTGGGCGCCATTTTGAGGACCTCCTCACTGTGACCTGAAGTCTCCTCACCAGTCCCTGTCCGGGTTTGATGTCGCTGATGGTGACCTCCTCCAGAGTGCAGGGGTCAGGGGTCAACTGGGTCGCCTGCTCACAGATCCCGTTCAGAGACTTGGACTGAAACGAGAAAAAGATAAATATGGTGCAGAGGAGGACAGAGGAGGGACAGAGGAGGGACAGAGGAGGGACAGAGGAGGGACAGTGGGACAGAGGAGGACAGAGGAGGGACAGTGGGACAGAGGAGGACAGAGGAGGGACAGAGGAGGACAGAGGAGGGACAGAGGAGGACAGAGGAGGGACAGAGGAGGACAGAGGAGGACAGAGGAGGGACAGAGGAGGACAGAGGAGGACAGAGGAGGGACAGAGGAGGACAGAGGAGGGACAGAGGAGGGACAGAGGAGAGACAGAGGAGGACAGAGGAGGACAGAGGAGGACAGAGGAGGGACAGAGGAGGACAGAGGAGGACAGAGGAGGGACAGAGGAGGACAGAGGAGGGACAGAGGAGGACAGAGGAGGGACAGAGGAGGGACAGAGGAGGACAGAGGAGGGACAGAGGAGGACAGAGGAGGGACAGAGGAGGGACAGAGGAGGACAGAGGAGGGACAGAGGAGGGACAGAGGAGGACAGAGGAGGGACAGAGGAGGACAGAGGAGGACAGAGGAGGGACAGAGGAGGACAGAGGAGGGACAGAGGAGGACAGAGGAGGGACAGAGGAGGACAGAGGAGGACAGAGGAGGGACAGAGGAGGGACAGAGGAGGACAGAGGAGGGACAGAGGAGGACAGAGGAGGGACAGAGGAGGGACAGAGGAGGACAGAGGAGGGACAGAGGAGGACAGAGGAGGGACAGAGGAGGACAGAGGAGGGACAGAGGAGGACAGAGGAGGGACAGAGGAGGGACAGAGGAGGACAGAGGAGGGACAGAGGAGGACAGAGGAGGGACAGAGGAGGGACAGAGGAGGACAGAGGAGGGACAGAGGAGGACAGAGGAGGACAGAGGAGGGACAGAGGAGGACAGAGGAGGGACAGAGGAGGACAGAGGAGGACAGAGGAGGGACAGAGGAGGACAGAGGAGGACAGAGGAGGGACAGAGGAGGACAGAGGAGGGACAGAGGAGGACAGAGGAGGGACAGAGGAGGGACAGAGGAGGGACAGAGGAGGTGTTTTTCCTAAAAAGGGAAACAGGAAACAGGAAAGGACCAATCAGCTGCTGCTTTGTGGAAAACAGGAAATGGACAAAGTGACGTTGGACGTTCACTGAGACGAGACGTGTGACCGTCGGGTTTCAAGTTCAAATCCCCGATTTTAAACAAACTCAGAACGTCAAACCCGATCATGAAGTACTCCATTTTGTTACTTAAGTAAAAGTACCACATGAAAAAAGTATTAAAATACCTGTTTAAAAATGTACTTCAAGGGTAAATAGTAAAAGTATTTTGCAGAGATTTTTAGAACAATTAACGGAGGAAATGTAGTGATTTTGAAAAAGAATTCAGTTGATCTTAAGTGATTTTATTGATTTAAATTTTTTGTCGCAGTTTTTGTGTTTTTATGTTTTTGTGTTGCTCAAATTTGGGGCGGAAACTCAAATTAAATGAATTTTAAAAAATATATATAAAATCTTATAAAGAAAAGTACTTTTTACTTTTCAGTCCAGATCCAAAATGTAGTGGAGTAAAAAGTACAGATACTTTCTGAAATGTAGTGAAGTAAAAGTATCCACTGTATAGATATTGTACTTTTACTTTTGTACTTCGTTACCTTCCAACATCTAAACCAGGTCAACAAATCTGCACCTGACAGTGACAGAAAACTCCACCTGAGAGTCTCACCTGTCTCACCTGTCACCTGTCTCACCCGTCTCACCTGTCGACCATGCACATTATTATGTCATTATTTACACACAGTCATGTACAGTTCAGTTTCGGGGATCGACCTGCTCGTCTTTGGGGGGAGGAGGAATGTTCTGGATAAATGGGATTCAGCCATAAAGAACAAAGACAGGAAGTGACCGGCCGCAGACAGGAAGTGCACGCACACAAACAGGAAGTCACAGTTCGAACTCACCACCTCCAGGATCTTCTCTTCCATCTCGAAAACCGTGCAGTCCTGAAACCAGAGCAGTTTTGGACACTTCACATTTCACTATTCACTCCGCCCGCGCTGATATGAAAGAACTTTTGAGTGACGGCACGTTCTACATGTATGTCTATGGCAGAATGTTCAGCAGTTACCATGGCGACACAATGCACACGTCAGCAAATCCTGCCGAAAAGTTTTTAAATAGTCTGAAACTCAATAACAAATGCAAAAGTGATTTAAAGAGCACTTGGTCCTGTTTAGGAGTTTGATTTTTTCTGGTCAGATTGTGTTAAAATAAAGTTCAGATTAAAGTTTAATTTAGTAACCGAGCTTCAGACAGAGCAGTGCCTACAGTTAGCATTACATCAGCTGCAAAGTATCAGTAGCCACAGATGCCCCGGGACAGTCAGTTGCCCCTCCCACCAACACTCACACATCCCTCCTGCCCCGTCCCACTCCTTTGTTCCCTTATTGCCAAAGGACACAACAACAGTCAGAGTGGGATTTGAACCACCAACCGTCCAACCGCTGAACCAGTTGAACCAGTTGAACCAGTTGAACCAGTTAAACCAGTTGAACCAGTTGAACCAGTTAAACCAGTTAAACCAGTTGAACCAGTTGAACCAGTTGAACCGACACTCCCTGGTCAGATTCTGGTTAAACTCTTGTTCTGCTCGTACCTTCTGCACGGTGGACGTGAGCTCCAGGCACAGCTGGATGATGCGACTCTTTGTGCTGCTCAGGTCCCTGCAGCTGTTCACCGGAGCCCTGGACCAAACACAGGACCACATCAGTCTGCACGTTCTGCCTGTGTCTGCATGTTCTGCCTGTGTCTGCCTGTGTCTGCATGTTCTGCCTGTGTCTGCCTGTTCTGCCTGTGTCTGCATGTTCTGCCTGTGTCTACATGTTCTGCCTGTGTCTGCATGTTCTGCCTGTGTCTGCATGTTCTGCCTGTGTCTACATGTTCTGCCTGTGTCTGCATGTTCTGCCTGTGTCTGCATGTTCTGCCTGTGTCTGCATGTTCTGCCTGTGTCTGCCTGTGTCTGCGTGTTCTGCCTGTGTCTGCGTGTTCTGCCTGTGTCTGCGTGTTCTGCCAGTGTCTGCGTGTTCTGCCTGTGTCTGGGTCAACAGGGTCTGTGGAGTTTGCATGTTCTACCTGTGTCTGGGTCAATAGGTTCTGTGGAGTCTGCATGTTCTACCTGTGTCTGGGTCAACAGGGTCTGTGGAGTCTGCATGTTCTGCCTGTGTCTGGGTCAACAGGGGCTGTGGAGTCTGCATGTTCTACCTGTGTCTGGGTCAACAGGGTCTGTGGAGTCTGCATGTTCTACCTGTGTCTGGGTCAACAGGGTCCAAAGACCGGCTCAGGATCTGGGGCTGGTCCCACTGCTCCTGACCCACAGACACTGAAGGATGGGTCAAATGTAGAGGATGAATTTCCCCCATAAAAGATTCATGTTATAGATTACAGAGGTTATAGATTATAGAGGGTTATAGATTATAGAGGTTATAGATTACAGAGGTTATAGATTATAGAGGTTATAGATTATAGAGGTTATAGATTATACAGGTTATAGATTATAGAGGTTATAGATTACAGAGGTTATAGATTACAGAGGTTATAGATTACAGAGGTTATAGATTATACAGGTTATAGATTACAGAGGTTATAGATTATAGAGGGTTATAGATTACAGAGGTTATAGATTATAGAGGGTTATAGATTACAGAGGTTATAGATTATAGAGGTTATAGATTATAGAGGTTATAGATTACAGAGGTTATAGATTATAGAGGTTATAGATTATAGAGGTTATAGATTATAGAGGTTATAGATTACAGAGGTTATAGATTATAGAGGTTATAGATTACAGAGGTTATAGATTATAGAGGTTATAGATTATAGAGGTTATAGATTATAGAGGTTATAGATTACAGAGGTTATAGATTATAGAGGTTATAGATTACAGAGGTTATAGATTACAGAGGTTATAGATTACAGAGGTTATAGATTACAGAGGTTATAGATTATAGAGGTTATAGATTATAGAGGTTATAGATTATAGAGGTTATAGATTATAGAGGTTATAGATTATAGAGGTTATAGATTATAGAGGTTATAGATTACAGAGGTTATAGATTATAGAGGTTATAGATTACAGAGGTTATAGATTACAGAGGTTATAGATTACAGAGGTTATAGATTATAGAGGTGTAGGTTATAGATTATACAGGTGTGAGGACGACTCTTCGTGCTCAGACTTGACTCTGGATCAGAGTTTGTTTTGATCACAGGAATGTGCTCATCAACTGTCACTGAGCAGTACTGCTCTGAAGTACTAATACTGCAGAATACTGCATTAGTACTGCGGAATACTGGATAATACTGCATTAGTACTGCAGAATACTGCATTAGTACTGCAGAATACTGCATTAGTACTGCGGAATACTGGATAATACTGCATTAGTACTGCAGAATACTGCATTAGTACTGCATAATACTGGATAATACTGCACTAGTACTGCAGAATATTGCATTAGTACTGCATAATACTGGATAATACTGCACTAGTACTGCAGTACACAGACATACTCAAACTCATACTGTAAAAGTCATCCAGGTTCACTGCAGCTGACGAGTCCCAGAGGTTAAGACTTTAAATGTCCTCTGCATTTGACCCGTCCTTCAGTGTCTCTGGGTTAAACCTGGAGCAGTGGGACCATCTCCAGCTCTGGACCTGGTCTTGGTCAGGACCTGAGCTGAAGATTTGACCTGCTGGAGGAAACCCTCCCAGACACAGGGAGAACATGCAAACTCCACAGACACAGGCCCCCACAGGCGGAGCCTCGTACAGACTCGTACTGCAGCTAACCGTAAGGTGGGTTTGAATAGAGCTCTAGATGATCATGCATGACTCTAAAACCTTCAGGTTTTATGAGGAACATTAGAACATGGGAGAAAGACCCAAAATGAAACGGTCAGTACCGGTCCAGTGCGGCGAGCAGTCCCTTAGCGGCGGCGATGAGCTCCACGACGGCGGACAGGAAGTCGTTGGGCGGGAGGTTGGAGCTTTTATTTTGGTAGGACGGGTTCTTCCTGCGGCGAGACACGGCCGCGCTCAGGTTCTGATGAGCCTGAATCATCTGAGCTCCAAGAGTCTGGATCTGACCCTGGTCCACCCCACGGTCCTGAGACAACACACACACACGGACTGAACCAGGACCAGGACCAGGACCAGGACTGAACCAGGACCAGGACCAGGACCAGGACCAGGACTGAACCAGGACCAGGACTGAACCAGGACCAGGACCAGGACCAGGAACAGGACCAGAACTAGGACTAAACCAGGACCAGGACTGGACCAGGACCAGGACCAGGACTGAACCAGGACCAGGACTGAACCAGGACCAGGACCAGGACCAGGAACAGGACCAGAACTGAACCAGGACCAGGACTAGGACTAAACCAGGACCAGGACTGGACCAGGACCAGGACCAGGACCAGGACTGAACCAGGACCAGGACCAGGACTGAACCAGGACTGGACCAGGACCAGGACCAGGACTGAACCAGGACCAGGACCAGGACTGAACCAGGACCAGGACCAGGACTGAACCAGGACCAGGACCAGGACTAAAACAGGACCAAGACTGAACCAGAACCAAACCAGGACTGAACCAGCACTAAAGGAGAACTGACACAGAACTAAACCAGGTCTAAACCAGGTCTAAACCAGGTCTAAACCAGGTCTAAACCAGGTCTAAGCAGGGTCCGGTACACTGGAGGAAGAGGAAGCAGATGTTGTCACAGAGTCACGGTTCAGTCCTAAAGGAAGGAGCTGTTTCCTGCTCCAGAGAAAAACACCTCCCACTCCACAGACCCGAGACCAGAGTCTAGACCTGAGTCTAGAGTCTAGACCCGAGTCCAGAGTCTAGACCCGAGACCAGAGTCTAGACCTGAGACCAGAGTCTAGACCTGAGTCTAGAGTCTAGACCTGAGACCAGAGTCTAGACCTGAGACCAGAGTCTAGACCTGAGTCTAGAGTCTAGACCCGAGACCAGAGTCTAGACCCGAGTCCAGAGTCTAGACCCGAGACCAGAGTCTAGACCTGAGACCAGAGTCTAGACCTGAGACCAGAGTCTAGACCTGAGTCTAGAGTCTAGACCTGAGACCAGAGTCCTGGTTTAGTCCTGGTCTAGTCCTGGTTCAGTCCTGGTCTAGTCCTGATTTAGTCCTGGTCTAGTCCTGGTCTAGTCCTGGTCTAGTCCTGGTTCAGTCCTGGTTTAGTCCTGGTTTAATCCAGGTCTAGTCCAGGTCTAGTCCTGGTTCAGTCCTGGTCTAGTCCTGGTTCAGTCCTGGTCTAGTCCTGGTTCAGTCCTGGTTCAGTCCTGGTCTAGTCCTGGTTCAGTCCTGGTTCAGTCCTGGTTCAGTCCTGGTTCAGTCCTGGTCTAGTCCTGGTTCAGTCCTGGTTCAGTCCTGGTCTAGTCCTGGTTCAGTCCTGGTTCAGTCCTGGTCTAGTCCTGGTTCAGTCCTGGTCTAGTCCTGGTTCAGTCCTGGTCTAGTCCTGGTTCAGTCCTGGTTCAGTCCTGGTCTACTCCTGGTTCAGTCCTGGTTTAGTCCTGGTCTAGTCTTGGTCTACTCCTGGTTTAGTCCTGGTTTAGTTCTGACCAGGGCACACAGTAGATCCAGGGCCTCCAGCAGCAGCTCCTGGTGCCCGACGCGGCTCATGCCCAGAGAGAGCAGCTCCGTGTGGGACAGACGCAGCAGCCGCTCCCCTGAAACCTCCTGGAGCTGGAAGGACGAGACGTACGGCTGGAGACCATCGTCCAGACCTGGAGACAGACACAGGAGGAACTCGAGGAACTTCAACACAATACTACACAAGGAAAAGTACAAAGTAGTGGTCCAGTAAAAAGTATTTGGGAAAAGTACTACTCCAGTAAAAGTAACTTAAAGAGTAACTGTCAGAACGTAACATCTGATTTATAATTTTACGAGAACGTGAAGGACAAAACATTCTGAAGTAAGAGTGTTTCAGTAAAAATATTAAAAGTCTGCAGCTGGAGTAAAACGAGTAGATCTTCACACGTCTGAACACAACATGAGCTTTAATATGGAAACCCCATCAGAGGTTTGAACCGACAACCCTCCCGTTAGTGGGCTTTATCTGCAACACCACTGGCACCGGACTTCAACCGTGAATAGTTTGGTGTTCACGTTCTAGAATTTGATGATTTCAGATGGAGGACGACGTCTGTAGAACCTCTCCAAAAAAAAAAAATCTCCAAACTTCTGCTCCTCAGATGTTTCTCCTTCTCATTTTTTGTTTGGGATTAATGGTAGAACTTTATTTTCTATTTTATCTGTGTAATCTTCAGTGGTCCAGGTCTAAACCAGGTCTAAACCAGGTCTAAACCAGGTCCATGGGTGTATTCTAGTCTCTGCAGCTCCAGGTCGTTCTAAACTCATTCAGAAAAGGTTCTGCACTGAAAATGTTTCAGGATCGATGAGTTTCATTTGAGTAAACAGAGCGCAGGTAAAACAGCAACGTCTGAGCAAATACACTTTTATTTACACACACACGCACACACGCACACACACACACACATACACACACACACACACACATACACACACGCGCGCACACGCACACACACACGCACACACACACACACACACACACACGCACACACGCACACACGCACACACGCACACACACACACACACACACACACACACACACACACACACAGGTCTATCACAAACAACTGGGTCAAATAGCAACCAAGACTGAAACCAGGACTAAACCAAGACTGAAACCAGGACTAAACCAAGACTGAAACCAGGACTAAACCAGGACTAAACCAGGACTAAACCAAGACTGAAACCAGGACTAAACCAAGACTGAAACCAGGACTAAACCAAGACTGAAACCAGGACTAAACCAAGACTGAAACCAGGACTAAACCAAGACTGAAACCAGGACTAAACCAAGACTGAAACCAGAACTAAACCAAGACTGAAACCAGGACTAAACCAAGACTGAAACCAGGACTAAACAAAGACTGAAACCAGGACTAAACCAGGACTAAACCAAGACTAAACCAGGTCTAAACCAGGACTAAACCAGGACTAAAGAGACTAAAGAGACTAAAGAGACTAAAGAGTGTCCTAGAGACAAGAGGAACTGAACCGCTGTAAGACCGATTCCCCTTAACCACAAAAACACCAAAACGCCGAACACGACGACGGTTATTTCTGTTCTGATCTGGTGTTTTGGTTCTTTATCCAATCAGAACGCAGAATGAGCGTCACATGACTCTTTCATGTGGGTTGCTGGTTCAAAGCTGAAATCCAGTGTGTTTAAACCTAAAATGTCTCTGATCTGAACGTCACTCCCTAAACCCCAGAGTCAGTGCTAGTGCAGCCTCTGCAGCTCAGGGAGGGAATCCTGGAGGTTCTGAGCTTCACATGAGCCTGTCCATAAACTGAGACTGAGACAAACGCAGGACGTGTCTCTGTGTCTCTGTCTGTGTGTTTTCTCGCTCAGGTTTTCTCGCTCAGGTTTTCTCGCTCAGGTTTTCTCGCTCAGGTTTTCTCGCTCAGGTTTTCTCGCTCAGGTTTTCTCGCTCAGGTTTTCTCGCTCAGGTTTTCTCGCTCAGGTTTTCTCGTTCGTGTTTTCTCGCTCAGGTTTTCTCGCTCAGGTTTTCTCGCTCGTGTTTTCTCGCTCAGGTTTTCTCGCTCAGGTTTTCTCGCTCAGGTTTTCTCGCTCAGGTTTTCTCGCTCAGGTTTTCTCGCTCGTGTTTTCTCGCTCAGGTTTTCTCGCTCAGGTTTTCTCGCTCAGGTTTTCTCGCTCAGGTTTTCTCGTTCGTGTTTTCTCTAATGTTTTCTCGCTCGTGTTTTCTCGCTCAGGTTTTCTCGCTCAGGTTTTCTCGCTCAGGTTTTCTCGCTCAGGTTTTCTCGCTCGTGTTTTCTCGCTCGTGTTTTCTCGCTCGTGTTTTCTCGCTCGTGTTTTCTCACTCGTGTTTTCTCGCTCAGGTTTTCTCGCTCAGGTTTTCTCGCTCGTGTTTTCTCGCTCGTGTTTTCTCGCTCAGGTTTTCTCGCTCAGGTTTTCTCACTCAGGTTTTCTCGTTTGTGTTTTCTCTCTCGTGTTTTTCGCTTGTGTTTTCTCTAATGTTTTCTCGTTCGTGTTTTCTCTTGTGTTTTCTCTAATGTTTTCTCGCTCGTGTTTTCTCTTGTGTTTTCTCTAATGTTTTCTCTTGTGTTTTCTCTAATGTTTTCTCTTGTGTTTTCTCTAATGTTTTCTCACTCTTGTTTTCTCACTCGGGTTTTCTCGTCCTCCGGGGCTCAGGTCTCGGGGGAGTTTGGGAGTTTTGTAAAAACGTTTGTCTCAGTGGGTTTGTGTTTAAAACCTCCTGCTGGGACTTTATGAGTGAAGAGGAGTGAGAACTCCGACGCCTCTGGGTCTGTGGGACTGTTTACAGGCCTAATATAGACCTGGACTAGTCCTGGTCTAGACCTGGTTTAGACCTGGTCTAGACCTGGTTTAGTCCTGGTTTAGTCCTGCTTTAGACCTGGTTTAGACCTGGTTTAGTCCTGGTTTAGACCTGATTTAGATCTGGTCTAGTCCTGGTCTAGACCTGGTTTAGACCTGGTCTAGACCTGGTTTAGACCTGGTTTAGACCTGGTGTAGACCTGGTTTAGACCTGGTGTAGACCTGGTTTAGTCCTGGTTTAGTCCTGCTTTAGACCTGGTTTAGACCTGGTTTAGTCCTGGTTTAGTCCTGGTTTAGACCTGGTTTAGACCTTGTTTAGACCTGGTCTAGTCCTGGTTTAGACCTGATTTAGATCTGGTCTAGTCCTGGTCTAGTCCTGGTCTAGTCCTGGTCTAGTCCTGGTCTAGTCCTGGTCTAGTTCTGGTTTAGACCTGGTGTAGTCCTGGTTTAGACCTGGTTTAGACCTGGTTTAGTCCTGCTTTAGACCTGGTCTAGACCTGGTTTAGTTCTTTTATCTCCATGGGGTCTCTATTGTATTCACATTTTGTAGTATTATCAGTGGTACCCATAGTATTTTAAGTATCAGTAGTACCTGTAGTACCAGCAGTACCAGCAGTATGCAGTACTGCAGTATTGGCTGTAGTATCAGTAGTATGCAGTACTGCAGTATCAGTAGTATGCAGTACTGCAGTATCAGTAGTATGCAATACTGCAGTATCAGTAGTATGCAGTACTGCAGTATCAGTAGTATGCAGTACTGCAGTATTGTCTGTAGTATCAGCAGTATGAAGTACTGCAGTATTGCCTGTAGTATCAGTAGTATGCAGTACTGCAGTAGTATATGCAGTATAAGTAGTATGCAGTACTGCAGTGTCAGTAGTACGCAGTACTGCAGTATCAGTAGTACGCAGTACTGCAGTATCAGTAGTACGCAGTACTGCAGTATCAGTAGTACGCAGTACTGCAGTAGTACATGTACAGGTGCAGGTCTGGGCTGGTCTTCACATTCCTCTGAGCGCGGCAGTTAAATATATTTACTACATATTTGTTTTCACGACCCAATTCTGAATATTCAGAGTACTTTATACAGAGTAACATTATACTACAGGACTGCAGTACCATGGGTCATAGGATAAAACACTACTACTACTACTACTACTACTACTGCTACTGCTACTGCTACTACTTATACTGCTACTGCTACTTATACTACTACTACTCCTCCTGCTGCTCCTGCTCCTCCTGCTGCTCCTCGTTGTGAGCTGTAGGATCTACAGTTCTTATTGTGGAGCTGAGGCTGTGCCAACAGGATCCAGACCGAGTCCTCAGACCGGTTTAGAGCCCAGAGCTACAGAGTACACAGAGTATACAGAGTACAGAGTATACAGAGTACACAGAGTATGTAGAGTACACAGAGTATACAGAGTATGTAGAGTACACAGAGTATACAGAGTACGCAGAGTACACAGAGTATGTAGAGTACACAGAGTATACAGAGTACGCAGAGTACACAGAGTATGTAGAGTACACAGAGTATAGAGAGTACAGAGTATGTAGAGTACACAGAGTACGCAGAGTACTACAGAGTATACAGCGTACACAGAGTATGCAAAGTACTACAAAGTACATGAGCCGCCCATCGACCGGCCGCCTGCAGGGGGCGCTCACCAAAAAACTACTGTTTATGTAGGACGAGGAAACAGTGAATTTATATAAAAACACGTGTGAATCAGGAGTTTAATTTTGACTGAGAAACACCAAAAACACCAAACCTCCAGCTCCTCCTCCTCCTCCTGTCCCAGAGAAACGATAATCGAAAGAACACGATTAATTGAATAAAACACACTTTGGTGGACTGAGACTCCAGTGACCGATTAATCGAATAAAACACCAAAGACCTGAGCTAAACTAGAAGATCTTTGAACCAGACGACACTTCAGTTTGGGGCGGCTCTTCTGACACGTTCTAATCACGTTTAGGGATCACTGTGTCACCATGGTAACTGCTCAACATTCTACCATAGACATACAGGCTGAACACCCCCAGCGTCACTGCAGTATAAACGTGTTATTACCACATGTATGACGACAAAGACAGAAGTGAGAGTCTGTTTGACTCTTTAAGTTCACTGTTAAATCTGAGCCGTTTAAACACGGCTCAGGTCATGTGACTCAGGTCATGTGACTCAGGTCATGTGACTCAGGTCATGTGACTCAGGTCATGTGACTCAGGTCATGTGACTCAGGTCAACACAAAGACACAAACACATACAAATGTAGGGCAGTAGTAGCAAGAGTAGTAGTAGTAGTAGTAGTAGTAGTAGTAGTAGTAGTAGTAGTACTTGTCCTTAAAAACTTTAAAAACACAGAGGAGCACTTCTGTGTTACTGCCCACAGACTGTTTAAAGAAGAGGACTGAGGAAGTGTTCAGTCAAATGAAGCTCATCGCGGCTATAGGATTGGATTTGGAGCCGAGTTCCATATGAGGAATAAGAATGTTTTAATGCACAAACTGTTGAAATAAAAACCCCAGGATCCTGCAGGATCCGGTCAAGTGGATTCATGTGAAGTGGATTCATGTGAAGTGGATTCATGTCGAGTGGATTCATGTCGAGTGGATTCATGTCGAGTGGATTCATGTCGAGTGGATTCATGTCGAGGGGATTCATGTGAAGTGGATTCATGTCGAGTGGATTCATGTGAAGTGGATTCATGCCGAGGGGATTCATGTCGAGTGGATTCATGTCGAGTGGATTCATGTGAAGTGGATTCATGTCGAGTGGATTCATGTCGGGTGGATTCATGTCGAGGGGATTCATGTCGAGTGGATTCATGTCGAGTGGATTCATGTCGAGAGGATTCATGTGAAGTGGATTCATGTCGAGTGGATTCATGTCGAGTGGATTCATGTCGAGTGGATTCATGTCGAGAGGATTCATGTGAAGTGGATTCATGTCGAGTGGATTCATGTCGAGTGGATTCATGTCGGGTGGATTCATGTCGAGTGGATTCATGTCGAGTGGATTCATGTCGGGTGGATTCATGTCGAGTGGATTCATGTCGAGTGGATTCATGTCGAGAGGATTCATGTGAAGTGGATTCATGTCGAGTGGATTCATGTCGAGTGGATTCATGTCGAGTGGATTCATGTCGAGAGGATTCATGTGAAGTGGATTCATGTCGAGTGGATTCATGTCGAGTGGATTCATGTCGGGTGGATTCATGTCGAGTGGATTCATGTCGAGGGGATTCATGTGAAGTGGATTCATGTCGAGGGGATTCATGTCGGGTGGATTCATGTCGAGTGGATTCATGTGAAGTGGATTCATGTCGAATGGATTCATGTCGAGTGGATTCATGTCAAGGGGATTCATGTGAAGTGGATTCATGTCGAGGGGATTCATGTCGAGTGGATTCATGTGAAGTGGATTCATGTGAAGTGGATTCATGTCGAGTGGATTCACACCAAAACGCCGAGGCCACAGCAGCAGAGGGAGGGGCCACGATATTCTGAAGTCATGGGAGCCAGAGTCAGAAGGAGCCGGAAGAACCCCATGTTCACTTCCTGTTAGCAATGCAGCAACTAGCGCATTTGCTATGTCGATTTATACAGTTACCTAACCCTAACCCTAACCCTAACCCTAACCTGATGATGTCACAAGGTGAAACAGGCCAATATGAGTCCCCCTCCCCACACCGAAATCAAGAGTTTGAGTCAAAGATCAGAGCCCAGGGTCTGGGCGGAGCTTCTGATCTGACACAGACGTGAGGTGAGTGGGCGGAGTCAGTGGGCGGAGTCTGTGAGGTGAGTGGGCGGAGTCTGTGAGGGGTGAGTGGGCGGAGTCTGTGAGGGGTGAGTGGGCGGAGTCTGTTGGCGGAGTCTGAGGTGAGTGGGCGGAGTTTAATCTTATTAAGATTAAAACATGACACACACATTCCCTTTAAGACGACTCGTTAAAGGGAATGTGGGGCTAAAGGGAAAAACTCCGTCTACAAACGTCATCAATGAAATCATCAACACAATAAAAACAAAATGTGACGACAAAAATCCAGAAGAACCAGATCCTGTAGTGAACCAGAGCTGTGGTCCTGAGTCTTTTTCTCCACAGTGTCTCCAGCGTTTGAAATAAACTAAACTCATGAACAAACTCTGGTACCGGGACTTTTTCATACGGCAATGTTCAGAACACAGTTACTTTTCTAAAATCACACAGTTTACTTTTTAAACTGCACAGACTCAGACAAACAGAACTCTGCTCTTACATCGTGTGCGTTTGTGATTTCACCTTCTACACTGAGCGATAAATAAATAAAGCGATAAATAAATGCAGAATAAAGAGAAACAAACATTGAGCTATTTTTAATTCTGTGTTGAGTTTTACATTATTATTTAAACCCAACTGGATGTAAAAGTATTCATGTACTCAGAACGCAGTACTCTGACTGGACCAAGTATCACAATAATAAATATATTTAAGTATCCTGTGACTAAACACCGCCTCTGGGTCGTGTGTCTCTGTTTAGATCCAGAGTCGTTCTTCTGTCTGAACCGTGTTCATGTACAAATATATTCAGGATGTGAAAAGTTTTACTAAGA
Organism: Taenioides sp. WSHXM2023; assembly: GCA_029959045.1. Taxonomy (NCBI): domain Eukaryota; kingdom Metazoa; phylum Chordata; class Actinopteri; order Gobiiformes; family Gobiidae; genus Taenioides; species Taenioides sp. WSHXM2023. The sequence continues at coordinate 26,294,655 of CM057103.1, forward strand.
ATATTTTAGATTCAAATATGATTCAATTCCATCTTTTAAATCTGAAATCTGAAACATGAAAATCCTAAAGCTCCTGCAGCACAACTCCTGTGTGTGTGTGTGATACACTCTGTGTATCGGAGCTTTAAGTTTTCATTTATTTCCCTGGTCATTCCGGCCTGTCAGAGTCTGATCCCGTCGGGTCTCAGAGGCTCAGCAGGTCCGGGTCTGGGCAGGACTCGGATGGAGAACCACAGGGGGGCGCTAGTTAAAACAAAAAAAACTGTCATTGTGTCATTAGGCAAGACACTTCACCCACATTGCCTAGTATGAAAGTGGTGCGTGAGTGATGGTGGTGGTCAGAGGGGCCGAGGGCACAGATTGGCAGCCTCGCTTCCATCAGTCTGCCCCAGGGCAGCTGTGGCTACAATAGGAGTTTACCCCCACAGAGTGTGGAGGGAATGAAGAACGATCTGGAAAGAGTCTGTGAGAGTCCAGAAAAGTGTTAAATAAAACTGATGCATTATTATTATTATTATTATTATTATTATTATTATTATTATTATTATTATTCAGGCCTATTCTTGGATTTGAATCAGTCACTTTTACTTGCCTGTCTGACACCTGTCAGGCAGGCCTCAGTACGTGCGACTGGGGACCACCCTGTCTGACACGGTGGTCAGTAATGTAGGAGCTCCCCAGGGTACAGTCCTGTCTCCGTTCCTGTTCACTCTGTACACCTCTGATTTCCAGTACAGTTCCGGGTCCTGCCATCTGCAGAAGTTCTCTGATGACTCTGCAGTGGTCCGGTGTATCAGGGATAGACAGGAGCTGGAGTACAGGACACTGATTACAAACTTTGTGGAGTGGTCCCAGGCAAACCATCTGCTCCTGAACGTTGACAAGACCAAGGAACTGGTGATTGACTTCAGGAGAAAGAGGACACCTGTGGAGCCCATTACCATCCAGGGCCAGGACGTGGAAATAGTGGACTGCTACAAGTACCTTGGCGTACAGGTGAATAACAGACTTGACTGGAGGGACAACTGTAATGCTGTGTACAAGAAGAGCATGAGCAGACTCTACTTCCTGAGAATGCTCAGGTCCTTCAATGTGTGCAGCGAGTTACTGGAGATCTTCTACCAGTCTGTGGAGGACATCACCCTGGACTTCTCTGTGGTTCTGCTGGGGGAGCGGCACCAGGAAAAGAGACACTGGGCGGATTGACAAACTGATCCGTAAATCTGGACACGTGATCGGCTGTGAACTGGAGACATTTGTCACATTGAGGGACAGGAGGACACTGGACAAACTGCTCTCCATCATGGACACTCCTGCTCACCCACTGCACCAGACTATAGAGGAACAGAGGAGATAATACTCCCTACAACTGTACAACAACTCACCCACTGCACCAGACTATAGAGGGACAGAGGAGATAATACTCCCTACAACTGTACAACAACTCACCCACTGCACCAGACTATAGAGGGACAGAGGAGATAATACTCCCTACAACTGTACAACAACTTAATCTTAAGTAACATAAATAACCTTATGCCCTGTCAATCAGCAGAGTATTTACACTGTCGTTCTTGTCTCTTGTTTATAGCTGTGATTTTATAGTTTATTTTATATTTTATTACTTATTTTTCTATTTTATTTTGACTTGTACATTTACATTTATTTTTATAATTTTGTCTCATTTGACACGTGTCTCTTGCTATTTTTGCTTTACCATCTATTTTTGTTACTCTCTGTTATTATTTTATATTGTGATGTTTGAGCTGCTGTGTCCAAATCATTTCCTTGTGGATCAATAAAGTTTGTCTAAGTTTGTCTTTGTCTACCTCCCCCTCTGACCTCCCCCCCTCTGACCCCTGACCCTCTCTGACCTCTGACCCCCTCTGACCCTCTCTGACCCCGTCAATTTAGAAACACAAACACAGGCTCCGTTTGTCTCACACCTCCCCGTTTGTCCGCGGCTCATTACCGAGTCACGAACCGCAGCGCGTCTACGCGGAAGAAAAAAACCGCGCGCACGGCTCTCACGGCTCACGGCTCTCACGGCTCTCACGGCTCTCACGGCTCACGGCTCTCACGGCTCACGGCTCACCTCTCATCCACGCAGCCACCTGTTGCGGTGTCCACTGACTGACCGACTCCATCCCAGTTCAGTCCGCGGCCCCCGGCTCCTCTTCACCGGCTCCTCTTCACCGGCTCCTCTTCACCGGCTCCTCTTCACCGGCTCCTCTCCGGCTCTTCTCGGTCAGACGAGTCCACGGCACCGGGCAGATCCAGGAAACATGTCTCACCGCGGGGACAGCGGGTCGGAGTCGGTAAATCCACGGGACAGACGCAGTGGGACAGAGGACGCGGTGGGACGCGGTGGAGACGCGCTTGTCCCGGCGCAGACGGAGCTGAAACTGAATCCTGAAGTTTGGCACGAGACTCGGGACGCAGGACGCACGGGAAGCGCGTGCGTCAGGGATCAGGTAACACGCGCCCCAGGACCGCGCCTCGGCCAATCAGGAGCCAGTATGCTAATGAGGCAGAGTTAAAACGGAACAGCCGCGGACCGGAGCAAAAGGAGAAATTCACTTTATAATTCAGTTTATAATCCAGTTTATAATTCAGTTTATAATTCACTTTATAATTCACTTTATAATTCAGTTTATAATCCAGTTTATAATTCAGTTTATAATTCAGTTTATAATCCAGTTTATAATCCAATTTGAACTGGACAAAAGTTTTTTTATCGATTCTGTTTCGCTGCTCCTCCAGTTCTGGTCAGTTCTGGTTCTGGTCATTTCTCCTTTTGCCACAGATTTTAGCAGAACCGCGTATCAGACACAAACTCTGACACTTTGGAGGTTCAGAGTTTTGGTTTAATTCAAACTTCGGAATCATCAAACCCACAAACGGCCCTCAGCTTCTGTGAGTCTGTCCAGTTTATTCTAAACTTCACTGCAGAGGAAAGAAGGAAAATAAAAACTTAAATCCACACTCTGGAACATTCTCCATGGAGACAGATCAGTTTAATGCCATAATGTGGACTGTTAAAGCCAAGGGACAACATTTCCATGGAAACAAGCAGGAGTAGACCCTCCTCCAGGCCAAATAAGAGTCAGGTTTGTGGAGATGCGAGCCTTACTCACAGTAGGGACACGTGTTTTTCAGGGCAGTAAACACCAAAATGAAAAAACATGCTTTGATTAATTTATTTATTTCTGGTTAAAGTTCCAGACTGGGGCTTTAAGTCGGTCTGTGGTTGACACGTGTGGCTAAATGCTGCTCTCTAGTGGCAGAAAAGGGAGAGTCTTTGTAAACGCGCTAAAATCTAAACCAAAACTCGGGTTTATAAAGTTAATTATGTATTAATCCTTATTCCGTGTTATTTTAAAGCTCGGGCCCCGTGATGCTCCGGTTCCGGGGGCCACGTGTGCCCGGAGCATAATCCGGATGTAAAAACACGTAACGACGCTGAGCCGAGCCGTGCCGTGCGTAAATCCATATCGCAGTAATCCCGCTCGTGACCTTCGCTGTGGTGGCCCCGGGTCTAACCGGGTCACGCCTCACCCCCTCCCCCGGTGAGGCCACGTGACTCCCGGGAGCCGCTCTGATCGCGGAGCCGCGGACAGACCGCCTCATTCCGCCTGCGTGAACCGACCGAGGAGATACGGACCCGGGGCTGACAGCGGCGCGGCGGAGGAGGCACGGCCGCGCTGGAGTGAGAGGAGCCCGGGCACAGAGCGCGCTGGTCCCGCCGGAGTGAGCGTCCTCCACCGGCCCCGGCCACACGAGGCTCCGGACCGTGAGTTTGAGCGGCTCTCTGTCCTCTGATCTGTCCTGATGGAGTTTCCTCTTCACAAACACCTGGAGTTGTGTTTTGTTTCTCTCTCAAACAGAAAACACTCTGTTCCACCTTGTGATGTCATCATGTGGTGATACAGGAAGTGCTCCACTGTGTTTTTAAACTCCACACACCTTCACTAGAATCATTTGGATCATTTCAGTCCTGGAATTGCCGATCTCGACTGAACTAAAGGTAAAAGGAGCTGTTCACTTGAAAACTACCACTTGATGACATCACAAGGTGGAACAGAGCGTTTGGAGCTTTGGAGATGTAGACAGACTAATAATAAAGAGTTCCTCAAACATGTGAATGAAACAAACACAACTCCAGGTGTTTTTGAGGAGGAACATCAGAACATGACTTAGAGCTGCACTGTGTAACTTTTCTGGTGGAGGGTCCGTCAAACGCTTTTCTCCATGGAAACATTATTGCTTTGTCTGGAATGTTCCACAGTATGGCATTAAACCTTTCTATCTTCATGGAGACCAAACCAGACCAAGTTCCAGGTCAGATCTGTGGAGAGGCGACCCCGCTCACAGTCAGAATGTCTGTTTTTCTAGGTATTTTTGAGCTCTAAAACCACCTGTGATTGAATAAATGTAAAGTAGAGCTGTTTAATGTCACACTGCGGAACATTCCAGGCAGAGCAGTGACGTCTCACCTGTAAAGCTCACAGGAGTCCGTGTGTGTGATACAGAAGCTTTAAGTTCAGAATAAACAGTGGAGTTGTAAAAATCTTACATTAGTCTGAGAGATAAAGCCACGTCAGGTCTTTTTCTGAGAGACAGGTGAGACAGGTGAGAGTGTCAGGTGGAGTTGGTGTCAGGTGTTGCCCCGGTTTATGGTTCAGATCTCTGTAATTCCTGAAACTCTCCACATGAAACAAAAACTGTCTCAAAGTTCCAGACCAGAATAATCAGGTCCAACGTCTCTGCACTGACCCCAGCCCCAGACACACGTCTAACTAAAGCCACAGTATGTAACTTTTTACCAAAAAAAAGTGTTATTTGTTTTTATTGCGCTGAAAAACATGCGTCCTTACTGTGAGCGGGCTTGCTTCTCCACAAACCTGACTCTAACTTGGCCTGGTTATGTCGTTCCTTTGGCTTTAAGCTTCCCAAACTCATCTGTCGCCATGGAGAATGTCCCGTAGTGTAGCTTTAACTTTCTGTGGAATCATGCAGGTGACGTCCCTCCTCCACAAAGTTACACACTGCAGCTTTAACATTTCAAACTTTTAAATGTGTTAGTTTTTTTTTTTCTTAAGGTATTTTCCTGGTTAAAAGCAAAAGACGTTTCAAATCCGTCACTGGACACAGGTTTTAGTTGTGGTCAGGATCCTGGTGGGACACTTCCCCGACGAGAACCTCCTGAGTTCAGAGGGTGTGACTGACAGGTGGATTAACCAATCAGAAAGAAGCGTGCTCCGTTTACGTGACGGTTTTACATGTAAAAAAAAAAAAAAGGAGAAAAATCAACATAACCGAGAAACAAGTAGATTTTTACAGAATCAAAAGAAGTTCTATCTTCTGTTCTGAATGTTATGGGAGTTTTGGAGAGGAGACGTCTTCTGCGTTTGAGAGACACGTGAGACGGAGGTTTTTCACGCTCTGTGGACCAGTTCCAGAACCTTCTGGATTCTAACAGGATGTAGAAAGGTTCTGTCTGTCTGGAGAGAGGAGCTGAGCAAACTGAAACACCTGCTCGTTTTGTGTTTGTCAGTGTTTGCTTCAGTGTCTCCGGCCACGTCTCATTTCTCTTTCCTCGCTTCCTTCTCCATGGTTCCTCTCCTCGATCCTCCATTTTTCAGCTGCCAGTTAAATCAAATTAAGTGTTTTCCCAAAGAAAACCACAGAGTGAAGGAGAAACCTGAGGAGGCTTCAGGAGCAGAGAACATCAGAGAAAACAATCAAACTTTCTTGGTCTCAGGAGGAGTTTAGATCCTCTCTCCTCCCTGATATGGATTTGAATTTTCTTCTGCAGTGGATCAGAGGTGGACACCTGAGGGACACAGACCCATGTCTCTGTTAATGACCCTGTCTCTGCTGTGTGTTAACAGGAGGAGCTGCTCTGTCTGTGCTGAAACTCAAAAAGAACTCTGGGATTTGAGCCTGGGACAATCTCATTTATTATTATTATATACATATATTTACTTATTCATCTTTTTCTTATAGTGTAGATAGAGCAAACCCAAAATATAGAAATAAATTAATACATCACTATTTTTATTTATTTTATTTCATTTCATTTATTTTATTTTATTTTATTTTATTTTATTTTTATTCATTTGTATTTATTTTATTTTATTTTATTTTTATTCATTTGTATTTATTTTATTTCATTTCATTTCATTTAATTTTTATTCATTTGTATTTATTTTATTTTAATTCATTTGTATTTATTTTATTTCATTTATTTTATTTCATTTTATTTTATTTGTATTTATTTTATTTCATTTATTTTATTTCATTTATTTGACCTTGTCCAAATGTCATCGAAAAACGGCCTCCCCCGCCCGCTCCTGACGGTGCACCTGTCGGACCCTGGCTCCCCTCACGTGCGCGCCCCTGAGCACGTGCGCAGGGCTTCTCACGTGCACGCTCCCGGTGCCACTCACGTGCACGGCTCTGAGGGGGGCGTGTCCTTCACTCTGCAGATCGGCCTCAGTCGAGAAGTCGTGACCTTTGACCCGAACGATCTGACCCTCAACTCCATCAGAGACCTGGTCTGCTCCCTCACGGACCAGAAGGTGAGTCCAGACCCGGTTTAGTCCTGGTTTAGACCTGATTTAGTCCTGGTTCAGTTCTGACTTAGACCTGGTTCAGTCCTGATTTAGTGCTGGTTTAGTCCTGGTTTAGTCCTGGTTTAGTCCTGGTTTAGTTCTGTAATGGTCTTGTCACATAACATCTTTTAACGGATTATAGCGGAACAGGAAGGAAACGTAAGCATAATGTTTATAATCGGGGAGGGCATCTGACACACGGGGAGGGCATCTGACACACGGGGAGGGCATCTGACACACAGAGGTCACAGTGAGTGTAGTACAGATTTAATCCTCTCTTCTGAGCGCTGCAGTAAAAACCGTCTCTGCTTCATCTGTGATGTGTATCTGCAGTACACGCAGTACACGCAGTACACGCTCTGATGCAGTACCAGGATTAGTATTAGTAGTACTATCACTTGCAGTAGTAGTAGTAGTATTAGTAGTAATAGTAGTAAGAACAATATCCAGTATTAATCTGTGTAAAACCGAACCGTGGCCATCTGCAAACATCTTTTACTACTACTGTAGTAGTAGTAGTAGTAGTAGTAGTAGTAGTAGTAGTAGTAGTAGTAGTAGTAGTAGTAACTAGGTTTGTGTAGCTATTGCCTAATTTTCACTGCTTGTTCTGCTCATCATTCTAACCTAATTTCTCTTGATCCTGGTCCTGGTCTGGTCCTGGTCTTGGCTCTGGTCCTGCTCCGGTCCCGGTCTCGGCTCCGGTCCTGGTCTAGTTCCCGGACTCTGGACTCGGCGCTCTGAAGGGGGAGCTCTTGTTGTTCAGACATGACCCGACCTCAGAAAACCTGCTCCAGAGAATCTGCAGCGCTCGTCAGGTCCAGCAGGGGGACACGGTGGAGGTGGTTCTGTCCGGTAAGAGTTTTTCACGGTGAAGTTTGGCGCTCAGTTCAAAAAACACGCCGAACTGGGGAAAGTTCAAATCGACCAATCACATTCAGCCTCAGTGAACCACAGGGTTCAACTTCCTGTTTGCGGGTGACATTTTGAGGACTTCAGCGTTCAGAAGATACAGTATTTAGTGTTGAATTCTTAATCGTCATGGAAACGGCTTGTTGTGTGTTGCAGCTCAGTCGCACGGCGTGGAGCTGTTGCCCCGGCCTCACTCTCTGACCGTCCACTCGTACCGCGCTCCGGCGTTCTGTGACCACTGCGGACTCATGCTGTGGGGGCTGGTGCGCCAGGGCCTCAAGTGTGAGGGTAAGACCGGGTTTAGACCGGGTTTAGGCCGGGTTTAGGCCGGGTTTAGGCCGGGTTTAGGCCGGGTTTAGGCCGGGTTTAGGCCGGGTTTAGACCAGGTTTAGACCAGGTTTAGGCTGGGTTTAGACCTGGTCCAGTCCTGGTTTAGTCCTGGTCCAGTCCTGGTTTAGTCCTGGTCCAGTCCTGGTTTAGTCCTGGTCTAGACCTGGTCCAGTCCTGGTCCAGTCCTGGTCCAGTCCTGGTCCAGTCCTGGTCTGTGTCTCTGCAGGTTGTGGGTTGAACTTCCATAAGCGTTGTGTGTTTAAGCTCCTGAGCAGCTGCAGTGGACAGAGGACGAGGAGGAGGTCCTCAGCTCTGAGTCTGACCTTAGTGAGACCGGACCAGACCGGACCCGGCTCAGACCGGACCAGATCCACGGGCCTGGACCCAGAGGTCAGTGTGGTGTTCCTCACCTGGTTCTGTCTAGATATGGACTCTGGTCTAGTCCTGGTTGAGTTCTGATGTAGCTGGAGGGTCAGTGATAAATAACAGAAATATATTAACATAAATATACTGACCCCACCTCATGATGTCATGAGGTGCTGCTCCTGTGTGTTTTTAAAGTTTGTACACTTACCGGTCAGCTCCCCCCGGTGGTTAAAGCGGTAACAGCCTCTGTCTCTCTCAGCTCCCCCTGGTGGCCGCTGGCTGCAGACGCTCCTCTCAGCTCCCCCTGGTGGACAGAAGAGTGAAGGTTCCTCACACGTTCTCCGTTCACTCGTTCTCTCGTCCGACTGTGTGTGGTCTGTGCGATCGAGCGCTCCGGGGTCTGTTCAGACAGGGCCTGCAGTGCCGAGGTGAGGCTGAGAATCAGGAACGGCCCTGTTAGCATACTAGTTGGTCTCTGAGAGCTGTGAAAAGTGCTGCTAAACTCATGGTCGTGAATAATTAGGATTAGGAAGAACTTTGGACCACTGCAAACTGTTTAACATGAAATATTTCTGTTTTAGGACCAAAAGTCTCTAAGATTAAAAAACAAGTTCAGATTTTAAATCATGTTTGATATTTTGTTTTTCAGATTGTAAATTCGTCTGTCACAAAAAATGTGCACTAAACGCCCAAAGAGACTGTCCCGGAGAAACGGACCCCAACGGAGGTGAGACTGGACCGGGACTGGACCAGGACTGGACCAGGACTGGACCAGGACTGGACCAGGACTGGACCAGGATTAAACCATGACTAGATCAGGACTAAACCAGGACTAAACCAGGACTGGACCAGGATTTGTTTTAGTATTATCTGAATTTCACCTCTTTTATCCATGTTTATTTCTCTCCTTTGTCTCTGTTTCTTTACTCAGATCCCGACCTCCAGAGTCCAGAGTCGGTCCTGGGTTCGGGTCTTGGTTCGGTCTTGGGTCTTGGTCCAGTCCCGGTGGAGGAGGGTCCTGACAGCGAAGGACTCGACTCAAATGGACCAGAGACAGAAGGACAAGAGGACAGCACAGAAACCAGGTCAAGAATTTATTTATTTATTTATGTATTTGAAAGGGACAGTGCACATTAATGAACATATGATACATATGTAAATATGCCAGATTATAGCCACAGGCTAATTTCCATCTGTTGTCCCTGGACAGGTTGATGGTGCCAATTAAAAGGTCACACAAACAATAAAACGAGAACAATACATTAAAAACACAGATTACACACAGGAGCGATTCACAATCAAAAATAATCAAAAAAACATAAACTCAGGAGAGTTACACAATTCATATTGCACTTGTCCTAAAGTGCTAAGTGCACTGCACCTGCCCTAAAGTGCTTAATACATTGCACCTGCCCTAAAGTGCTAAGTGTATTGCACCTGCCCTAAAGTGCTTAATACATTGCACCTGCCCTAAAGTGCTGAATGCACTGCACCTGCCCTAAAGTTACTGTTCTTATACATTGTGCTCACATGTTTGAGTTGATCTTAGCCACTCCTTTAGGTAACTTTTAAACATTGTAAAGGTAGGTGCCTCTCTTACAAAAGTGGGCAGACTGTTCCACTGGCCACAGCCCTTATATGACAGAACATTTTGACCAAAAGTAGTTTTTCTCACTGGAACCTCACAGTCACCTCTACTTATTGCTCTGGTAGTTCTTAATGAAATGCTCCTGTGTTTAATGTATTCTTTTAGAGGTGGTGGTGCCAGCCCGTGTAAGCTCTTGTATATAAGAATACACAACTGTTAATCCTGGTTTAGTCCTGGTTTAGTCCTGGTTCAGTCCTGGTTTAGTCCTGGTTCAGTCCTGGTTTAGTCCTGGTTCAGTCCTGGTTTAGTTCTGGTTCAGTCCTGGTTCAGTCCTGGTTTAGTCCTGGTTCAGTCCTGGTTTAGTTCTGGTTCAGTCCTGGTTCAGTCCTGGTTTAGTCCTGGTTCAGTCCTGGTTTAGTTCTGGTTCAGTCCTGGTTCAGTCCTGGTTCTGACTCGGTTCAGACCCGGTTCTGACCCGGTCTCTCTCTGGTCCAGTCCGGTGAACATTCCTCTGATGAGGGTGGTGCAGTCGGTGCGTCAGACGAAGCGCTGGAGCTCTGCGGTGGTGAAGGAGGGATGGATGGTCCATTACAGCAGCCGCGACGACCTGGTAACCACGACAACGCCGCAACACCGTCACCATGGCAACAGCACACCTGCACCACGCCCACAGCAGGCCACGCCCACAGCAGGCCACGCCCACAGCAGGCCACGCCCCCACTACACACGCGGGTCTAATGTCATGCTGCATAGTTCCCACTTGTAAATTCAAACCGGAACAGCCTTCCATCTCGGAATTCATCCATATTCCCTGGGGGTGTGATGCTAACAGGAGGCACTGCTCTGTCTGTCAAGTTAGAGTTCAATTTGAACACAATCTGACCATAAAAAACTGACTTATCTGAACTCTAACAGGTGAGAGGATCTGTGCCATTAAACAAGTCCCTCTAAAGAACGTGACAGTCACAAGCTAGCATTAGCATTAGCATTAGCATTAGCATTAGCATTAGCCAACAGTTTTTCAGTGAGTCCCTCTCACCTTTTTGTTGAAAATCAAACTCCTGAACAGGACCACGAACGCTCGGACTGATCACAGGAAAATGGAAATGAGCTCTTTAAATCACTTTTGTGTTTTTTTCTTGAGTTTTCAGATGATCTTAAAACTTTTTGGATTTTGTTTCAGAGGAAGAGACACTTCTGGAGACTGGACATGAAAAGTCTGACTCTGTATCAGAACCAGAACGACTCCAAGTTCTACAAGGTCAGAACTAAAGCAGGACTAAACCAGGACTAAACCAGGACTGAACGAGGACTAAACCAGGACTAAACCAGGACTGAGGACTTTGACTCTTTTTCCCCGTCTGTTTCCAGGAGCTGCCTCTGTCCGAGATCCTGAGGGTGGACTCCTCCGTGGACCCAAACCCGGATTTCAACCAGGACTCGGACTCGGGGACCAGAGCCCGGTTTTCCCTGGTCACCTCCTCCGTGGTCTACTACATCGTGGAGGACTCAGGAGGAGAGGGTTCAAAGTCCGGTTTAGATCCTGGTCCAGACCCGGGATCTGAAGTGCAGAGCTGGGAGAGAGCCCTGAGACAAGCTCTGAGACCGATCACAGAGACAGAGAGACCAGCACAGCCAGGTGAGAGCAGACAGGAGCAGACAGGGGCAGGCAGGAGCAGACAGGGGCAGGCAGGGGCAGGCAGGAGCAGGGACTGAAACAGATTAAGAGGATTTTCTGCTTCAATTCTCAGTTTTACGCTCATCTGAGAATGTTCCTTTAATCCTTCCATTAACGGCATCACATCTGCTACACTCAAAATATTAGTCCTGGTTCAGTCCTGGTTTAGTTCTGATTCAGTCCTGGTTTAGACCTGGTTTAGTCCTGGTTCAGTCCTGGTTTAGTTCTGATTCAGTCCTGGTTTAGTCCTGGTTCAGTCCTGGTTTAGTTCTGATTCAGTCCTGGTTTAGACCTGGTTTAGTCCTGGTTCAGTCCTGGTTTAGTTCTGATTCAGTCCTGGTTTAGACCTGGTTTAGTCCTGGTTCAGTCCTGGTTTAGCCCTGGTTTAGTCCTGATTTAGTCCTGGTTCAGTCCTGGTACAGTCCTGGTTTAGTCCTGGTTTATTCCTGGTTTAGACCTGGTTTAGTCCTGGTTTAGCCCTGGTTTAGTCCTGATTTAGTCCTGGTTCAGTCCTGGTACAGTCCTGGTTTATTCCTGGTTTATTCCTGGTTTAGACCTGGTTTAGTCCTGGTTTAGTCCTGGTTTAGACCTGGTTTAGTCCTGGTTTAGTCCTGGTTTAGTCCTGGTTTAGTCCGACCTAGTTTTGTATTGATCGGTGTGTCCAGTATTGATTGAAAAAGCTCGTTCAGTTTCACACTGACCACAGGAAGTTTCTCGTTTAAATAAACACAAAAACATTTTAAATAAATTCATAAAAAATATATTTACATCTTAGGGGGCGGAGCTGTGACTGTGGAGGGTGGGGCTAACATGTGTTAAGCTGATTGGCAGGTGTGTTAGCCAATCACACGGCTGTTCTCACTTCCTGTTCTGCCCCTCAGAGGAGAAGTCCCAGGGCGGGTCCGACAGGTGCGACAGGTCCCAGGTTCAGCAGAGACAGGTGAGTTCAGTTTCAGTGGTGGAAGGGAACAAAGTAAAAGTATTGAAGTACTGTACTTACATTTACTGCAAATATTTAGGTATCTGTACTTTACTTAAAGGTGCACTGTGTAACTTTCTGGTTGGGGGTCCGTCACCTGCTTGTTTCTATGGATACGTCATTGCTCTGTCTGGAATGTTCCACAGTGTGACATTAAACAGCTCTACTTTACATTTATTCAATCACAGGTGGTTTTAGAGCTCAAAAATACCTAGAAAAACAGACATTCTGACTGTGAGCGGGGTCGCCTCTCCACAGATCTGACCTGGAACTTGGTCTGAAAAGGCTGAGGGGTTATTTTTTTGTAGTTTGAGCAAAAACACACACACACAAAACAAATAGAGAAAAATGATCGAAAAATGTGCTAAATACTTTTACTTTTTACTCTTTAAGTACATTTTTACACAGGTACTTTACTACTTTCTTCATGTGATACTTTTACTTGAGTATTTTTCTGCTCTTTTACTTAAGTAACAAAAGTGCTGTTTGAGAACTGTGGAGAACAGTTTTACCGTCACAACATTCAGTCGAGTTTTTATCGTTTGCGGCTTTTATCCAAAGTCAAACCTTTTTTACAAGTCGCACACTTTTATTTCCTCACACCCGGACGACTGTAACGCAATTTATTCTGGGATCTCACAAAACAAACTTTACCCACTACAGTTGGTCCAAAACTCTGCGGCACGACTTTTAACAGGAACCAAAAGAAGAGCGCACATTACCACAATTCTTCCTGTTCGTTTTAGAATTGATTTTAAGATTTTATTGTTTGTTACCTCCGCCAAGGAGGTTATGTTTTCGCCTGAGTGAGTCTGTCTGTTTGTTTGTTTGTTTGTTTGTTTGTTAGCAAAATAACTCAAAAAGTTATGGACGGATCTTGATGAAATTTTCAGGAAATGTTCCTAATGGTAAATCCAACAGATGATTAAATTTTGGTGATGATCCAGAAGAAATCCTGGATTCTGGATCACTTTGAAAACTGAGCTGCTTGGCGGAGGTCTGCGCTCTCTGAGTGCTTTTCTAGTTTTTTAAGTTTTAAATGTTCCGGCCCCACAGTTCGTCTCGTTTCATCCAGCTTTACTCCCCCGAGGTCCGAGGTCCAAGTCCAGCTCGTGGGGCCGAAGACGAGACTTAAAACCAGGGAGACGGGGCCTTTTCTGCGGCCGGGCCCAAACTCTGGAACGCTCTGCTCCCCCATGTCCCAACAGCTCCCCCTGGTGGAGAGTTTTAAGTCTCGTCTTAAGACCCACTTCTACTCTGTGGCTTTTAACACCGTCTTTTATTTATTTTTAATTTATTTTATTGGTTTTATTTATTTATTGCTATTCTGTGGTTTTGCTTTTATTTTATTTGACTAGTTTTCTTGTTTTAAGACTGGTATGATTAAATCTGAGCGGCTGTTTTATCATTATTTATATTATTGTTGTTATTATTTGTGCAGCACTTTGGAAACTGTTTGTTTATGAAGAAATAAATGAAAGGATTAAAGTGAATTGGACCAGACGTAGGTGACAGTGATTCCTCTAGTTTTATTATTGATCCTTTCAGACAATCGAAGAAAAAAGTGTCTGTTTGCTCGTGTGTGCATTGTGTCTCCATGGTAACTGCTGAACATTCTGCCATAGAAATACATGTACATTACTTCTTGACCCGTGCCTGTGGTTCTCGCTCAGGACATCAGCTCCGTGTATCAGATCTTCACTGACGAGGTTCTGGGATCGGGGCAGTTCGGCGTCGTTTACGGAGGTGAGGTTTTTTTGTTTTTTTTTAAACGGTTTTATTTTGAGGTAAAACTACAGTAAAACTCCACAGACGGACTTTTCTGTTACCAGGGAAACACAGGGAAACAGGAAGAGACGTGGCCATTAAAATCATCGACAAACTGCGATTCCCAAACAAACAGGAGAGCGAGCTGAAGAACGAGGCGGCCATCCTGCAGGTGCCAGACTACTGACCAAACCAGACCAGACCGCACCAGACCAAACCAAACCACACCAGACCAGACCACACCAGACCAGACCAGAGCCAACCAAACCAGACCACACCAAACCAGACCAGACCGCACCAGACCGGACCAAACCAGACCAGACCACACCAGACCAAACCACACCAGACCACACCACACCACACCAGACCAGACCAGACCAGAGCAGAGCCGACCAGACCAGAGCAGAGCCAACCAAACCAAACCAGACCACACCAAACCAGACCAAACCAGACCAGACAAAACCAGACCGGACCAGACCAAACCAAACCAGACCGGACCAAACCAGACCACACCAGATCAGAGCAGACCACACCAGACCAGACCAAACCACACCAAACCAGACCAGATCAGACCAGATCAGACCAGATCAGACCAAACCAGACCAGATCAGACCAAACCAGACCAGATCAGACCAGACCAGACCAGACCTGACCAGACCAGACCAGACCAGATTACTGTAACCATAGCAACCGTGATGTAAACAAGGACAATAATTGTGATCAGACACAAATAAAAAAGCTCAGATTTATTTAGTGAAATGAAGGTTTAAAGTGTCAGAAAAAGGGATTCTGTTTTACAGCTCACCACTGCTTCCTGTATTTTTGTACTTTTTGCTTTTCAACTTCTTCTTCACAAACTGTCACTTAACCCGTGTAACACTATTATAAATACTGACCACAGGGACCGTCCACCAAACCAAAAGTCAGAATTAGAAAAACCCTGTCACATCGTCTTTCCTCTCCCGTGTCTTCAGACGGTGCAGCACCCTGGGGTGGTTTCTCTTCAGTCCATGTTCGAGAGTCCAGAGAAGGTGTTTGTGGTGATGGACAAACTTCAGGGCGACATGTTGGAGATGATTCTGTCGAGTGAGAAAGGCCGGCTTCCTGAACGCACCACCAGGTTCCTCCTCACTCAGGTCAGACCCTGAACGCACCACCAGGTTCCTGCTCACTCAGGTCAGACCCTGAACGCACCTCCAGGTTCCTCCTCACTCAGGTCAGACCCTGAACCCACCCTGAATGATGGTTCTTCCTCACGATTCTGGTGGTTTTGGCTCTGTGTGCACGGGACTTTACTTTGTGACCATGAGACAAAGTCCCACAGTGTGTCTTTAAAGGAGACACCGCGCTCAGAGTCTCTTGTATCTTCTGCTCCTCCTCAGGTCCTGGTGGCTCTGAAACATCTGCACTCCAAAAACATCGTTCACTGTGACTTGAAACCAGAGAACGTCCTCCTGACCTCCTCGGACCCTCTGCCCCAGGTCTATACCAGGACTGAACCAGGACTGAACCAGGACTAAACCAAACCAGGACTGAACCAACACTGAACCAGGACTGGACCAGGTCTAAACCAGGACTAAACCAGGTCTAAACCAGGACTGGACCAGGACTAAACCAGGACTAAACCAGGCCTCCTTGTCCCTCAGGTGAAGCTGTGTGACTTCGGTTTCGCCCGTATCATTGGCGAGCGTTCGTTCCGGCGCTCGGTGGTGGGCACGCCGGCGTACCTGGCGCCCGAGGTGCTGAGGGGGCGGGGCTATAACCGCTCGCTGGACATGTGGAGCGTGGGCGTGATCCTCTACGTGAGTCTGAGCGGAACCTTCCCCTTTAACGAAGACGAGGACATTGACGAACAGATCCACAACGCCGCCTTCATGTACCCGAGCAAGACCTGGGGAGAGGTGTCCAGAGCGGGTACATGCCCGGGGAGAGGGGCCAGAGGGGGAGGGGCCAGAGCGGGTATCTCACACATTTCATGAGTTTTAAAAAGTCTTATTTATTTATTTGTGTTTTTCTCGACAGCGATAGACCTGATCTCGAGTCTGCTCCAGGTCAAGATCAGGAAAAGACTCAGCGTCGACAAAACCCTCAGCCACCCCTGGCTCCAGGTACAGACCCAGACCTGGTCCTGGTTTAGACCTGGTTTAGTCCTGGTTTAATCCCGGTCTGTGTTGCAGGATTATGAGACCTGGTTGGACCTGAGGGAGTTCGAGCGAAAGTTTGGACAGAGATACCTGACCCACGAGAGCGACGACCAGAGATGGGACCAGTACAGAACTAAACCAGGACTGAACCTGGACTGAACCAGGACTAAACCATGAACAGCCCTGGAAAAATGGAAGTGAACCAGGCATTTTCTTCATATATTTATTCTTTTTTAATAAATGAACGTGTTTTTTTTGTAAAATAAAGTGGGTTTGAGTCTCATTTGTCCTGGACTCCTGGAGCGCGGAGGGTGGGGTCGGAGCAGACGTACCCCAGGACAGGGCACTCTCTCTGGGCTTCACTCTCGGGTTCAGCCCCTGTTTGGCTCAGACCTGGTTCTCCTCTTCAGGTGGATCTTCAGTTTGTGGTTCCATCTTAAAGTTCAGATAAAGTTTAGACGTCACATTTCACTAAAACAAAGATTATTTAGTTTGGACAAATTTCATGAAGTTTATTATTTTACCTTACCTAGCAACCATAGCATTAAAAAGGGTCAAAGGTCATTTAAACAATAATTATGCTTTGACAAATGAAAATAAATGAAGGTTTATTTAGTGAAATGAAGGTTTAAAGTGCCAGAAAAGTCCTTCCTTGTGCCTAAACTGTCTCTGTGTTCTGGAGTTTTCCTGTTGATGACATAAGCAGAGGGATTTGGTTTTTCAACTCAGAGCTACTTCCTGTATTTTTGTAATTTTTAAAAAACTTTTTCTCCACAAACCGTCGCTGAACTGATGTAAAACTGTGATAAATATTCACCACAGAGACTCTCCAGCAACACAAAACACACTTTAGGCGTATCTGAGTTCAGTGAATCCGGCCACAGGGAGCGGGGCCGGTCTCTGGGTCTTGTCCAGGTTTAGTCCGGTCTGCGGTCTCGGTCTCTGGACTCGGCTCAGGGGTAGGACTCCGAAGAACTGGAACCTCTCACCCATCTGGCCCGGGTCCATCAGGGCGTGGAAGGAGCGCAGCAGATCAGAGCGAGAGGCAGAGTCCGGACAGTTCTTCAACAAAACCTGAAACAAAACGCGCAGAAGTTTTGGCGACTTCGGCCAAAAGACGACGATTTTATGTCCGAACACAGTTCTGATCTGGTACCAGCCCAATTTAGTCCCTGGTTTAGCCTTGGGTTCATTCTAGTTCAGTCCTGTTTCAGTCCTGGTTTAGACCTTGTTTAGTCCTGGTTTAGATCTGTTTCAGTCCTGGATTAGCCCTGATTTGGTAAAACTTTAGTCCTGGTTTAGCACTGGTTAATTCCTTGTTCAGTCCAGTTCCAATCCTGGTTTAGTTCTGGTTCAGTCCTTGTTTAGTCCTGGTTTAATCCTGGTTTTGTCCTGGTTCAGTCCCGTTTAAGTCCCGGTTCAGTCCTGGCTCAGTCCTGGCTCAGTCCCGTTTAAGTCCTGATTCAGCTCAGTCCTGGTTCAGTCCCGTTTCAGTCCTGGTTCAGTCCTGGCTCAGTCCTGGTTCAGTCCCGTTTCAGTCCTGGTTCAGTTCTCGTTCATCACCTGCAGTCTTGCGTCGATGCCCATGTTTTGGAGGAAGCTGTTTTGATTGACAGGTCCCACACAGGTCACGCCCCCCGCGCACCTGCGCAGGTAACTGAAGTCCACGTCTGCGGTGAGGTCCGCCGACCCCGGGGAGGTCAACACGTCGTGGAGCTGGTGACCTTTGAACCCCTGCACACACAGGACGTGGATCATTATGTTCTCACGCTAGGACTAAACCAGGACTAAACCAGGACTAAACCAGGACTAAACCAGGACTAAACCAGGACTGAACCAGGACTAAACCAGGACTGAACCAGGACTGAACCAGGACTAAACTAGGACTAAACCAGGACTAAACCAGGACTAAAGCAGGACTAAAGCAGGACTAAACCAGGACTAAACCAAGACTAAACCAAGACTAAACCAGGACTAAACCAGGACTAAACAAGGACTAAACTAGGACTGAACCAGGACTAGAACCAGGACTGAACCTGTGGAGTTGAAAACAGGGATATGGAAGATCATTTGTTCCATCAGAGTTTGAATTTTAAATACAGCTAAATTTCTCACTTTGAGCTTTTTAACTCTGAAAATTTTCAGTGTTTCAAATTTCGCAGCAAAGATCCAAGACGCCAAGGCAGAATCAATCGATCCTGTGTGAGTGAGGAGGACAGAGGCTGTTTCCTAATGGTTCTCATCTGTGGGCGGGGTTTACACTTAACAAATAAAAGAGATGAGGTTTTGATGAGGTGAATTCTGACCAATCAGATCGCTTCACTGCACCATTTCCTGTTTGTTACTAAGTTCGATCGGATCACACAGGATCGATTGGTTCTGCCTTGGCGTCTTGGATCTTTGCTGTGAATTTTACTCTGAATTTAACACTCTGAATTTTACTCTGAATTTTGACTGTTGAATTTGAGGGTTTGAAAATATTTGTGCTGAATATTTAAAAGATGATTTTTTTATACTGAATTTTAAACACTTTGAAAATGTGCACTTACAATTTCAGCAACTAAAATTCAATATAAAAATAATTAAGTTAGATACAAAATTCAAAGTGAGAAATTCATTGGTATTTAAAATTCAAAATCTGATGAAACAAATTATTTTCCAAAATGGCGTCTTGAAAATAAGATTAAAGATTCCTCCTTGGAGAAACATCTGAGGAGAACAGTTTGGAGAAAGATCTGAGGAGAACAGTTTGGAGAAAGATCTGAGGAGAACTTTACTCTGAAGGTGTCAGTCTTGGTCCCGTCGTGGCCGTAGTCTGAGATCAGAGCGGAGCCTCCCGTCTCACAGATCCTCTTCGACAGGTGCTGCATGACCACGCCCCCTTCTGGACACACCTCCACGTGATCACGACGCTCCCCAGGCTGAACATAGAGACCAGAACCAGGACTGAACCAGGACTAAACCAGGACTGAACCAGGACTGAGCCAGGACTAGACCAGGACTAAACCAGGACTGAACCAGGACTAGACCAGGACTAGACCAGGACTAAACTCACCTGTATGAGGGCCGTAGACGCCAGCGTGGCGTTTGGGGACAGGACAAAACGCAGCTGCTCGTGTTTCTCGGGGTCGATGTCCACGAGGACCTCCCTCCAACCTCTGGGAGTCTTCTACAACAACAAACAAGACCGCCGTAAAACAGGAGACGGTTTACTCCACAACACGACCGCAGAGACACCAGGAGACACCACAGAGACACCAGGAGACACCACAGAGACACCACCACAGAGACACCACAGAGACACCACCACCGAGACACCACAGAGACACCACCACAGAGACACCACCACCGAGACACCACCACAGAGACACCACAGAGACACCACAGAGACACCACCACCGAGACACCACAGAGACACCACCACAGAGACACCACCACCGAGACACCACCACAGAGACACCACAGAGACACCACAGAGACACCACCACCGAGACACCACAGAGACACCACCACAGAGACACCACCACCGAGACACCACCACAGAGACACCAGGAGACACCACAGAGACACCACCACCGAGACACCACAGAGACACCACCACAGAGACACCACAGAGACACCACCACAGAGACACCACAGAGACACCACCACCGAGACACCACAGAGACACCACCACAGAGACACCACAGAGACACCACCACAGAGACACCACAGAGACACCAGGAGACACCACAGAGACACCACCACCGAGACACCACAGAGACACCACCACAGAGACACCACAGAGACACCACAGAGACACCAGGAGACACCACAGAGACACCACCACCGAGACAACACAGAGACACCACCACAGAGACACCACAGAGACACCACAGAGACACCAGGAGACACCACAGAGACACCACCACCGAGACACCACAGAGACACCACCACAGAGACACCAGGAGACCATCACACCATCAGACGAGGTGGAGGTTTGCAGGAGAGAAGATGATGTAATGTACCTGGAACTTATGAACGGGCAGAGCGTCGAAGAACTCCTGAGCCACATGGACACTGAACCCTGAGAGAGGGACGGAGAGACGGAGGAGAGGGACGGAGGAGAGGGACGGAGGGACGGAGGAGAGGGACGGAGGGACGGAGGAGAGGGACGGAGGGACGGAGGGACGGAGGAGAGGGACGGAGGGACGGAGGAGAGGGACGGAGGGACGGAGGAGAGGGACGGAGAGACGGAGGAGAGGGACGGAGGAGAGGGACGGAGGGACGGAGGAGAGGGACGGAGGAGAGGGACGGAGGGACGGAGGAGAGGGACGGAGGAGAGGGACGGAGGAGAGGGACGGAGGGACGGAGGAGAGGGACGGAGGAGAGGGACGGAGGAGAGGGACGGAGGGAGAGGGACGGAGGAGAGGGACGGAGGAGAGGGACGGAGGGACGGAGGAGAGGGACGGAGGAGAGGGACGGAGGAGAGGGACGGAGGGAGAGGGACGGAGGGACGGAGGAGAGGGACGGAGGAGAGGGAGGGACAAAGGGAGGGAGGAGAGGGGGAAGAGAGCAGAAATTATATGACGTAATTTCCGTCTAAAACTAGTGAAGATAAACGATCTCAGACTGTGGAAAAGTCTGTTCAGTCTTTAGTAATTTGCTTTTGATTTATATTTTACATAATGACACAGACTTTGCCACAGTCTGAGATCGTTTATCTTCATTAGTTTAGTGGAGTTTTGCTGAAGTCGCTGCCGTCAGCTGAGCGGAAATGACGCTATATCATTTCTGCAAAAATAATAATAATGTTAGAAATATATTTGCACAAATGAAAACACTCACAACACAAAACAGCACAGACAAAATACAAACGTTTCATGTAATTTTCTGCTTGTTTTGAGGCGATTTGACATTTTGAGGACCTGATGACGTCTTCAACTGAAAATAAACCTGCTCATATCTGAAGAACCATAATCGCACAAACGAAACTTTTTGCAGCACAAACGAAGCACAAACGAACAACACCAATGACGTTTTAGAGCATTTTAATTCTTCCTGGGGACTGGATGACCCCAGTTTGATCCATAAAATAATCGTTAATATCTCCAAAACTAAAGCAGCACAAATAAAACTTTTTGCAGCACAAACGACAGACAGTTTTTGTGCGTTTGTGTCTGTGTTTGGGGTTGTGTGTGTGTTTGGGGTTGTGTGTGTGTTTGGGGTTGTGTGTTTGGGGTTGTGTGTGTGTTTGGGGTTGTGTGTTTGGGGTTGTGTGTGTGTTTGGGGTTGTGTGTTTGGGGTTGTGTGTGTGTTTGGGGTTGTGTGTGTGTTTGGGGTTGTTCGGAGCTTTACAGGATGAGCAGCTTTTACACACAATAAAACCCCGTGGAGACACAGGGAGGGCATCTGACACAGTCCTTCTCACCTGGTGGAACGTCCTGGATGCGTCTGTACCATGACACCTGTGTCCCATCGGGAGTGTTTCCACGGCGATACGCGGGCTCCTCCCCCTCTGCGGTCACATGACTCTCACTTCCCGTCAGCGCCTCGGCCTGGAGCGCGCTCAGTACGGGACTCACCTCCACCAGGTGAACGGAGACCGAGGCTCCGCCCATCACCGACCTGAGCTGCCGCAGCACCTGAGGGAGGAGCAGTGTTACAGACAGGGGGCGCTCTCCGCACTGACACATTAAAGAGGAGGGGGTATTCACTGTAACACGTCACATTTTAGAGCCACATGTTCCTTTTATTGATTTAAAAATGTTATATTCACACTGCAGAAAAACTCAAAATTTAAGATCTAAACACTTAAATAAGCCTGGGGGACGTAGACTTGTGGGCGGAGCCTCGTACAGACTCGTCCTGTGGGAGCCTGGGGGACGTAGACTTGTGGGCGGAGCCTCGTACAGACTCGTCCTGTGGGAGCCTGGGGGACGTAGACTTGTGGGCGGAGCCTCGTACAGACTCGTACTGTGGGAGCCTGGGGGACGTAGACTTGTGGGCGGAGCCTCGTACAGACTCGTCCTGTGGGAGCCTGGGGGACGTAGACTTGTGGGCGGAGCCTCGTACAGACTCGTACTGTGGGAGCCTGGGGGACGTAGACTTGTGGGCGGAGCCTCGTACAGACTCGTACTGTGGGAGCCTGGGGGACGTAGACTTGTGGGCGGAGCCTCGTACAGACTCGTACTGTGGGAGCCTGGGGGACGTAGACTTGTGGGCGGAGCCTCGTACAGACTCGTACTGTGGGAGCCTGGGGGACGTAGACTTGTGGGCGGAGCCTCGTACAGACTCGTACTGTGGGAGCCTGGGGGACGTAGACTTGTGGGCGGAGCCTCGTACAGACTCGTACTGTGGGAGCCTGGGGGACGTAGACTTGTGGGTGGAGCCTCGTACAGACTCGTACTGTGGGAGCCTGGGGGACGTAGACTTGTGGGCGGAGCCTCGTACAGACTCGTACTGGTAACCGTAAGGAGGGTTTGAATAGGTTTTTGAGGGAACAATGTTAGAAAGCGAGAAAGCTCCAAAAAAAGCTGATTTTGCAGAGTTCCCCCTCTTTAAGACGTTGTTATTAAACTAAATTCATTTCAAACTAAATATTTAAAATGTAAAACGTGACATAAACACGTCGCTCGTGCAGAGCCTCACCCTGAGGACGTCTTTCATCAGAGAGCCTTTTCCTGGACCCAACTCCACGATCTGCAGCTGCTCCGGACGCCCTCCCGCCATCCACTCACTGATGATCCACACGCCGATTAACTGAACACAAACAAGACACATCCAGGATATCTGCACACACTTTACAAACGCACAGAGACAACAACACAAACAATATTCACACACGTTTTCACTGGAGGAAGAGGTGACACTTTATAATAAAAACACAAAGATTCAACTCATAAAAAAGTATTCATCATTACCTTAACTCCAAACTTTAATTAAGTACTTACTGAACTTAATAAACAATTTGCTCATTATGCATTCAGTTTTAAATCATTAAAAAGAATTAATAACAAACATAAAAACCACACAGATACACCGACTCAGGTTCATGTGGAAAAGTCTCACCTCTCCAAACATCTGGCTGATCTCTGGAGAAGTGATGAAGTCTCCCTCTGCTCCCAGCATGTTGTTCCTCACATAATAACCCTGAACACACCACCACACGTTCAAACACAGTGACCGTCTGCGCTCGGCACGTTCTGAAATCTGATTCTGGTCTTCTCACTTCATATTTCAGTCTTTTTGTCAATTAATCTGTGTTTGGAACAGAGCGTTTGGAGCTTTGGAGATGTAGACAGACTAATAATAAAGAGTTCCTCAAACATGTGAATGAAACAAACACAACTCCAGGTCTGATTTTGAGGAGGAAACAGAGTCAGACTGGTGTAAAATCGGACATTTAAAACATAAATCGTATTGTTTTTGTGTCAGAAAAATTAGATATTTCCAAAATGATTCAGCCCTAGTTTACACAAATGAATTATGAAACCCTAAAGGAGTGTTTGACGGTCTTAAAGTGCTCCTCACAGTGACAGGGTTCGTGAGCACCTCCCTCATGTACTCGGCCACAGAGATGGGACCCGTCGACTTGATCTTTGACGTCAGGTGTTTGAGCATCGAGGGGCGGGGCTTATCCTCTGCAGGTGAACAGGTGCACAGGGGGCGGGGCCATCGCGCTGCAACAACAAAAACAACACAATCTCTTCTTCTCTGATTCCTCTGCTCCTCTGACCTTCTCCTCTCCATCTTCTGCTCCCACACCATCTAACTTCATGACTTCTTTCACTACATCTATAAATCTGCTTTGTTTTTCCTGTAAAGAATTAAACCCAAATCCTGTCATTATCTGGACTCCTGTCAGAAATAGGGTTGTCCAAAGTATAAAAAAATCTGATACCAAACGATACCATTGAAACTAGAGATTCATTTGAGCTGGTACCGATACTAAAAAAGTCCCATTCACAGGACAGAAATGAACTGTCTCTTTTTAGAACGATCTGGAGCTGTATCAGAACAAATATAAGACCACAGACTAGTACACGCTCATGGACCTGGTTTAGTCCTGGTTTAGACCTGGACCACTGAGGGATTACACTGATATTAGGACACATGGGAATATAAAGAGAAATACTACCATTTAATGTTGAAAATCACATTCTCTTGTCTAAAGAAATCAACCTGGTATCAGAATCGGAATTTAGTATCAAGCCTCTTCCTTAGTATCAAAATCAGGTTTGAAATTATAGTAATGTGACTAGGGCTGGTATCATTAAGAAGCTGCCGATACGATACATGCCTCGATACAGTCCATTTTCAATTCGATACGATATATTTCAAATCGATTCAAGATGGTTCAATAAAAAATAAAGGCTAGATCATGTCTGTGATACTAAAAGTCTTTGTTAAACCACTTCTTGTTCAAAGTTCATATGAAACACGCCCATTTTAATCCTCAGAGCAGTGAAAATGTCAAATGTGTCGCATGAACAAGTTTCCTTCCACTAAACAAGCAACAAAACCGTAGCTGTAACAAAATAATTTAGTAAAATAAACCAAAAAATACTCTTGGCGATATATCGATACAGCAGCCCAGGATATCGATACTGTATCATCACATTAAACGATACGATATTTCGTTATTTCGATATTTCTGCACACCCCTAATTGTGACAACACTAGTCAAAATTACACTAAAACTCGAAATACTAAGTAACAAAAAAACGAATAAAATGACATTATATTTGAACTGTAATTAGGGCTGGATAATAAGCCAAAATGTCACACTCTTTTAACACAATTAATGTCATGTTAATGTTTTTACTGTCTGTCCCAACTGTGACATTAATACTTATTTATCCTAGAGTTATCCAAAAGTGTAGACCTTCTGTTTCCTGCAGTTCAGACCTCAACATCCTTCTACCCTCCTCTGCACCATTTATCACCAGTACTAAACATAATCACAAATAGGCAGGGAATAAGGCAATTAAAACATAAATGTTCATTCATAAGAAGTCTTCAATAGTCCTTTTATTTGATTTGTGTGTTAATGCATTTGTTGTAAAGAACTACAACGTGTTATTACAATTTTCTCCTATAGTTTCTTATCATAAATATATATATAGTTGTTCTCACCTGGTGCAGATGGACTGAAGACTTTTTGGACCAAATGTGGCGTTTTAAATCCGAGAAACAGCCTCATCTTGCTCTATTTACATGAAACTGTCACCTCTGTGCAAGACCCATGTAACTTTAGCTTAAGTTAGCTTCTGTCAATGTTTACGACAAAAGCACAAACTAAAAACGAATCTTTCACAGGAGACAACAACATAGGTGAACGACAGAGATTATGGACAGTTTCTATAAATTGTTGTAGATCTTAAAATGTCATAAAGTTGTTGAGTTTGGCGGAAACATGGAGCTAACCGGAGCACAAAGCTAACGTCAACAAAAGGCACAGGAAGTTGAGTTTCCGAAATAAAATGCAATTTTTTTTTTTATTAAATAATTAGTATTTATTGAATTTATACAAAATCTAAAAAATAATGTAAGTAATTTAAATCTGTTTATAATATTAATTTAGAAATGTTTTGAAAGATATTTATTTTTATTTTTTATTTCCTGACAAATAAGTTAAACTATTTGAAAGCAGAGTTAATAAAATCATTGGATATATTAACTAAAAGGTAAAAAGTGAATTATATGACCAAAAAGAAAAGAAAAGAAATTTGTTTATATTTTTAATAACGGAACCTGCGCGGTGACGTCAGTTTGCACGTCCGGGTCACGCAGACTCACGCTGGTAGAGAAAGCATGGCAGCGAAACGCAAGCAGAAAAAGCGAGTTAAAGCGTCCAAAATGAGCTTCGACAGCGCGGACGGAGCTGAGGAGGAGCCGGGGAACGGAGAGCTGAGCGGGGCGAGCGAAGACGACGAGCCCGGGCCCCAAAAGGACGGGTTTAAAGCGGAAAATGAGTTTAATCTGGAGGAGGTTCTGAAGCTTGGAGGGACCCAGGTGAGATCCGCGTGAAAACGTGATCCAGACAGTGTTTAATTGTCTTAAATTACACAAAATTGACTCTTGTCACCCCCTCAAAAACAGACCTGGAGTTGTGTTTTGTTTCATTCATGAGTAACTCTTTTTTATCAGTCTGTCTACATCTCCAAAACTCTTGATGTCTTGTAGTGGTAGTAGTAGTTTTCAAGCTTACAGCCCCTTTTACCTTTTGTTTAGTGGAAGTAGGAAATTCTGGGCTGAAATGATCCAAATGATTCTAGTGAAGGTGTGTGAAGTTTAAAAACACAGTGGAGCACTTCCTGTATCACCACATGATGACATCACAAGAGGGTGGGGTTTTGAGTCTGAGAGAAAAACTCTAAAAGTCTAAATGTGCCACTTTAATTTAATTGTATTTATTTTGATTTATTTATTGTTTTTATCTATTCTATTCTTTTTGGTACTGCATTTATTTATTAATTTTGTATTTATTTATTTTTTATTATTCATTTATTTTATTATTATTTTGTTTATCTATTGATTCTATTAGTTCCTTTTGTCTGGAACATAATTCTGCTGAGTTTTTAGAGTTAAATGTTCAAATTGCTGTGTGAAGCACTTTGGATACTTGTTCATGTTTATATTAAAATGTGCCATACACATTAAGTTGGATTAGACTGAAAGATATTTTAAAATAAAGGGGGAAGAATCCTGTTTTGTTGGTACAGATGAAGCGTCTCCTCTGCTGCTCTTGACTCCGTTTTGTTTCTGTGTATTTTCAGGAGGACTTTGTGATGTTGTCAGCTGTGGATGACTCAAATGAACTCATCGATGGAGGAAAGAAAGGAGCAATTGACGACCTGGAGGAGGGAGAGCTGAAGAAGTTCATCATCAAACTGGGCATCAGCGGTTACTCCAATCTGCAGGTGACCAGTCCTGTCAAACATCTAAAGATCTTATATCCCACAAAACTCAAAGTCAACTACATATGTTAAATTCTTCTCCAAAAACACACGTCTTTTTTATAAAACACTTTTATTTTATTATTATTTAGAGTTTTTCTGTTGTTTATGTTTCAGATCATTCCTGATGAAGACCAGGCTCCAGAAGAAACCAACGCGAAGAAACCAGAAACACAAAATGAGATGAAACCCCAAAAAAAGGAGAAAAAGTCTGAAAAAATAAACTCTGAAAAACTGCAGACGTCTGAAGACCAGAGACCGAAAGAACCCAAGAAACTCAAAGTGCAAGCGAACGTGTTTGAGTTCACGAAGAGGAGCGTCCTGCTGATCAAACCGGGAGGGAAGTGGTACGACAACGACTACAGCTCCGAGTTCTGCTCCTCAGACCAGGACAAAGATCTTCTCTCCAAATACAAGGCTCTGGCCCAGCAGCTGTTGGAGAATGAGGTGGACCTGTACAGAACCAAGAAGAACCTCCAGAAAGGAGCGAACTCCGCCTGGATGAAGACGGTGGTGTCCGCGGGGGTCCTGGCCGATCGGATGGCGGCCATGACGGTTCTGATCCAGGACTCTCCGGTTCATTCTCTGGAACATCTGGAGAACCTGGTGTCCATGGTGAAGAAGAAGGGCTCCCGCAGGTAATGTAAATATTATTACATACTGTATGTTCTGAAAAAAGTTACTCATTCATAATGTTCTCATCTACAATGTTCTTGTAGTTGTTTTCACTGATCACACGGACAATTCTATAACAGTTTAAATATGGAACATTCATGACATTAAAATTATTATTATTCATATCCAAAATATGTTTAAAGTTCCAATATTTCACAAAACTGACTCCTGTGAGCTTTAAATCATGTTCTAATGTTCCTCCTCAAAATCAGACCTGGAGTTGTGTTTGTTTCATTCACATGTTTGAGGAACTCTTTATTATTAGTCTGTCTACATCTCCAAAGCTCCAAACGCTCTGTTCCACCTTGTGATGTCATCAAGTGGTAGTTTTCAAGTGAACAGCTCCTTTTACCTTTAGTTCAGTCGAGATCGACAATTCCAGGACTGAAATGATCCAAATGATTCTAGTGAAGGTGTGTGGAGTTTAAAAACACAGTGGAGCACTTCCTGTATCACCACATGATGACATCACAAGGTGGAGCAGAGTGTTTTCAGTTTGAGAGAAGAAGAACTCAGCCTAAATGTGCAGGTTGTGAATGAAACAAAACACACCTCCAGGTCTTCGAACATGGATCAGACAATAGTTTGATAAACTTAAAACGTGGAACTTATTCATGACAATAAAATTATAATTATGAATTTCCAGAACTTTCTCAAACTGTCAGCGACATTAATCGTTATCGTGATATTGTCGATAAAAACAGTTATTTTGGACATGATAAACGTGACACAGAAGTTCTTGACGGTCCCTCTTCACAGGATGGGTCTGATGGCTCTGGACACGATCCGAGACCTGCTCCTGTCCGACCTGCTCCCAGAAAATCGAAAACTCCGCCCCTTTTCCCATCGGCCGTTCGCCACGCTGGAGGAGAGGGCGAGCGGGAACAGAGACACGCGGGACCGCAGACTGCTCCTGTGGATCTACGAGCACCGCCTGAGCCTCCTGGTGGCCGAGTTTGTCGCCGCGCTGGAGGCGGTCTCTCACGACATGGTCCTCGCCACCAAAACCAAGGCTCTGATGACGGCGTTTGAGCTGCTGAGCGCTCGGCCTGAACAGGAGAGGGCGCTGCTCACGCAGCTGGTCAACAAACTGGGCGACCCCGAGTACAAGCTAGCGGCTAAAGCGACGCACGTGCTAGAGACGCTGCTCTACAGACACCCCAACATGAAGAGCGTGGTGTGTGCCGAGGTCGAGAGGCTCCTGTTCAGAGCCAACGTCGCAGAGAAGGCCCAGTACTACGCCCTCTGCTTCCTCAGTCAGGTACTACGCCCTCTGCCTCCTCTGTCAGGTACTACGCCCTCTGCTTCCTCAGTCAGGTACTACGCCCTCTGCTGTGTCAGTCAGGTACTACGCCCTCTGCTGTGTCAGTCAGGTACTACGCCCTCTGCCTCCTCTGTCAGGTACTACGCCCTCTGCCTCCTCCGTCAGGTACTACGCCCTCTGCTTCCTCAGTCAGGTACTACGCCCTCTGCCTCCTCTGTCAGGTACTACGCCCTCTGCTTCCTCAGTCAGGTACTACGCCCTCTGCTGTGTCAGTCAGGTACTACGCCCTCTGCCTCCTCTGTCAGGTACTACGCCTTCTGCTTCCTCAGTCAGGTACTACGCCCTCTGCCTCCTCTGTCAGGTACTACGCCCTCTGCCTCCTCTGTCAGGTACTACGCCCTCTTCTGTGTCAGTCAGGTACTACGCCCTCTGCTTCCTCAGTCAGGTACTACGCCCTCTGCTTCCTCAGTCAGGTACTACGCCCTCTGCTGTGTCAGTCAGGTACTACGCCCTCTGCCTCCTCTGTCAGGTACTACGCCCTCTGCCTCCTCAGTCAGGTACTACGCCCTCTGCCTCCTCAGTCAGGTACTACGCCCTCTGCCTCCTCTGTCAGGTACTACGCCCTCTGCCTCCTCAGTCAGGTACTACGCCCTCTGCTTCCTCAGTCAGGTACTACGCCCTCTGCCTCCTCTGTCAGGTACTACGCCCTCTGCCTCCTCTGTCAGGTACTACGCCCTCTGCTTCCTCAGTCAGGTACTACGCCCTCTGCTTCCTCAGTCAGGTACTACGCCTTCTGCTTCCTCAGTCAGGTACTACGCCCTCTGCCTCCTCTGTCAGGTACTACGCCCTCTGCTTCCTCAGTCAGGTACTACGCCCTCTGCTTCCTCAGTCAGGTACTACGCCCTCTGCTGTGTCAGTCAGGTACTACGCCCTCTGCTGTGTCAGTCAGGTACTACGCCCTCTGCCTCCTCTGTCAGGTACTACGCCCTCTGCCTCCTCTGTCAGGTACTACGCCCTCTGCCTCCTCTGTCAGGTACTACGCCCTCTGCCTCCTCAGTCAGGTACTACGCCCTCTGCTGTGTCAGTCAGGTACTACGCCCTCTGCCTCCTCTGTCAGGTACTACGCCCTCTTCTGTGTCAGTCAGGTACTACGCCCTCTGCTTCCTCAGTCAGGTACTACGCCCTCTGCCTCCTCAGTCAGGTACTATGCCCTCTGCTTCCTCAGTCAGGTACTACGCCCTCTGCTTCCTCAGTCAGGTACTACGCCCTCTGCCTCCTCTGTCAGGTACTACGCCCTCTGCCTCCTCTGTCAGGTACTACGCCCTCTGCTTCCTCAGATTTTATTCGTTTCATGTAAACTTCTGGACTTTCTATTGTCTTGTAGAAGTAACTAAGGTCACCGGCTTCTTTTGAAAGTTCACCCTTCGCTGCAGTTGGTTAACTCCACCTGTCACTCACTGCCCCTCTGACCAAACGGAGGAGTGGGTGGAGGAAATGTCGTGTGTTTGAATCATCGTGGGGTTGTAGTTTGTTCACTGTGGTCCGTGTTTCCTCTCGTGAAGGTGATCCTGAGCCGTGACGACGTACATCTTGCCGCGCGCCTCATCGGGATCTACTTTTCGTTCTTCAACTGGTGCGTGAAGCGTCGGCAGGTGCAGAGTAAGATGCTGAGCGCGCTGCTGAGCGGAGTGAACCGCGCGTATCCTTTCGCCGCGGAGGGAGACGAGACGGTGAAGCGGCACATGGACGCTCTGTTCTCGGTGGTTCACGTGGTTAAGTTCAACACCTCGGTACAGGCGCTCATGCTCCTCCACCAGGTCATGGACTCACAGCAGAGCGTCTCCGACCGCTACTACGGCGCCCTCTACAGGTGACAGGACAGCTCTCTCTGTATTTTAATGTCCCTATGTGTCAGATGCCCTCCCTCTGTGTCTCCATGAGGTCTTACTCTGTGTTAAAGCTGCCGACCCTGTAGTTTAGACTCTACAAACATGTTCTGAAATGCCTGGGATTCTTGGATTAGTTTAAAGTTCAGATTTCAGTCTCTCAAATGTGAATGCTCCAGGATGGATTTAAAATGTGACTTGGTTTAGTCCTGGTTCAGTCCCAGGTTCAGTCCTAGTTTAGTCCTGGTTCAGTCCTGGTTCAGTCCTGGTTCAGTCCTGGTTCGGTCCTGGTTCGGTCCTGGTTCAGTCTTGTTTAACTCTTATTTCCGTCATGTAGAAAGCTGCTGGACCCTGGTCTCTCTGGATCTTCTCGCCAGGGGATGTTCTTGAATCTTCTGTATAAGTCCTTGAGGTCGGACACGGTTCTGCGGCGTGTGAAGGCCTTCGTGAAGAGGCTCCTCCAGGTCAGCACCAAGCAGAGTCCAGCGTTTGTGTGCGGAGCTCTGTTTCTCCTGTCTGAGGTCCTCAAGAGCCGACCAGGACTCCGGAGCCTACTGCAAACCAACGAGGTGAGAGGGAGGAGAGGAGAGGAGAGGAGAAAGGGGGGAGAGAGGGAGGAGAAAAGGAGAGAAGGAAGAGATGGGGAGCTCTGTTTCTCTTGTCTGAGGTCCTCGAGCCGACCAGGAGGAGAGGTGGAGGAGGAGGTGGTGAGAGGGGACTTAAATTACGATTTTCTGTCTTAAAAACATGAAAAACAAAACTATTTCATTCTTCATCTACAGTTTGCAGTGGTCCAAAGTTCTTTCACTTCTCACGGTGAAGAAGTTAGAGTTTATGACTTTTCAACAACAACAACTGCCACGATTAAACGCTTTAGAAACAGGATGGAGACGGAGCTGATCACGCGGTGGGTGGGGCTCGGCCAGTGTCCAGGAAGTGACGTCAGATCTGATCTGATGGGACTTCAGGCTCTCTGGACGTGTTTTTGTGTTTTGTTTTTGATTTGACCCGGTGTTTCTCGGTGTTTAGGACGGAGAGGAGGAGACATTCAGAGACCTGGAGGAGGAGGAGGAGGAGGAGGAGAAGGAAAAGAGAGAAGAAGAAGAGGAAGAGGAGCGGTTTGTGGATGCAGACAAACCCCAGGAGCCCCACAAGGAGGACAGGCCCAGTGCATCATGGGTACACCACCACAACATGCAGGGTACGACACTCACTTGTCCAGACAGTCCTGGAGCTGTGTGTGTGTATCTGTATGTGTGTGTGTATCTGTATGTGTGTGTGTATCTGTATGTGTGTGTCTGTGTGTGTGACTTTCATTTGTGTATTTCATTTTCAGGAGGTAAAAGTGTCCAGTCCTATGACCCTCTGCACAGAAACCCTCTGTACTGTGGAGCTGACTTCACCACACTCTGGGAACTACACCAGGTACAACTGTTACACAACCGAACTACACCAGGTACAACTGTTACACAACCGAACTACACCAGGTACAACTGTTACACAACCGAACTACACCAGGTACAACTGTTACACAACCGAACTACACCAGGCACAACTGTTACACAACCGAACTACACCAGGTACAACTGTTACACAACCGAACTACACCAGGCACAACTGTTACACAACCGAACTACACCAGGTACAACTGTTACACAACCGAACTACACTAGGTACAACTGTTACACAACCGAACTACACTAGGCACAACTGTTACACAACCGAACTACACCAGGCACAACTGTTACACAACCGAACTACACCAGGCACAACTGTTACACAACCGAACTACACCAGGTACAACTGTTACACAACCGAACTACACCAGGTACAACTGTTACACAACCGAACTACACCAGGCACAACTGTTACACAACCGAACTACACTAGGCACAACTGTTACACAACCGAACTACACCAGGTACAACTGTTACACAACCGAACTACACCAGGCACAACTGTTACACAACCGAACTACACCAGGTACAACTGTTACACAACCGAACTACACCAGGTACAACTGTTACACAACCGAACTACACCAGGCACAACTGTTACACAACCGAACTACACTAGGCACAACTGTTACACAACCGAACTACACTAGGTACAACTGTTACACAACCGAACTACACTAGGCACAACTGTTACACAACCGAACTACACCAGGCACAACTGTTACACAACCGAACTACAACTGAATTACACCAGGTACAACTGTTACACAACTGAACTACAACTGAATTACACCAGGTACAACTGTTACACAACTAAAGAACTTCAGCCGGGACAAAAGGGTTTTGTTTATCTCCATGGAGACCTCAGTCTAACTCCTGTTTGTGTTTCAGCTCTCAGTGCATTTCCACCCGTCTGTGTCCCTGTTCGCCAAAACCATCCTCCAGGTGAGACCAGGACTGAACCGGGACTAGATCAGGACTCAAACCAGGACTCAAACCAGGACTCAAACCAGGACTCAAACCAGGACTCAAACCAGGACTGGACCAGGTCTAAACCGGTCTCTCTGTCTCAGGGGGACAGTATCTCGTACACTGGGGACCCTCTGCAGGACTTCACTCTGATCCGGTTTTTGGACAGATTCGTTTTCAGGAATCCCAAACAGCTCAAAGGAAAACGTGAGACTTTCCACATTTTACTCCCACATTTGTGTTTGATTCTTTCTTTAAAAACTGAGTAAAAAATAAAGATTTGACAGTTTGAGTTTTGTTTTCAGAGAATCCAAACTCTGTGGTGCTGCAGCCCAAGAAACAAGTGATGTCATCCCTGCCCGGTCAGTCCTCTGTATATAGAAGAAAAGAGAATCAAATAGAATCAAATAGAATCAAATAGAATCAAATAGAATAATAGAAAAATTAGGGGTGGGACTTGATTAAAAAAATTAATGTAATTAATTACAGGCTTTGTAATGAATTAATCTCAATTAATCGTATAACTATTTGCCCCAAAAGCAACATTTATTTTATGTAAATGAATTTTAGTGGACGACTTCATCAAATAAAACACACAGACACTTTTAAACTCAGGCTCTTTTAATGTCTGGAAAAATGTCTTGAAATTCCAAAATATTAGAGAAACGTAAAGTCCCTGTCCAAAACTGAAGAGACTAAAGTGAAAGTGCCGTTTTACTCTAAGTTGTTTCCTTCTGAACGTGGTGTTTTTCGCTCGCTCTGACGTGTTTTGCATTTAAATGGTTTTGTAGGGTTGAGGTGCTTCTTTGATTTGTAAACTTTTCTGCACAGTTTGCGATAAACAACGTCTTTGTCATTTCTTCCATCGGGTCTTTTTTTTTTAATAGAAATTTACCATCCGGCAAACCCAGAGCGCCTTCATGCTCCACTGTTGTAGTCGGAACTGTGTCGTACCACGACATGGGTCACTGACAGACGTACCGCGTTGTTTGGCATGCAAACTGAGATAAAACACGTTAATATTTTAATAATAATAATAATAATACATCAGACTTGTATAGCGCTTTTTTGGACACTCAAAGACAAACAAAATAGGAAGTAACACTGTAAAAATAGGGGGAATCATGGGGGAAATGCAGCTTGAACAGGCGAGTTTTTAGTCAATTTGAAGTCCGAGTTCCTGATGGATTGTGGGAGAGTGTTCCAGAGCGAGGGGGCGGCAGCAGCGAAGACTCGGCCCCCCAAGGTCCGGTGCTTTGTCCTGGTGAGGGGAGCGAGGAGGTTCTTTGTCCTGATGAGGGGAGCGAGGAGGTTGGTGTCGGCTGATCTGAGGTGGCGGGTGGGACAGTGATAACGGAGGAGATCAGCGAGATATGGAGGGACTTGTAGGTGATGAGGAGGACCTTGTAGGTGATGAGGAGGACCTTGTATTGAACGCGGTGTTGTATGGGGAGCCGGTGGAGTTGCTTGAGGACAGGAGTGATGTGGTTGCTGGAGGTGGATGGAGGGGAGACCGTACAGAAGGCTATTGCAATAGTCGAGTCTGGAGGAGATAAAAGCGTGAATAAGGATTTCTGCGATCATTGCAAAAATCCCGCGAGGATTTTTAATGCATTATTTTCTTTGGAATTAATTAATCGTAATTGACGCGTTAATGTCCCATCCCTAAGAAAAATATAATAAAACAGGATTTCTGAGTCTCAAAATGTGAAGTAAAACACCTGTCGTTTCCAGTGAACTGTGAGGAGTTTTTGTCCAAAGACGAGAGCCAGATCCCAGTGGACCAGATCTTCTTCCATCGGTGAGGCTCTTAAAGTGCTGAATGTCTCCACCCTCTCCACCCCCGTCTCGCCCTGTAACTCTCCTGTCCAACACAAAACATTTAAATACACACATTATTGCTCTGATCAGACACTGGAGCTGGAGTTGTGTTCCGCTTCATTCACACTAGTTTCAGGAATCCTCTGTCCGTAGAAAGTCTTTTCCCTCACAAAACACTTTCCCCGGGATTGTGAAGTCGTAGGTAGAATCTTTGCAGTTTTAAGTCCGTAAATCATCCAGACGTTTATTTTAATTTGTAAAACATGAAAGTTTAAAGTACTCGACACCATCAAGAGTCTGCGGCTCCATCAGTGCCCAAAGCAAAAATAGTCAAATGTAGTAGCACCGGTGTTTATGGTGCCCTCACCATAAACACCGGTGCACCACAGGGATGTGTGCTCAGCCCTTTTCTCTACACACTATACACAAACGACAATACAAGCCCATCCTCAAATATCAAATATCTCAAATACTCTGACGACACTGCTGTCCTGACTCTGCTCAGTGACAACACCTCTGTCTTGGATTATATGGACACACTCACTCACTTCACCCAGTGGTGCACTGATAACCACCTGCACCTCAATGTCAGTAAAACAAAGGAACTGATCTTCAACCCCCCACCCCCCCAATCACAGCAACTCATCATCATTAACAACCAAACAGTAGAGACAGTGGACAGCTTTAAGTACCTTGGGGTTACAATTGACAACTCACTCACATTTGAACATCACATCACGGACATTCATAAAAGTCAACAAAGACTATCAGTAATAAGAAAACTCAAAGGACTCTGTTTCTCCACACCTGTTATTACTGCTGTATAAATCTGTCATTCAGCCCATCCTGTTGTACTGTTCCACCTGCTTCTATAACATGCTGCCTGTTAAAAATCGGACCAAACTCACTAAAGTAACACACACAGCTGCTAAAATCATAGGACTCCCCACACCCAGTCTCACAGATCTAAATAATCGAGCTATTGGACGCTTCGCACTGTCCATAGAACAGGACTCCACTCACCCCCTCCAGGACCACCTCACCCCCTCCAGGACCACCTCACCCCTCTGCCTTCAGGACGGAGGTACAGGGCGCTCAGGTGCAGGAGGGCACGGTTTGGTAGAAGCCTGATCCCATCAGCCATTGCTTTTTTAAACAACAGGCCCCGCTGAGGCATAATGTCTGTTCTGTAATGTGTTTGTGATTGTGATGTTTGGTGTTTATCTGTGTATATGTCAAACGAGCTCTGTGTCTGTGGAAAACAATCTCCCCTCGGGGACAATAAAGTAAAGTCTAGTAGTAGCAGTAGTAGTAGTAGTATTCACAGTAGCAGTACTTGCAGTAGTAGTATTGTGATGGATATTTCCCGGTGTCTTTCATCGTAGTTTCTTCCGTAAACGTCGTGAGCAGCAGCAGAGCCGCAGACCTCGACCTGACGGAGACACCGAGAGCATCGACGACGTGGACGACGACGAGTTCGAGAAGATCCTGGGTCAGAGGTCACACAGGGGTCACACACAGGGGTCACACGGGTCACACACAGAGGTCACACAGGGGTCACATGGTCCAGGAGCATTCACACTGACACTGAAATCTTTAGACTTGTACAAACATGTTTAGAAATGTACGGGATTAATTTAAACTACAGGGTGTGAGCAGCTTTTACACGGGGAGGGCATCTGACACACACAGGGGAGGGCATCTGACACTTGTATTCTGATAAACCTCTCTCTGCTCAGACTCGTATGAGGGAGACTCTTGCTACCCTCAGTTAAATGAGGACGACCTGGACTTCGCCGGGTGAGTCCTCTGTTCTAATGTGGTGAAATGTCCCGCAGTGAGGCTTTAACCCTGTTCTAATGTAGTGTCCTCAGTGTCCATGTGGGGGCGTCGCATTCTCACAGGCCTCTTAAACCCTCTCTGTGTCTCAGGAGCGTGAGCCGGAAAACGGGGAAAGCCGCAGACTCCGGGTCTGAGGACTCGGATCTGGAAGAGCACTCGGCTCTGGACCTGGACGACGAGGAGGTGGAGCTTAGTCTGGACGAGGAAGACTTCGAGGAGGAGTTTGAGGAACAGGGCGGAGCTTTCATGGATCCAGACGAAGACGATGACGAAGAGGGTAGGAGGTGTTTCTGTAGCTCTGACATTAGCAGAGTTTAATACAGGTTTGTGCTGTTGGTCATTACCTGATTTGCGTCACTCATGCTAATCGTTAGCTTCACCATTTTTCTCATATTATTTGGCTAATGGTTAAAGTCCTGGTTTAGTCCTGGTTCAGTCCTGGTTCAGTCCTGGTTTAGTCCTGGTTTAGACTTGGTTCAGTCCTGGTTTAGTCCTGGGTTAGTCCTGGTTTAGACTTGGTTTAGTCCTGGTTTAGTCCTGGTTTAGCCCCGGTTTAGACCTGGTTTAGTCCTGGTCCTGTAATTTTTTCGATATTAGTTTTATTATCGTTTAGTTTCTGATTTCGTGTCTAATTTTAATATTTGCGTTCAGTCCCAGAGATGGAGGAAGACGAGGATTTTGGAGGTGAGTTTTGTGATTTCAGTTTTGTGATTTCAGATTCATACAAATGTTTTTATTTTATTTAATATTTATATATATATTTGTTTTTGTCAGAGGAGGAGATGGACGTTCAACCACAGAAGAAGAAAACCAAGAGGAAACATTCAGAGGAGCTGGACTTTTCTCAAGGTTTAGGTACAAAACATGAAATTCAAATAAAAATAAATAAAATCAAAGTGTGAGTTCTGATGGTCGTATGAAAATGTTAAAATCCAAATCATTTCAGGTCCAAAAGGAGCAAAAAAGAAGAAGAAAGGAAAGAGTGACTCGGCCATGTTTACGTCTGCAGAAGAGGTGAGAATCGGACCTGTTTAGTCCTGGTTTAGTCCTGGTTTAGTCCTGGTTTAGTCCTGGTTTAGTCCTGGTTTAAGTCCTGATTTAGTCCTGGGTTTAGTCCTGGTTTAGTCCTTTTTTAAGTCCTGATTTAGTCCTGGGTTTAGTCCTGGGTTTAGTCCTGGGTTTAGTCCTGGTTTAGTCCTGGTTTAGTCCTTTTTTAAGTCCTGATTTAGTCCTGGGTTTAGTCCTGGGTTTAGTCCTGGTTTAGTCCTGGTTTAGTCCTTTTTTAAGTCCTGGGTTTAGTCCTGGGTTTAGTCCTGGGTTTAGTCCTGGGTTTAGTCCTGGTTTAGTCCTGGTTTAGTCCTGGTTTAGTCCTTTTTTTAGTCCTTTTTTTAGTCCTGGTTTAGTCCTGGGTTTAGTCCTGGGTTTAGTCCTGGTTTAGTCCTGGTTTAGTCCTTTTTTTAGTCCTTTTTTTAGTCCTGGTTTAGTCCTGGGTTTAGTCCTGGTTTAGTCCTTTTTTTAGTCCTTTTTTTAGTCCTTTTTTTAGTCCGGGTTTAGTCCTGGGTTTAGTCCTGGGTTTAGTCCTGGGTTTAGTCCTGGGTTTAGTCCTGGTTTAGTCCTGGTTTAGTCCTGGTTTAGTCCTTTTTTTAGTCCTTTTTTTAGTCCTTTTTTTAGTCCTGGTTTAGTCCTGGTTTAGTCCTGGGTTTAGTCCTGGGTTTAGTCCTGGTTTAGTCCTGGTTTAGTCCTGGTTTAGTCCTGGTTTAGTCCTGGTTTAGTCCTGGTTTAGTCCTTTTTTTAGTCCTTTTTTTAGTCCTGGTTTAGTCCTGGGTTTAGTCCTGGTTTAGTCCTGGTTTAGTCCTGGTTTAGTCCTGGTTTAGTCCTTTTTTAAGTCCTGATTTAGTCCTGGGTTTAGTCCTGGTTTAGTCCTTTTTTAAGTCCTGATTTAGTCCTGGGTTTAGTCCTGGGTTTAGTCCTGGTTTAGTCCTGGTTTAGTCCTTTTTTAAGTCCTGATTTAGTCCTGGGTTTAGTCCTGGGTTTAGTCCTGGTTTAGTCCTGGTTTAGTCCTTTTTTAAGTCCTGGGTTTAGTCCTGGGTTTAGTCCTGGGTTTAGTCCTGGTTTAGTCCTGGTTTAGTCCTGGTTTAGTCCTGGTTTAGTCCTTTTTTTAGTCCTTTTTTTAGTCCTGGTTTAGTCCTGGGTTTAGTCCTGGGTTTAGTCCTGGTTTAGTCCTGGTTTAGTCCTGGGTTTAGTCCTGGTTTAGTCCTTTTTTTAGTCCTTTTTTTAGTCCTGGTTTAGTCCTGGTTTAGTCCTGGGTTTAGTCCTGGGTTTAGTCCTGGGTTTAGTCCTGGTTTAGTCCTGGTTTAGTCCTGGTTTAGTCCTTTTTTTAGTCCTTTTTTTAGTCCTGGTTTAGTCCTGGTTTAGTCCTGGGTTTAGTCCTGGTTTAGTCCTGGTTTAGTCCTGGTTTAGTCCTGGTTTAGTCCTTTTTTTAGTCCTTTTTTTAGTCCTGGTTTAGTCCTGGGTTTAGTCCTGGGTTTAGTCCTGGGTTTAGTCCTGGTTTAGTCCTGGGTTTAGTCCTGGTTTAGTCCTGGGTTTAGTCCTGGCTTAGTCCTGGTTTAGTCCTGGTTTAGTCCTGGTTTAGTCCTGATTTAGTCCTGGGTTTAGTCCTGGGTTTAGTCCTGGGTTTAGTCCTGGTTTAGTCCTGGTTTAGTCCTGGTTTAGTCCTGGTTTAGTCCTGGTTTAGTCCTGGTTTAGTCCTGTCTCAGATCTTCTCGTCTCCACAGTTCGGGTCTCTGTTGGATGAAAACTCCGGCTCTAAATTCGATAATGGGGGACTGAACGCTCTGAGGAACACGGACAAAGCAGGTACACAAACACACACACACACACACACAGACACACACACACACAGACACAAACACACAAACACACACACAGACACAAACACACAAACAAACACACAAACACACACACAGACACACACACAAACACACAGACACAAACACACAAACAAACACACACACACACAGACGCACACACCTCTGGGACTTTGCGTTTAATGGAAAATATTTTCCACGATTACTTTTTATTTTTTTATTACGTGCGCTTACGCGCGCTCACGTACACACACACAGATGGAGCGCAGAAAACTCTGAAGTAAAAGTCTGTTACACCGAAAAAATCCAGTTTAAAGGTGCCACAGTGCGGCTTTAATGTGGAAAATATCCCATAATATCCAAGGACACAGGAAGTTTGTGAAAGTGACTTAGAAGGACTGTCCTCATTTAAAGCTGCACTCTGTAACATTTCTGGAGGAGGGTAGCCACCCGCCTGTTCCTGTGGGTTATTGCTTTGCCTAGAAGGTCTCACAATATCGATCTCCATGGAGACAGCAGTTAACAGGTCAGATCTGTGGAGAGGCGAGCTTACTTACAGTAAATGAGCTCTGAGAAATAAAAGCCTGAGTTTAATGCCACACTGTGGGACATCGAAGGCAAAGCACTAACATCTCCACGGAACAAGCAGATTGTGGATCCTTCATGAGAAAAGTTTCATAGTGCAGCTTTAAGACCAACATTGTGACATCATCACAGTCTAGAGTCTGAAAACCACCGGGACTGTGATCTGATTGGTTGGTTCCTGTGCAGGTGTGGTGTTCTGCCCGGTAACAGTGATACTGTGATCTGATTGGTCGGTTGTTTCCAGGTGTGAAGCAGCTGAAGTGGGAGTCTCAGCGCGACGACTGGATCCACGACCGCGACGCCAAAACTCTGAGGAGGAAGAAGAGCCTGTTCCAGAGGAAGAGGAAACCACACGCACACGCAGGAAACAGGAAGTCCACCGCACACGCAGGAAACAGGAAGTCCACCGCACACGCAGGAAACAGGAAGTCCACCGCCAAGAGGAGGAAGTGACGGATGAGGCTGTGAAAAAACACGGACATTTAAATAAATCGTCAAAACTTTTATATTTGACAAAGACATTTTTACAGTGGAACATTTGGTCAAATATATTTGTTTGGTGTTTTGGTGACTGATGGCAGATCTGCTCTAAGGGTCAAAGGTCGACTCCTCTGACATAAGTGTTCCTGTTTCATATGAATAAAGTGCGAGTTTTCAGACTTTGATGCATTTTTAGTTTAAAGTAAAACAAAACAACAGCTTTAAACCCAAAGTCTCAGAGTTTGGGTAAAAATGGAGTCGTGATCTTGTCCTTTTGGTGATTTCCTGATTCAGTATTTCTCTTTTTAACGCAGACTCAAAAAAAGCACACGTTTTTCCCCGTCCACTCCTCCTTTTGACTGAGGGATTCTTAATGGGAGAAAGAGGCCGCGTCTCAACTCTCTTTCCTCGCTTCCTTCTCCTTGATTCCTCATCCCAGTGTCCCAAAGAAAACCACAAACATCACAGAAAAGAATCAAACTTTTGGTCTCAGGTCTCAGTGAGGAGTTTAGATCCTCCCTGTGTCTCCTCTGTGGGCGGGACTTCCTCAAGTCGAAACGAGGAGAAGGAAACGAGGAAAGGGAAATGAGACGCGGCCAGTGTGTGCGCGCCGATGATACGAACGAGAACACCTGCAATGTACCTCTGTGAATAAAACCCGGTGCTGGTCCGGTGCTGGTCCAGACCCGGGTCAGTTCTGTCTCCAGGCCTCGCGGTCTCTCTCTCTGATGCCGTAGACTCCCGCCCACTCATTGGACAGATAATACGCTGCAAAGACACAACCGACCAATCAGAGGAGGCCGTGGGGGCGGGACTTCCTGTAGTTTTTCTGTGGCTCTGGTTTGTACAGAATCTGAACTTTTGTCTAAATAAAACCAACTTGTACAAAAAAAGGAGGTTTTGTTACTTGGTCCAGAAATAGACATGAACTTTAACAGTTTTTCAGTCATGTAGAAAATGAAGTTAAAATATTTTTTTTTTTACTGGAGCCAGAGTTTAAGTCGCTCTCAGTGTCTGGAAAAGGGAAGAGGCGGCAGATTATTTAAGACGCGACTCTTTCTGCTTCTTTTCATTCATTTCCTGTACGTTTAAAATTAGGAAACTGTTAAAATAAATAATCCCATAAAGTATAAAATATATTATTTGTTTATTTCATTCACAGACTTTAGTTTCAGAAGAGATGGAAGTATTTTTAACGAGGAAACAACATAATCGAGTTCATAAAACAGTGGAATATGAGCCTTTTAAAAGTCTCTGAGTGAGTGACAGGTGCGTTTAACCAATCACAGTGAAGCGGAGCTCGTTTTTGGTCAAATGATCCAATCAGAGCTAAAAAAAAGTCATTTGTTGTGAAATATTTTGAAGTTTCTCACCTTCTAAGACGGAGGGGAAGCGTCTGTTCACTTTACTCCTGAAGTCTGGAACATCCAAAGTTTCAGAGTCACAGGATGAAACAGGTCCAAATATTTATGCTTTTAATTTAATGTTTGTCCTTTTTACTTTTACGCCCTCTAGTGGTGAAACGCCTACAGAACAAACTGCTAAATAAAGTTCCTCCTCACCCTAAAAATCACTCAGCCAAGACTCAAGAACTAAAGCTGCACTGTGTAACTTTACTGATGGAGGGTCTTCAACCTGCTGGTCGCCATGGAGAAGTTATTCCTTTGCCTGAAATGTTCCACAGTATGGCATTTAACCTGTCCATCTCCACGGAAACAAGCAGGTGCCATCAACCGACCAAGTCACAAAAACACCTGTAAGATTATTAAGAAGATTATTAAGATAATGCCATACTGTGGAACATTCAGGATAAAGCAAAAACATCTCCATGGAGACAAGCAGGCGGCCGACCCTCCCCCACAAAGGTTACAGACTGCAGCTTTAGTCAGAGTTTGGTTTAGTCTGGCAATACCGGGGACGGTCTGGCGTTACGGGGGACGGTCTGGCGTTACGGGGGACGGTCTGGCGTTATGAGTGAGTCTGGTGTTACGAGGGACGGTCTGGCGTTATGAGTGAGTCTGGCGTTACGAGGGACGGTCTGGCGTTATGAGTGAGTCTGGCGTTACGAGGGACGGTCTGGCGTTATGAGTGAGTCTGGCGTTACGAGGGACGGTCTGGCATTATGAGTGAGTCTGGCGTTACGAGGGACGGTCTGGCGTTATGAGTGAGTCTGGCGTTACGAGGGACGGTCTGGCGTTATGAGTGAGTCTGGCGTTACGAGGGACGGTCTGGCGTTATGAGTGAGTCTGGCGTTACGAGGGACGGTCTGGCGTTATGAGTGAGTCTGGCGTTACGAGGGACGGTCTGGCGTTATGAGTGAGTCTGGCGTTACGAGGGACGGTCTGGCGTTATGAGTGAGTCTGGCATTACGAGGGACGGTCTGGCGTTATGAGTGAGTCTGGCGTTACGAGGGACGGTCTGGCGTTATGAGTGAGTCTGGCATTACGAGGGACGGTCTGGCGTTATGAGTGAGTCTGGTGTTACGAGGGACGGTCCAGCGTTACATGGGGGACGGTCCGGCGTTACATGGGGGACGGTCCGGCGTTACATGGGGGACGGTCCGGCGTTACATGGGGGACGGTCCGGCGTTACGAGTGAGAGTGGGACCTTGACTGGAGTTCATGGCGTGGAAAAGGCCGTAGGCGCCGAACACTCCGAGCAGCTCCACCGCAATCACCGCCTTCAACAGACGCTTCACCACCGGCTCCAGGGGGCGCATCTGAGCAGAGGAGGGAGTATTAGAAACAGGGACTGAACCAGGACTAAAGCAGGACTAAAGCAGGACTAAACCCGGACTGAACCCGGACTGAACCAGGACAGATCTGTGTCTTTCCCCTCGTCTGAACTTGGAATGAAATCCGGGTTAAATCAGGACATGACTTAAATATGAACAGGACTCGGGTCTTGGATCCAAACAAACAGTTGTAATGGTGAGATTTTGGAATAGTTCTTTACTTTGCGTATATTTACTAGTATTTTAAACGGTATACTTGTACTTTTACTCCAGTACACGGTACTACAGTGAATGAGCTCCACTTTAGACCAAACCTGGACAAACTTGAATCATAAACGGACCTAAAGTCCCGTTTGTCTCACCTGTGCGGGGGACGTTCTGTGACCACGCGGGATAAACGAGTTTCAGGAGGAGAGACTCTGCACGATCCGTCCGCCCGATCTGTCCTTGTGTTTACGGGGACTTCCGGGTTACGGAGGCCCGGAGGAAAAAGCGACTAAGTAAAACTGAAAAAGCGTCTTTAAACTATAAATGACACGAGTTTA
Source organism: Taenioides sp. WSHXM2023 (assembly GCA_029959045.1). NCBI lineage: Eukaryota > Metazoa > Chordata > Actinopteri > Gobiiformes > Gobiidae > Taenioides > Taenioides sp. WSHXM2023. The sequence goes on from CM057103.1 coordinate 26,339,098, forward strand.
CCTCAGTGAATTAATGTCGTAACTTTAAGAAGCCAATAGAATATTTAAAAATGAATTTAAAGTTACGTTTTAAAGGTACGTTTCTTGATTCAAACAGCAGATGGCGCAGTAAGACCAAAAATAATCCGATTTGCCACGTGCGTGTTTTAAACGTGTGAAAATATGAAATAAAATATAAATCAAGAATTAAATACATAATCAAATAACTAAATTGGAAATAAATAGACAATTAATAAATGAGCAAATTATTAATTCAATGTCAGATGAATTTAAGAATTAAAGGTGCATTGTGCTTTGTCTGTCACCTGCTCGTCTCCATGGAGATGTTATTGCTTTGCCTGGAATGTTCCGTGGTGTGACTTTAAACACACGTGTCTAGCATTTATTCATTTCGTGTGTTTCTGATGCTCAAAAATACAACAGTTCTCTCTGTGAACAGGGGCGCCTCTCCGCAGATCTGACCTGTAACGCAGCCTGTAGTCGTCCCCCTTGAGCTGTACAGGTTAAATCTGTACTGTGGAACATTCTAGGCAAAGCATAACATCTCCGTGGAGACAAACAGGTGACGGACCCTCCACCAGAAAAATTACACAATGCAGCTTTAATGTTCAAAATGTAAATGTTTTGTTTTGTAACGCAGACAGAATGAATTTGTTAATATATTTATTATTATTATTATTATTGTTATTGTTATTATTATTATTATTATTATTATTATTATTATTATTATTATTTTAGTTTTATTAATTTTAAAAGTATATTTAGAACAGAGCGTGAGTTGTGTGCTGCTCTGTGTCTTTTATTTAATTTTATTTAATTTTATTTTTTTAATAGTTATAACAATTTTTATCTTTATGTATTTGAACACTTTTTCTATTATTTTATGTTTTATTGTCACGTTTATGAAATATAAAAACTGAAATAAAGTGGATTATAAAGAGGACGTTTCTGTTTTTTAGCTGGAGGCTCTGAAATGTTCCGGTCTCCACGGAGACGATATTGTTCAGCCTGGAATGTTCCGCAGTGAGGCCGAAAAATGAGCGATCTCCACGGAAACGAGCAGGAGACGCTTTTGGCAGAAGAACGCCTGCGAGCGAATAAATGAAAGTTTAAATGAAGTTTAATGCCACAGTGCGGGACATTCCGGGCAAAGCAAAAACGTCTCCTTGACGACGAGCGACCAGAAAACTGCACAGTGCGGCTTTAAACGGCGGGTTTCACCAACATTTACTCCACACGTGAAAGAGAAGAAAACAAAAGAAACATTCTGACACCTCCCCGTGTGTCAGATGCCCTCCCTTGTGTGTCAGATGCCCTCCCCGTGTGTCAGATGCCCTCCCGGTGTGTTTTAAAAGTGCGCCCGTGATGTGCCCAGAGATCAGCAGGAGGTGAAATTCAAATCGAGGTTCCCCCGGCAGAGGAGCTGTGGACCACACACGAGGACTGTGAGACGTATCGAAAACCAGACTCTAATCGATACCAAAACCAGTATCGAAACTAAATCCTCGTAGGTATCGATACTGAAAAAGCCCCATTTTCAGGACAGAGCAGAACCTGAATGTGTCTAGACCGAACTGGAACTGGACCAGAACAAGTGTAAGAGCAGAGAGACTAGAATACACCCATGGACCTGGTTTGGACCTGGTTTGGACCTGGTTTGGACCTGGTTTAGTCCTGGTGTAGTCCTGGTATAGTCCTAGTTTAGTCCTGGTTTAGTCCTGGTGTAGTCCTAGTTTAGTCCTGGTTTAGTCCTAGTTTAGTCCTGGTTTAGTCCTGGTGTAGTCCTAGTTTAGTCCTGGTTTAGTCCTGGTTTATTCCTGGTATAGTCCTGGTATAGTCCTGGTTTGGACCTGGTTTTTAGCTCCACCTCTCCTGGTCCGTCTCCATCAGTGTTTTCTCTCTCTCTCCTCATATCCAGAGCATCTCGGGTTTAGATCTGGTTCAGTCCTGGTTTAGTCCAAGTAAATCCTGATTTATTCCTGCCTTCTGGTTTGGTTCTGGTTTGGTTCTGGTTTAGTCCTGGTTTAGTCCTAGTTTAGTCCTAGTTTAGTCCTGGTATAGTCCTGGTATAGTCCTGCTTTAGTCCTGCTTTAGTCCTGGTTTAGTCCTGCTTTAGTCCTCGTTTAGTCCTCGTTTAGTCCTGCTTTAGTCCTGCTTTAGTCCTGGTTTAGTCCTGGTTTAGTCCAGGTCCAGTCATGTCCAGAACTGGTTTCTCGGTGCGGGATCTCTTGGACTTGCCTGAGTCTGAGTCCAGAAGCTCCAGGACCTCCACAGGACCAGGGCAGAGCCGAGGGGATGAGCCCAGACACGAGGCCCCGAAGGCGGACACACTTCAGACGAACGGCCCCTGGACCCACGGAGCTCCGGAGATGCACTTCGCAGGTCAGAACCGACAAAGAGTTTTTCACCGAGAGGTTTAGAAGAAAAGAAAAGAATCAGTAAATATTGAAATAATAATACGACTTTGGCATTTGACATTTTCCTCGACTGTTTGAGGAGATTTTGTGTCACATTTGACAAAACTGAAAATGCAAAAAAAAAATCTGACTTTTCTTTTCTGAGGATAAAATTTAAATAAACACAAATCATTATAATTACAGTATACTGTGTTAATAATAATAATAATAATAATAATAATAATAATAATAATAATAATAATAATAATATTATTATATTGTCAACAGGCTGATGTTAATTATAAAAATGACAAATATAAAAAAAATATAAAAATTATATTATAAAAATTATAAATTATAAAAATGATTCGCAAATATTTCTGCATTTGAACTTTTTTTTTATTAAATATAAAAGAGTTAAACAATTCGCATAACCGATATTTTACCACATTAATATTTAAAGCTTTTCCACAAAAGAAACGGAGCGGAGCTGAAGCGGAATCATTAAAGTTTCATTTTTGTGTTTATTTAAATAATAATCCAAATATTTGAATTACTGAAACTCTTCCGCCGCTTTCAGGCTCAGCGCGGTGGAAGTCGCGGGTTTGTCCGGGGGCAGTGCGCGTGTGGTCGGACTCCCGCAGTGACGCTTCGGCCGCTTCGTCTCTGCGGAAGAAAAGAGTTTATGCTTCGTTTATGAAGAGCGCTAAAGCGCCGCAGTGTTTCTTTATAATCTGTGCATTTACACCGGAACAAAAGGCTTTAGTTTATCCCGCACACGCGCGCGCGCGCGCGCGGTTCAGTTACAAAAACAGAAACTGAAAATGTGTCAAATAAAAATAAAATAAAAAACAAAAACGTCAGGCCTGAAACGAACGGCTTTAAAACGGTTTCAGTTTCAGTTTCAGTTTCAGTCTAAACACTCGGCCCCGCGGCTCTTTTCACGCGCGCGGAGGGACAAAACACGGGCCCCTGCGCGTGACAGACCGGGACCACCCGCGCTCTGCCCGGGTCAGGGCCCGGGTCAGGGCCCGGGTCTGGGCCCGGGTCTGGGCCCGGGTCTGGGCCCGGGTCAGGGCCCGGGTCAGGGCCCGGGTCTGGGCCCGGGTCTGGGCCCGGTACCGTCGTGTGTCCGTTCTAGTCCTGACCTGTTTCATTCTTGTTCTGTTTGGTGCTGACGTCACTTTTCTCGTGTTTCTGTCACAGTGCGCGCGCTCCCCCTGAAGCCCACGCGGGACCAGTCCCCGGGGGTCTCGTGCTCTCAGAGCGCTCACGCGCCCAAAGGCCGCGGGCGGAAGCGGCGCGTGCTCTTCTCCAAGGCGCAGACGTTTGAACTGGAGCGGCGCTTCAAACAGCAGCGGTACCTGTCCGCCCCGGAGCGCGAGCACCTGGCGGGACTCATCCACCTGACCCCGAACCAGGTCAAGATCTGGTTCCAGAACCACCGGTACAAACTCAAGCGCGCGCGCGCCGAGCGCGGCCTCGAGGCGCTGCAGCTGCTGCCCGTGCGCCGCGTGCACGTGCCTCTGCTCAAGTCCTGTGAGCGCGTGCTGCCGCTGTGCGTGTCCGCGCTCCTGCCGCACGAGCCGCACGCGCTGCAGCCGCTCGCGCACCTGTACCACTGGACCTGGTGACGCGCGCGCGCACGCGGACTTTAACAGACTGTAAATACAGCACGTGACCTCAGACCAGGACCAGACCAGGACCAGGACCAGAGACCAGAGACCAGGACCAGACCAGGACCAGACCAGGACCAGACCAGGACCAGACCAGGACCAGACCAGGACTAGACCAGGACCAGACCAGGACCAGAGACCAGAGACCAGAGACCAGGACCAGACCAGGACCAGAGACCAGAGACCAGAGACCAGAGACCAGGACCAGACCAGGACCAGACCAGGACCAGACCAGGACCAGACCAGGACCAGGACCAGGACCAGAGACCAGAGACCAGAGACCAGAGACCAGGACCAGACCAGGACCAGGACCAGGACCAGAGACCAGAGACCAGAGACCAGAGACCAGGACTAGACCAGGACCAGGACCAGGACCAGAGACCAGAGACCAGAGACCAGACCAGAGACCAGAGACCAGACCAGAGACCAGACCAGAGACCAGAGACCAGAGACCAGACCAGAGACCAGACCAGAGACCAGAGACCAGAGACCAGACCAGAGACCAGAGACCAGACCAGAGACCAGACCAGAGACCAGAGACCAGAGACCAGACCAGAGACCAGAGACCAGACCAGAGACCAGAGACCAGAGACCAGACCAGAGACCAGACCAGAGACCAGACCAGAGACCAGACCAGAGACCAGAGACCAGACCAGAGACCAGACCAGAGACCAGAGACCAGACCAGAGACCAGACCAGAGACCAGAGACCAGGACTAGACCAGGACCAGAGACCAGAGACCAGACCAGAGACCAGACCAGAGACCAGAGACCAGACCAGAGACCAGACCAGAGACCAGACCAGAGACCAGACCAGAGACCAGGACCATTTTGCACAGTGTCTTTTCTGTGCCGAGTTTAACTTTTGGACTTGAAGGTCTAAGTCTGGACCATGTTTAGTCTCACATGATCCCAGAGTCTCAGAGGCGTTTGGGGTTTGAGGTGAAGTTTGTGTTCTTCTTGTGACCTGAAGCTGACCTGAAGCTGAGGTGAAGCTGACCTGAAGCTGAAGTGAAGCTGATGTGAAGCTGACCTGAAGCTGACCTGAAGCTGACCTGAAGCTGACGTGAAGCTGACCTGAAGCTGAAGTGAAGCTGACCTGAAGCTGAAGTGAAGCTGAAGTGAAGCTGAGGTGAAGCTGACCTGAAGCTGAGGTGAAGCTGAGGTGAAGCTGACCTGAAGCTGACGTGAAGCTGACCTGAAGCTGAAGTGAAGCTGACCTGAAGCTGAAGTGAAGCTGAAGTGAAGCTGAGGTGAAGCTGACCTGAAGCTGAGGTGAAGCTGACCTGAAGCTGAGGTGAAGCTGACGTGAAGCTGATGTGAAGCTGACCTGAAGCTGACGTGAAGCTGACCTGAAGCTGAGGTGAAGCTGACGTGAAGCTGACCTGAAGCTGACTTGAAGCTGTCGGTCAAACTCTTGCTTTCAGGAACATTTTGAATGTAATTGAAACATTATATTTAAATCTATTTAAACGTGTTGAATGGAAAAAGTGATATTTATAACGTGAACATTTGTTTTTGTCGTTTCGTTTCCTTCAATAAAACTGCTTCATTTGCAAAATGTGTCATTTCATATAAAACAAACGAACAGAGTCAAACCCACAACCTCCTGAGAGGAAACAGGCTAACCACTCTGCCACAGACTTCAGAAGTCCAAATGAAAGATTAAATACACATGTGTTCAGACCTGGTTTAGTCCTGGTATAGTCCTGGTATAGTCCTGGTTTAGTCCTGGTTTAGTTGTTGAAGAATCACAGTTGCAGTAGTTCTCCTGCAGGGGGCAGTAAAAGACGTCAAATGTGTGTGTGTGTGTGTGTGTGTGTGTGTGTGTGTGTGTGTCACAAACTGCATCACGTGTAATACCCAGATCCACCTGACGGGGGCGCCCTCTCACCTGTGAGCGCCCTGACCTTTGACCTTCAGACTGTATCCTGATGGAGTGACCTTTGACCTCTGGATCAATGACGTCACCACAGCCCCTCAGACACTGTTCAGTTTGATCCAGTAGTCCTGGTTTAGTCCTGGTCCGGTCCTGGTTTAGTCCCGGTTTAATCTTGGTTTAGACCTGGTTCAGTCCTGGTTTAGTCCTGGTTCAGTCCTGGTTTAGTCCTGGTTCAGTCCTGGTTTAGTCCTGGTCCAGTCCTGGTTTAGACCTGGTTTAGTCCTGGTTTAGTCCTGGTTTAGTCCTGGTTTAGTCCTGATCTCTGTGAAGTACCTGCAGCTGTTCAAGTGAAGACCTCATAGACCAAACCTGAAGGATTAGACCAGAGACAAGAATCAAGAAAATGAAAGAGGAGCAGAAGAGCAGAAGAGCAGAGGAGCAGAGGAGCAGAGGGTCAGAGGGTCAGAGGAGCAGAGGAGCAGAGGAGCAGAGGAGCAGAGGGTCAGAGGAGCAGAGGGTCAGAGGAGCAGAGCAGCAGAGGGTCAGAGGAGCAGAGCAGCAGAGGGTCAGAGGAGCAGAGGAGCAGAGGAGCAGAGGGTCAGAGGAGCAGAGGAGCAGAGGGTCAGAGGAGCAGAGGGTCAGAGGAGCAGAGGGTCAGAGGAGCAGAGGGTCAGAGGAGCAGAGCAGCAGAGGAGCAGAGGGTCAGAGGAGCAGAGGGTCAGAGGAGCAGAGGAGGAGAGGAGCAGAGGGTCAGAAGAGCAGAGGGTCAGAGGAGCAGAGGAGGAGAGGAGCAGAGGGTCAGAGGAGCAGAGGAGGAGACGAGCAGAGGGTCAGAGGAGCAGAGGGTCAGAGGAGCAGAGGAGTAGAGGGTCAGAGGGTCAGAGGGTCAGAGGGGCAGAGGGTCAGAGGAGCAGAGGAGCAGAGGAGCAGAGGGTCAGAGGAGCAGAGCAGCAGAGGGGCAGAAGGTCAGAGGAGCAGAGCAGCAGAGGGGCAGAGGGTCAGAGGAGCAGAGGAGCAGAGAAGCAGAGGGTCAGAGGAGCAGAGGAGCAGAGGAGCAGAGGGTCAGAGGAGCAGAGCAGCAGAGGGGCAGAGGGGCAGAGGAGCAGAGGAGCAGAGAAGCAGAGGGTCAGAGGAGCAGAGGGTCAGAGGAGCAGAGGAGCAGAGGAGCAGAGGAACAGAGGGTCAGAGGAGCAGAGCAGCAGAGGGGCAGAGGGTCAGAGGAGCAGAGGAGCAGAGAAGCAGAGGGTCAGAGGAGCAGAGGAGCAGAGGGTCAGAGGAGCAGAGGAGCAGAGGGTCAGAGGAGCAGAGGAGCAGAGGGTGAGAGGAGCAGAGGGTCAGAGGGTCAGAGGAGCAGAGGGTCAGAGGAGCAGAGGAGGAGACGAGCAGAGGGTCAGAGGAGCAGAGGGTCAGAGGAGCAGAGGGTCAGAGGAGCAGAGGAGCAGAGGGTCAGAGGAGCAGAGGGTCAGAGGGTCAGAGGAGCAGAGGGTCAGAGGAGCAGAGGGTCAGAGGAGCAGAGGGTCAGAGGGTCAGAGGAGCAGAGGGTCAGAGGAGCAGAGGAGCTGAGGGTCAGAGGGTCAGAGGAGCAGAGCAGCAGAGGGTCAGAGGAGCAGAGCAGCAGAGGGTCAGAGGAGCAGAGGAGGAGAGGAGCAGAGGGTCAGAGGAGCAGAGGGTCAGAGGGTCAGAGGGTCAGAGGAGCAGAGGGTCAGAGGAGCAGAGGAGCTGAGGGTCAGAGGGTCAGAGGAGCAGAGGAGCAGAGGGTCAGAGGAGCAGAGGGTCAGAGGGTCAGAGGGTCAGAGGAGCAGAGGGTCAGAGGAGCAGAGGAGCTGAGGGTCAGAGGGTCAGAGGAGCAGAGCAGCAGAGGGTCAGAGGAGCAGAGCAGCAGAGGGTCAGAGGAGCAGAGGAGGAGAGGAGCAGAGGGTCAGAGGAGCAGAGGAGCAGAGGGTCAGAGGAGCAGAGAAGCAGAGGAGCAGAGGGTCAGAGGAGCAGAGGGTCAGAGGAGCAGAAGAGCAGAGGAGCAGAAGAGCAGAGGGTCAGAGCAGAGGGTCAGAGGAGCAGAGGGTCAGAGGAGCAGAGGGTCAGAGGAGCAGAGGGTCAGAGGGTCAGAGGAGCAGAGGAGCAGAGGAGCAGAGGGTCAGAGGAGCAGAGGAGTAGAGGGTCAGAGGGTCAGAGGAGCAGAGGGTCAGAGGAGCAGAGGAGCAGAGGGTCAGAGGAGCAGAGGGTCAGAGGGTCAGAGGAGCAGAGGAGCAGAGGGTCAGAGGAGCAGAGGAGCTGAGGGTCAGAGGAGCAGAGGAGCTGAGGGTCAGAGGGTCAGAGGAGCAGAGCAGCAGAGGGTCAGAGGAGCAGAGCAGCAGAGGGTCAGAGGAGCAGAGCAGCAGAGGAGCAGAGGGTCAGAGGAGCAGAGGAGCAGAGGGTCAGAGGAGCAGAGAAGCAGAGGAGCAGAGGGTCAGAGGAGCAGAGGGTCAGAGGAGCAGAGGGTCAGAGGAGCAGAAGAGCAGAGGGTCAGAGCAGAGGGTCAGAGGAGCAGAGGGTCAGAGGAGCAGAGGAGTAGAGGGTCAGAGGGTCAGAGGAGCAGAGGGTCAGAGGAGCAGAGGGTCAGAGGGTCAGAGGAGCAGAGGGTCAGAGGAGCAGAGGATCAGAGGAGCAGAGGGTCAGAGGAGCAGAGGGTCAGAGGAGCAGAGGGTCAGAGGAGCAGAGGAGGAGAGGGTCAGAGGGTCAGAGGAGCAGAGGGTCAGAGGAGCAGAGGAACAGAAGGTCAGAGGAGCAGAGGGTCAAAGGAGCAGAGGGTCAGAGGAGCAGAGGGTCAGAGGAGCAGAGGGTCAGAGGAGCAGTAAATTGGACTGAACTAAGGAAACACTGGGTAGAAGAAGGTGAAATTTCAAACCAGAGCTGTTCTCCTCAGATGTTTCTCCAAACTGTTCTCCTCAGATGTTTCTCCAGACTGTTCTCCTCAGATGTTTCTCCAGACTGTTCTCCTCAGATGTTTCTCCAGACTGTTCTCCTCAGATGTTTCTCCAGACTGTTCTCCTCAGATGTTTCTCCAGACTGTTCTCCTCAGATGTTTCTCCAGACTGTTCTCCTCAGATGTTTCTCCAAACTGTTCTCCTCAGATGTTTCTCCAGACTGTTCTCCTCAGATGTTTCTCCAAACTGTTCTCCTCAGATGTTTCTCCAAACTGTTCTCCTCAGATGTTTCTCCAAACTGTTCTCCTCAGATGTTTCTCCATGTTCTAGTTGTTTCTTCTGAAGTTGGATTTGGAGTGATTCATGTTTGAAGAATCTTTCATCTTTTATTTCCAAAACTCCATTTTGTTCTTAAACTAAATTCAAATCTTGTCATTGGTTTTGTATCGACTCCAGGCGTCTCCGGCCTGAACCAAGGCTGTCGAAAACATCGAAAACATCGAAAACCAGAAAATAATTGATACATAAACTAATATCGAAACTCGATCCTCGTTTTTCACAGGTATCGATATTAAAAAAGTCTAATTTTCAGGACAGAGCAGAACCTGAATGTGTTTAGAACCAACTGGAACTGGACCAGAACAAGTGTAAGAGCAGAGAGACTAGAATACACCCATGGACCTGTTTAGACCTGGTTTAGTCCTGGTTTAGTCCTGGTTTAGTCCTGGTTTAGTCCTGGTTTAGTCCTGGTTTAGTCCTGGTTTAATTTTGATTTAGTCCTGGTGTATTATTTATTTCTTATTTCCTGTTTCCCTGTGTCCCTGTCTCTGTCCCTGTCTTGTCCCTGTCCCTGTCTTGTCCCTGTCTCTGTCTCTGTGTCTCTGTAAGTTTAAATGTCCCATAATCCTCTGCTGTTTTGTTTCATTCACATGTTTAACACACAAACCCTGAGTTCTTCTCTCAAACTGAAAACACTCTGTTCCACCTTGTGATGTCATCATGTGGTGATACAGGAAGTGCTCCACTGTGTTTTTAAACTCCACACACCTTCACTAGAATCATTTGGATCATTTCAGTCCTGGAATTGCCGATCTCGACTGAACTAAAGGTAAAAGGAGCTGTTCACTTGAAAACTACCACTTGATGACATCACAAGGTGGAACAGAGCGTTTGGAGCTTTGGAGATGTAGACAGACTAATAATAAAGAGTTCCTCAAACATGTGAGTGAAACAAACACAACTCCAGCTCTGTTTTTGAGGAGGAACATCAGAACATCAGAACTTGAATCTCACAGATTCAGTTTAGTGAAATGTTGGAGGAAACATTTGATATTTTGATTTTCAGGCCTCGATTCGAACAAACTTGTGTCATTCTGGAGGAAAAAAAACACAAAAACACGTCCGATATTTTCCCCCTACTGAAACTTTGCCGTGACTTCACACTGGGGAGGTTCTGCACGCATGTCTATGGTAAAATGTTCAGCAGTTACCACGGTGATGAAACGAAAACATTACAAAGACAAAAATGCAAAATGGATTTAAAACGGCACATTCAGTGTTCAGTTCTTCATGGCCCGATTTTGGTTAAAGTCCAAACTGAGAATTAAAGCTTCAAACAGAGCAGTGCCTCCAGTTTTTGTCTCCAGTTTGTGTCTCGTTTGTCCCTTGTTTTTGTCCTGTTTTTGTCTCCAGTTTGTCCCCCGTTTTGTCTCCAGTTTGTCCCCCGTTTTGTCTCCAGTTTGTCCCCCGTTTTGTCCTGTTTTTGTCTCCAGTTTTTGTCTCGTTTGTCTCTAGTTTGTCTCGTTTTTGTCTCCAGTTTGTCCCCCGTTTTGTCCTGTTTTTGTCTCCAGTTTGTGTCTCGTTTGTCTCCTGTTTTTGTCTCCAGTTTGTCCCCCGTTTTGTCTCCAGTTTGTCCCCCGTTTTGTCCTGTTTTTGTCTCCAGTTTGTGTCTCGTTTGTCCCCTGTTTTTGTCCCGTTTTTGTCTCCAGTTTGTGTCTCGTTTGTCTCTAGTTTTTGTCTCGTTTTTGTCTCCAGTTTGTCCCCCGTTTTGTCCTGTTTTTGTCTCCAGTTTGTCCCCCGTTTTGTCTCCAGTTTGTCCCCCGTTTTGTCCCGTTTTTGTCTCCAGTTTGTGTCTCGTTTGTCTCCTGTTTTTGTCCTGTTTTTGTCTCCAGTTTGTCCCCCGTTTTGTCTCCAGTTTGTCCCCCGTTTTGTCCTGTTTTTGTCTCCAGTTTGTGTCTCGTTTGTCCCCTGTTTTTGTCCCGTTTTTGTCTCCAGTTTTTGTCTCGTTTGTCTCTAGTTTTTGTCTCGTTTTTGTCTCCAGTTTGTCCCCCGTTTTGTCCTGTTTTTGTCTCCAGTTTTTGTCTCGTTTGTCTCTAGTTTTTGTCTCGCTTTTGTCTCCAGTTTGTCCCCCGTTTTGTCCTGTTTTTGTCTCCAGTTTGTGTCTCGTTTGTCTCCTGTTTTTGTCCTGTTTTTGTCTCCAGTTTTTGTCTCGTTTGTCTCTAGTTTTTGTCTCGTTTTTGTCTCCAGTTTGTCCCCCGTTTTGTCCTGTTTTTGTCTCCAGTTTTTGTCTCGTTTGTCTCTAGTTTTTGTCTCGCTTTTGTCTCCAGTTTGTCCCCCGTTTTGTCCTGTTTTTGTCTCCAGTTTTTGTCTCGTTTGTCTCTAGTTTTTGTCTCGTTTTTGTCTCCAGTTTGTCCCCCGTTTTGTCCTGTTTTTGTCTCCAGTTTTTGTCGCGTTTGTCTCCAGTTTGTCTCGTTTTTGTCTCCAGTTTGTCCCCCGTTTTGTCCTGTTTTTGTCTCCAGTTTGTCCCCCGTTTTGTCTCCAGTTTGTCCCCCGTTTTGTCCTGTTTTTGTCTCCAGTTTGTGTCTCGTTTGTCCCCTGTTTTTGTCCCGTTTTTGTCTCCAGTTTGTGTCTCGTTTGTCTCCTGATTTTGTCTCCAGTTTTTGTCTCGTTTTTGTCTCCAGTTTGTCCCCGTTTTGTCTCCAGTTTGTCCCCCGTTTTGTCCTGTTTTTGTCTCCAGTTTTTGTCTCGTTTTTGTCTCCAGTTTGTCCCCCGTTTTGTCCTGTTTTTGTCTCCAGTTTGTCCCCCGTTTTGTCCTGTTTTTGTCTCCAGTTTTTGTCGCGTTTGTCTCTAGTTTTTATCTCGTTTTTGTCTCCAGTTTGTCCCCCGTTTTGTCCTGTTTTTGTCTCTAGTTTTTGTCTCGTTTTTGTCTCCCGTTTTGTCTCCAGTTTTTGTCGCGTTTGTCTCTAGTTTTTGTCTCGTTTTTGTCTCCAGTTTGTCCCCCGTTTTGTCCTGTTTTTGTCTCCAGTTTTTGTTGCGTTTGTCTCTAGTTTTTATCTCGTTTTTGTCTCCAGTTTGTCCCCCGTTTTGTCCTGTTTTTGTCTCCAGTTTTTGTCTCTAGTTTTTGTCTCGTTTTTGTCTCCAGTTTGTCCCCCGTTTTGTCTCCAGTTTGTGTCTCGTTTGTCCCCTGTTTTTGTCCCGCTCTGAGACAAACTTCCACACTGTGTGTGTTGGACGCACCGTGTGAAGCTCCGCCCCCGGTGCGCGCGGGGATAAGGCCGGGGACAGGCGCTCCACGCGGGGACACACGCGCAGAGACGCCCGGCGGGAGGGAGTCGATCCTGGACACTGTCCCCAGCAGCCCGAGGGGTGGACCATGTCCTTCAGCCCGAAACAGTCCACTCCATTCTCGGTGTCAGACATCCTCAGCCCCATGGAGGACGGTTACCGGCGCTTCGGAGCGGCGGAGGGCGGCATCGGGGCCGGACTGGGAGCGTACCGGGCTCAGGTCACTCAGCCCGGGGTACAACCTCAGCAGCACCCGCCTCACCTCCACCACCACCACCACCATCACCACCACCACCACCTGCCCTCCGCCGACCTGCACCATCACCTGCCCGGGCCCGGCTCTGCCCCCGCGGCCTCCTCTCCGGCGGCCCCGGGCTTCCACCTCTCCCCGGGCATGAGTCACCTCTCCCCGGGCATGAGTCACCTCTCCCCCGGTGTGGGGCAGCTCTCTGCGGCCGTGGGGGAGCTGCAGTACCCGGACCCGAGGAGCGGAGCGGCCTGGTACAGCGGCCCCGAGCCTCGATACCCGAGTGAGTCCCGAGACCCGTTCAGATGATTCGGATCATTTAGGAACGAAATATCACGTTTAAAGAACGAGCGAACGAGATTTTGTTTTTTAAAATAGCGGCGCGTGGGCGGAAAAAACTCACGTTACTTTAAAATAAAAATGAACTTTCAGTTTGAACTAAATGAACGATTCTTTTACCGCACGAAAGGACCGAAATGTTTAAATCATTTCCTTTAATTTTTAAGACTAAAATAAAATCCGCCCCCGTCACTTTTACCACAAAAGGTTCCAGGATTTTAAGTTTGCGCTGGTAAATATTTGTACAGAATTGACATAAATATGGATTTAATTCTGATTTTATAATTGTCACAGCCTAAACTTTGCCTGACTCGATTCTCAGCCTGATTCTTTCTTAAATTCTTAAATAATAAAACAGAAACATTTTGATTCTGAAGCGGGACTGAGCCGTGCGGTGTTCACGGCGCCTCCGGAGAAATGACATCTAATATTTAATAAAGAAAACAAAACTGTTCTTAATTATCTAACATTATTATTTATTTAATTATTATAATTAGACTTTAATTTTACAAATTATTTAAAATTCAAATTTGGTGATTTTTTTCAATTTATCAAATTTCTGGGGTGAAAATTTAAAACTAACAAAAACGATCATTTTTTTTTTTTTTATTGAAATTAGAAACACGCGGAAACTTCTGTGGCTCCGGGGACAGTTTGAAGTTTTAAAGTAAATCAGAAAATAGAATCTGCAGTGACAAACTCAGGCTCAGACTCAGGCTCAGGCTCAGGCTCAGGCTCAGGCTCAGGCTCAGGCTCAGGCTCAGGCTCAGGCTCGGCTCCGGTTGGAGTTTGTGTTTTTATTTCTCCTGAGGCACGAGTCCCTGAAGACACTTTGGTTTGGACCTTTAGGCCTGGAGACAGTTACAGTTTCCTCTGCGTGAAGCTGAAGCGGCTGAAGCGGCTGAAGTTTGATCAATAATGATTTCATTTACACTTTTGGACTCGGTTCAATCAGATTTGGGCTCCACGCGCTTTGGACATAGGCCAAAATTAAGGCCATAGAACTTCAGAATACTTTAGAATACTTTAAAGTACTTCAAAGTATTCTGAAAAAAGTATTCTAAAGTATTCTAAAGTACTACTTTGAGAACACTCCTCTGTTCCGAACTAACCTCTCTGTCCCTGTCCCTGTCTCTGTCCCTGTCCCTCTGTCCCTCTGTCCCTGTCCCTCTGTCCCTGTCCCTCTGTCTCTGTCCCTGTCCCTCTGTCCCTCTGTCCCTGTCCCGCTCCAGTCTCCAGGCTCATGGGCCCCTCCGCCGCCGTGTCTGTCCCGGGGATGATGCACCTGTCCGGGGTGGACGGCACCGGAAAGGCCGCGGTCATGGCGCTGCACGCGGCCCCTCGGCGGAAGCGGCGCGTGCTCTTCTCACAGGCGCAGGTGCACGAGCTGGAGCGGCGCTTCAAACAGCAGCGGTACCTGTCCGCCCCGGAGCGCGAGCACCTGGCGGGACTCATCCACCTGACCCCGAACCAGGTCAAGATCTGGTTCCAGAACCACCGGTACAAACTCAAGCGCGCGGCCAAGGACAAGAGCGCGCGGGACTCGGACCCGGCCTCGGATCCCGCGCTCGCGGGCAAAAAGACTCCCGCCCCTTCGGCCCCGGGACGCACGAGCGCGCAGCAGCATCAGCACGTGCACCTGTCCACAGAGGAGCTCGAGGACATGTCCCCGAGCCCGCCGCTGCACGCGCACATGACGCACACGGACGCGGCGTTGATCGAGACTTACGCCAACAACGTGATCGGGTCCAATTTACTGTACGGGAGGACGTGGTAGACCGGGCCCCGGGACACGGCGGGACGGGTCCCGGGACAGGTCCGGGGACAGGACCCGCACAGGCCGGACAGAGCGCGCCAAAGCCGCGGCCCTGGACTCCGGGGCCCTGGACGTTTTTACAGGATGTGGGACTCTGCCGCTTTACACTCGAATGATGAAAATAAAACTAGAATCACAAACTCACCGGAACAAACCGGACGGTTCAACCGTTAAATGTGGAAACGGAACCGGAGGCGCGCGGATTACCGGGTCAGAGCCGCAGGAAGCCCAGAGTCTGTGCGCAGAAGGCGGGTTCAGTTTGGGTTTTCTCATCACTTTAATGAAGCCCGCGGTCCGTGGGCTTCACATGATCCGACCCGGACCCGGTCCCGGTCCATCCCCAGGCCCGCGAGGAGCGCGAGGGTCACGCACTGGATTTGGGTTTTACATTTTAATTTAAATATGGAAATGAATTTTCCCAAACGGCGACACCAGGACCCACACGAGCCTTTTCCGCAGTGATTTATTTGATCCTTTTGTTTTCTTTAAATCAGTTTAAAGTTTCATCTTATGTAAAAGGAAACGAGGCCGTTGGAGCTGCGTAACGCTGCGTAACGGTGCGTAACGGTGCGTAACGGTCACAAATGTGTTTTATTCGCCTCAGATCGGACAGATTCACATAAAAACTCCACAAAACCTCAGAGTTCCGTCAGGAGGCCCGGGGTGAAGCCGGCCTGTGGTGCCTCAAACCCGGACAGGATCCCCGGAACGTGCCGCTGTCTCTTCCCCTCCTCAGAGTGACTCTCTTCGGGCTCCTGGAGCAGCCCTGGCCCCGGGCCCCGGGCCCCTCCGTGAGCTCCGCGGGTTTAAACACGTTTGTTTTGGGGTTTTGACTTTAACCAAACGGAACGTTTCAGTTTTTTGTTTCTCTTAAATCTGCTGCTAAAAGAATTCACTGTGGGTTCTTTGCTCAAACCGCAGTTCATTTGTCCTCCATTTTGAATAAACTTTTTTTTGTATATTTTCTCGTTCTATTGCATCACTTTCATAAAAAAAGGTTTAAATAAAAAATAAAATCTGCATTAAATCTGCCAAACAGAACAGTATATGTGTTTAATTCATCAGAGGTTTAAATGTCATTAAATATTTGGTTTAAACACTGAACATGAGCCATAAAAGCAAAAATGAATTCTGTTTTTATTTAGAATTTCCAAACCAGGGAGAAAACCAGAGAGAATTTCTAATTTAAAGAAAAGTGCACTGAACACATTTGTATGTAAAAAAAGTCTTTGTTGCACAATTTTTGAGAAAGTTTGTGTTGGATAATTTTGGCAAAAAGAACAAAAAAATATATAATTGGCAATGTACCAGTAAAAAGATTTAATTTTATGGATCACTAAACTGTGTAGCCCTAAAATCAGACCCGGAGTGAGACGACCTCAGTGGATTTGAGACTAAAAACATTCGGCACCAGTTTGAGTTTAAGATAATTTAGTTGGTTAATAATTATGATTTTAAAGATCCCGATATAATCTTTATTTTAATTTTAACATAGTCAAAGGCTCATATTCCTCTATTTTATAATGTTTCCTCCTCTAAAACACACCTGGAGTTGTGTTTTGTTTCATTTGCACACGTTTAAACGCACAAACCCTGCAGATTCTGGTGCTCCACTGTGTTTTTAAACTCCACACACCTTCACTAGAATCATTTGGATCATTTCAGTCCTGGAATTGTCGATCTCGACTGAACTAAAGGTAAAAGGAGCTGTTCACTTGAAAACTACCACTTGATGACATCACAAGGTGGAACAGAGCGTTTGGAGCTTTGGAGATGTAAACAGACTAATAATAAAGAGTTCCTCAAACATGTGAATGAAACAAACACAACTCCAGGTGTTTTTGAGGAGGAACATCAGAACATGGATTAAATCTCACAGGGTCAGTTTTGTGTTTTAGAACCTTTAAATCATTTCATCCAATAATGTTTTTAAAAATAAACTAAATGTGAAGTGTTTTTTACCCGTTTGTGTTTCTGTCGCTCTGGATTCAGGTTCGGGTTCGGGTTCGGGTTCAGGTTCCTGTGTGACGTGAAGCCTCAGAGTTCTTTTTCTTTTGTGAACGAGGCTCCTGGGCTCTAGAATCACGAGGAAACAAACTCGTGATGTTTCTTCTCAATCAAACTCTGATTAAAAAGTCTGATTAAAACACGAGTTCTCGAGTCTGAGGCGCAGAGTTTCCACAGACGCACAAATTCAGATGCAGATGTTTTTATTTGACCACATGAAGCACTTTGGAGATTCTCTCAAAAGCAAAACTACACGAGTTAAAAACAGACGCCAGGTCACGTCCCACTGTTTAAAAAAATCATTTACACAAAACATTTTACGGAAAAAAGTCCATAAACTCCCCCAAAGACCAGACCAAGACCAGGACCGGGACCGGGACCAGCAAGCCCAGGGTCCAGTTTGAGTCCTGGTTTAGTTCCAGTTGTAGCGTCTGGACGGAGGAGGAGCTGGGTATCCACCACGACCAGAGTTAAAGCCCTGAAACAGAACAAGACCCAGGTTAGTCCGGGTGCAGTCCGGACCTCATCAGCTCTAAAACTATAAATCACTGGTATAAAAATGAGTCCAACTCCAGGTCTAAACTCACAGGTTCAATAAAAAAACTGAACTTAAACGAGTTCAGAGGACGACATTTACTGGACTCAACAATATTTAAGTCAATGAATTTATGAATTTTATTAAACTGTGTCCAGATCCTCCCCTCACCTGTCGTCCTCTCACCTGTCTCCTCACCTGTCCTCCCTGTCCCCTCACCTGTCCTCCCTGTCCCCTCACCTGTCCTCCCTGTCCCCTCGGGTCGTCTCTCCTCACCTGTCCTCCCTGTCCCCTCGGGTCGTCTCTCCTCACCTGTCCTCCCTGTCCCCTCGGGTCGTCTCTCCTCACCTGTCCTCCTTGTCCCCTCACCTGTCCTCCTTGTCCCCTCACCTGTCCTCCCTGTCCCCTCACCTGTCCTCCCTGTCCCCTCACCTGTCCTCCCTGTCCCCTCGGGTCGTCTCTCCTCACCTGTCCCCTCACCTGTCCTCCCTGTCCCCTCGGGTCATCTCTCCTCACCTGTCCTCCTTGTCTCCTCACCTGTCCTCCTCGTCCCCTCACCTGTCCTCCCTGTCCCCTCACCTGTCCTCCCTGTCCCCTCGGGTCGTCTCTCCTCACCTGTCCTCCCTGTCCCCTCGGGTCGTCTCTCCTCACCTGTCCCCTCACCTGTCCTCCCTGTCCCCTCGGGTCGTCTCTCACCTGTCCTCCCTGTCCCCTCGGGTCGTCTCTCACCTGTCCTCCCTGTCCCCTCGGGTCGTCTCTCACCTGTCCTCCCTGTCCCCTCGGGTCGTCTCTCACCTGTCCTCCCTGTCCCCTCGGGTCGTCTCTCACCTGTCCTCCCTGTCCCCTCGGGTCGTCTCTCCTCACCTGTCCCCTCACCTGTCCTCCCTGTCCCCTCGGGTCGTCTCTCCTCACCTGTCCCCTCACCTGTCCTCCCTGTCCCCTCGGGTCGTCTCTCCTCACCTGTCCCCTCACCTGTCCTCCCTGTCCCCTCGGGTCGTCTCTCCTCACCTGTCCTCCCTGTCCCCTCGGGTCGTCTCTCCTCACCTGTCCTCCCTGTCCCCTCGGGTCGTCTCTCCTCACCTGTCCTCCCTGTCCCCTCGGGTCGTCTCTCCTCACCTGTCCTCCCTGTCCCCTCGGGTCGTCTCTCCTCACCTGTCCCCTCACCTGTCCTCCCTGTCCCCTCGGGTCGTCTCTCCTCACCTGTCCCCTCACCTGTCCTCCCTGTCCCCTCGGGTCGTCTCTCCTCACCTGTCCCCTCACCTGTCCTCCCTGTCCCCTCGGGTCGTCTCTCCTCACCTGTCCTCCCTGTCCCCTCGGGTCGTCTCTCCTCACCTGTCCTCCCTGTCCCCTCGGGTCGTCTCTCCTCACCTGTCCCCTCACCTGTCCTCCCTGTCCCCTCGGGTCGTCTCTCCTCACCTGTCCCCTCACCTGTCCTCCCTGTCCCCTCGGGTCGTCTCTCCTCACCTGTCCTCCCTGTCCCCTCGGGTCGTCTCTCCTCTGGTGCTGGTCGTATTGTTCGGGGTATCTCTGTTGGCTGTACTGCTGTTGTTGCGGGTATCCTCCGTGAGAGCGCCCCCTGTGGGAGTTCTGTTGAAAGGCGGTGTGCTGGTTCTGATTGGCTCGGTCCCAGCCATGAGCCCCGCCCCCGTACGGCGGCCTGCGAGGGACAAAAGGACAAGTGTCAAAGTTCTGTGTGGAGCTACTGCAGTTACACACTTGGTTTTGGAAATCATATTCGCAGAAAAGAACATTTAAATTTTGTTTAACTTTTGTTTATGACGCACTTTGCTCCTTGTGCCAAGTCCCTCCCCCTTCAGAGCTCCATCATCAAACTCCTGCATCAGGTTTGTCCAGTTGTTGTGTTCAGTTTTGTCTCATGTTTTTGTGTATTTATGGAGAATTGTCATGTGGAGCCTGGGGGACGTAGACTTGTGGGCGGAGCCTCGTACAGACTCGTACTGTTAACCGTCAGAAGAGATTGCTAGATTACTCAGACATGTGGATGAGTCAAACCTCTAAAAACCTCACCACATTAAACCTCAGAAAACATTTTCCCGTTTTGGTGGTTTCGGTCTGGACTTGCTCAGATCGGGTTTTGTTTTGGACTCTCCTCAGATCCTCGGTGAGCTCCTGGTTTGAGCGCACCGTAAACTCCAGTTTATCTCACATTTACATAAACATCATTAGCACTATGCTAACGTACGGTTTGAGCGCGCCAACAGCCGGCTCTTAAAGGGGAAGAGGAATTGTATTTTTTATTGAGGAGTTTTTTTGTGTGCGCAGGATTAACCCTCTCAGGCCCAGGGCACCAGGTTTAAAACGAAGGAATGTAACAGCCGCTGGATTTAGGACGCAATTAATACCAACACGGATCACACCAAGACCTGGACTGGACCTGGAACTAAACCGGGGAGTGGACCGAGGACTGGACCAACAGGGCTCATAGTCAAAGTGTTCACACAAAGTAGCACAAGGACCAGAGACCAGACCGGGGACTAGGACCAGAGACCAGACCGGGGACTAGGACCAGAGACCAGACCGGGGACTAGGACCAGAGACCAGACCGGGGACTAGGACCAGAGACCAGACCGGGGACTAGGACCAGAGACCTAAACAAACTGAGGCTTGTCCGGTCCAGTCCCCGTCCCCCGGTCCAGACTCTATTAAAGTCCATTTAAAAGTGTGTGTGGTTTGTTCAGTGTAATGAGGCGGCACTAACGCTCTCACCGCCTCATCAGATCCACTCTGCACCCTCCCTCTCCTTTTCTTCACTCTGTTCCCCCTCTCCTCTTCATCTCTTTCTCTCCGTCCCTCTCCCCCTCTCGTCTTTGGCGTTGTCAGACGGGGATAAAGGAGCGGTCTGTTGGAGCCGTTCAGAGTCACAGGGGCAATGAGCTGAAATTTAACTCGTTTTTATGTTGAATTTTAAAAATATCTGAAATTTGAGTGAAAGAAGAATTCAACTGAAAAGAACAAAAACTCAAGAAAAAAAAAAAAGACTCTGCTCCAGTTTGTGCGAAACATTCCCCCATTTTACTCTGGATATAAATAAAAACAAATAAATCTAGTGCCACAGAGCAGACGGTTTCTCAAACTTCACAAAACTCAACCAGCTCAAGTTTAAATTAAATCTTTGTTATAAGTTAAATTCATTAAATTCAATCAATAAAATTTATTCTGTCCGAGATCAGAGGAGCCCAGAGACCAGAGGGCCCCCCGAGACCAGAGGGCCCCCCGAGATCAGAGGGCCCCCCGACACCAGAGGGCCCCCCCCCCCCCGACACCAGAGGGGCCCCCCCCGACACCAGAGGGGCCCCCCGACACCAGAGGGGCCCCCCGAGACCAAATCAAAACCATCTTTGTCATTTTCTACATTTCTTTGTATTTTACAGTTATTTTGGCTCAAACGCACAGAAACACTCTGAGCCCCTTTTGTGGACAGGTGACGTTTTAAAAAGTTTAACCTGCGCTGTGATACGCGGTGGGACGCGGTGGGACGCGGTGGGACACGCTGGGACACAGGACGTGGACAGTGTCCGTGGGCTCCAAATGGGCACACAGGCTTTAGGGAGGAGCCCCGCGCTCTCGCAAACCGGTACAAGTTTATAACTAATGAAATAAGATCTCACTGGTCCAGGGTCAGACCTTGAGTCTGAGACGAGGCCGAGTCCAAATGTGCTCCAGACCGGACTGGAGACCAAGACCGGACTGGAGTACGACGACAGGACTAAAGACGTGTTTAAAGATGTGGACTCACCTGTGGAACTGCTGCTGGAACGGAGGAGCCCCCAACAGACTGTTCTGACGAGCAGCTGGGAACACAACGCAACATCAACATCAACATCAACATCAACATCAACATCAACAACATCATCAACAACATCATCATCAACATCATCATCAACATCATCATCAACATCATCATCATCATCATCATCATCATCATCATCATCATCATTATTATTATAATTATATTTTTATTCTCATTATTATTATTACGCTCATCATCTCCAGAGGTTCAGGACAGAGGCGTCATCTGGTGCATCAGGACCTGGTTTATGGTTCAAATCTCTAATTCCTGTTCCACATGAAATAAAAACTGACACAAAGTTCAGCCTCTTCTGTCTGGAGAAATAAACTAAAGTCACAGGATTTTTTCACAGTTGCTTCAGAAAGTGGAGCCGTTATTCAGCCCCAAAGACGTGAGAGTTTCAGAAACGACTTTAAACCAGAAGATTAAAATGACGAGTTTGTGGAGCTGATCCCAACCAAAGAATGAGAAACATTTGTGGGGCAGTAGTTTGGAGATTTCTTTAAAAAAACAGTACATTTCCCATGTCCCTCTCCCAGCCCCTGCAGAATGTTCCAGAGTGGTGCTTTAAGTGTAAATCCTGGGCGTTGTTAAATCCCGGGTTTGAGTTTTCCGGCGCTCGGAGGAGGAGACATTAAGATTCAGATCACAGCGACAGAGCGGTGTGCAAAACTCAAGAGCCCCACACAAAAGGTACTCCAGAGGTTTCCCGAGCGACCAGCTGCCCAACGCCACGGCAACGCAACGCCCACGGCAAGAACCACGCCACGGCAACTCAACGCAACCACGCGCACACACACAAGAGACGCACAAACCACAAAACGGGAGAGAAATATTTACACAACAAATACAACTTCAACACATTCAGAAATCAATTTAAATATGAGGACAGAGGGACAGAGGAGGACAGTGGTTTTCCTCTGTCCCTCCTCTGTCCCTCCTCTGTCTCCCCTCTCTGTCCCTCCTCTGTCCCTCCTCTGTCTCCCTCCTCTGTCCCTCCTCTGTCTCCCTCCTCTGTCCCTCCTCTGTCTCCCCTCTCTGTCCCTCCTCTGTCTCCCCTCTCTGTCCCTCCTCTGTCTCCCCTCTGTCTCCCCTCTGTCTCCCCTCTGTCCCTCCTCTGTCCCTCCTCTGTCCCTCCTCTGTCCCTCCTCTGTCCCTCCTCTGTCTCCCTCCTCTGTCCCTCCTCTGTCTCCCTCCTCTGTCTCCCTCCTCTGTCTCCCTCCTCTGTCCCTCCTCTGTCTCCCTCCTCTGTCCCTCCTCTGTCTCCCTCCTCTGTCCCTCCTCTGTCTCCCTCCTCTGTCTCTCCTCTGTCCCTCCTCTGTCTCTCCTCTGTCCCTCCTCTCTGTCCCTCCTCTGTCCCTCCTCTCTGTCCCTCCTCTGTCTCCCTCCTCTGTCCCTCCTCTGTCTCCCCTCTCTGTCCCTCCTCTGTCTCCCCTCTCTGTCCCTCCTCTGTCCCTCCTCTGTCTCCCTCCTCTGTCCCTCCTCTGTCTCCCTCCTCTGTCCCTCCTCTGTCTCCCTCCTCTGTCCCTCTGTCTCCCCTCTCTGTCCCTCTGTCTCCCCTCTCTGTCCCTCCTCTGTCTCCCCTCTCTGTCCCTCCTCTGTCTCCCCTCTCTGTCTCTCCTCTGTCCCTCCTCTGTCCCTCCTCTGTCCCTCCTCTGTCTCCCCTCTCTGTCCCTCCTCTGTCTCCCTCCTCTGTCCCTCCTCTGTCCCTCCTCTGTCTCCCTCCTCTGTCCCTCCTCTGTCTCCCTCCTCTGTCCCTCCTCTGTCTCTCCTCTGTCCCTCCTCTGTCTCTCCTCTGTCCCTCCTCTCTGTCCCTCCTCTCTGTCCCTCCTCTCTGTCCCTCCTCTGTCCCTCCTCTCTGTCCCTCCTCTGTCCCTCCTCTGTCCCTCCTCTGTCTCCCTCCTCTGTCTCCCTCCTCTGTCTCCCTCCTCTGTCCCTCCTCTGTCCCTCCTCTGTCCCTCCTCTGTCCCTCCTCTCTGTCCCTCCTCTGTCCCTCCTCTCTGTCCCTCCTCTCTGTCCCTCCTCTCTGTCCCTCCTCTGTCCCTCCTCTGTCTCCCTCCTCTGTCCCTCCTCTGTCCCTCCTCTGTCCCTCCTCTGTCCCTCCTCTCTGTCCCTCCTCTGTCCCTCCTCTGTCCCTCCTCTCTGTCCCTCCTCTGTCCCTCCTCTGTCTCCCTCCTCTGTCCCTCCTCTGTCCCTCCTCTGTCCCTCCTCTGTCCCTCTGTAATAAAGGAAACTGTAATCAATTTAAAACAGTTTTTCACGGTGTCGGTAAATATTTCTGTGGAGGAAGCGTTCCATTTTGAGCGTCTCGTCTCTTTGGGCTTTGTCCTGGGGGACCACCCACGGGGACGCAATTACACAGAGAGAAAAGACAGAACTCAAGAGGAGAAGACAGAGGAGAGGAGAGAGAGAAGAGGGGCAGAGGAGGAGGGGGCAGAGGGACAGCTGTGGACATAAGAGGTCCAGCCCAATACACAAAACAAAAACCAAAACAAACCCAAACCAGGCTGCCCTAGACCGGATTTAGTCCTGGTCAGGTTCTAAGTATCAAACATTAGATCCTAAAACTAATATCGAAACTACTAAAAAAGTCCTGGTTTAGACCTGGTTTAGACCTGGTTTAGACCTGGTTTAGACCTGGACCATTGAAGGATCGGTATTGAGTATCGAGTCTATTCCTTAGTATCAAAAAAGTTGAAATTTTAGTATTGTGAAACTTTATTTTACTTTATTTTATTTAAATTACCAATTTCCTTTGGGATAATAAATATCTGTATCTATCCGTGAGACAAGATCTCCTGCCACAAGAGAAAAATGATCTTGTGATTTTTTTTTCCGTGCGTTTACATTTGGACAAAAAAAGTGTTGCATCTCTTACATTTCCAAAAAGCAGAACTAGAACGGAAACAAAAATATGAAATCAAATAAAAAAATTGTGAGGCCAAAATTGGAAATTGAACTGTGAAATTTATATATTAGGAATGATGTTAAAACAGAATCTCCTGAAAACTGAGCCCCGTCCACAAAACTCTAATAAACCCTGAACCTGAACCAACATGGCGTCGTGTTGTTTTCAGGGGCCTGGGCTCATTGGCTCATGGGCACAAAAATAATTTTCTCTTCCACATTTACTTCCTCAATCTGGATGAGCTCCTCCCACCGTGTGACGTCTGTAACGTGCACGGTGTAGAGCGTTTGGACCAATCAGAGCACGGCGTGGAGCGTTTGGACCAATCAGAGCACGGCGTGGAGCGTTTGGATCAATCAGAGCACGGGGTGGAGCGTTTGGACCAATCAGAGCACGGCGTGGAGCGTTTGGACCAATCAGAGCACGGGGTGGAGCGTTTGGACCAATCAGAGCACGGCGTGGAGCGTTTGGACCAATCAGAGCACGGCGTGGAGCGTTTGGACCAATCAGAGCACTGCGTGGAGCGTTTGGACCAATCAGAGCACGGCGTGGAGCATTTGGACCAATCAGAGCACAGCGTGGAGCGTTTGGACCGATCAGAGCGCGGCGTGGAGCATTTGGATCAATCAGAGCACAGCGTGGAGCGTTTGGACCGATCAGAGCGCGGCGTGGAGCATTTGGACCGATGCAGTTTGAATTCCCAAAATGCATTGCGCTCTATGGGAGAATTTGGTCTGGAGCTGCAGTACCTGGAGCGTCCACTAGAGCGGGGACAGAGGGGGCGGGTTTATCCAGGTTTATTACAGCTCTGTGGTCTTGTTCCGTCTCCGTTATCCAACACTAATCTCAGCTGCACTCATTTATTATTTAAGCAGCACATTCAGGAGTCGTAGAGGAAACTTACACAGGCAGAATGTGCAAACTCCACACAGAAAGGCCTCACACACACAGGGAATTGAACCCAAAACCTTCTTGCTGTGGGGCTTAAGTACGAGGAGACTCCTGTACAGACCTGGTTTAGTCGGGCCCTGTTCAAATTCTGCATCTTCTAAACATCTGAAAATGCCCCAGGTTCTACTTCCCGCTCCCGTCACTCGCTCCTGTCACTCGCCCCTGTCGCGGGTTGTAATCAGAGCTGAGGTCAAAGGTCGGGCAGGAGGCTCGTTAGAAAAGTGTCTCCACAGAAACAGAAATGCGACAGACGGATTTAAAAAAAGAAACTATTTCACTTCAGACAAAAACTGAGCCACAGAAAAAGAGGCTCAAGAGCTTCAAGAGAGAAGAGAAAAGAAGAGAGGAAGAGAGGAGGAGGGAGAGGAAGAGAGGAGGAGGGAGAGAGAGAGAGAGAGAGAGCGCGAGAGAGAGAGACGAGGAGGGAGAGGGAGAGAGGAGGAGGAGCGAGGAAGAGAGGAGAGGAGGAGGAGGAGGGAGAGGGGAGAGAAGGATAGAATGATGTAGGTTATGGTAAGGGGGGGAGAGAGGAAGAAGAGGGGGAAGAGATTAAAAAGGGGAGAGTTAGAAGGAAGACTGAAAAAGAGGCAAGAAGGAGAGAAAACAATACAGAGAGGAAAGGGGGTAGAGAGAGAGGAGAGATCAAAAAGGAGAGAGGGGATGAAAGAAGAGAGGGGGGTAATAGAGGGATGGCAGAGAGACGGGAGGGGAAAGGAGAAAGGCTAAAAGAGTGACAAAGAGAGAGAATTAAAGAGGGAAGAGGAGAGGAGAGAGAGCGAAAGGAGAGCTAATCAGAGTGAAGAGAGAAAAGTGAGGGGGGGAAGAGGAAGAGGAGAGTGAGGAGTGAGAGGAGAGAGAAGAAGAAAGGGAGGAGAGCTAATCAGAGTGAGGAGAGAGAAGTGAAGGAGGGGCAGATAGAGGGATGGAAGAGAGGAGGAAGAGGAGAGCTAATCAGAAGAGAGAGAGGCTGATTACAGAAGGACAAAGGACAGAAATTATCGTCAGTCAGAGCGAGGAGGTTTTCGGTGAAATCTGATTTAAATGTAACATGTTTAAAGTTTAAATCTGATTAAATGTCGTAATTACGCCTCACGCCGTAATTGTCCCTTTGGCGACGCAGAATCTGGAGCCGACTTTTGGATGTTTAAAATAGTTTAGGAGAAATTCTGCGTTTTTCTCTGATCTTTTCTATCTGCGGCACGGCATATTCTCTGGGAGGGCATCTGACACACCACAACATCTGGGAGGGCATCTGACACACCACAACATCTGCAGATTCAGTAGAGACACATGACTTGCCCCCATCACCAGTCCGACACTACAGGGAGGGAGGGAGGGCATCTGACTTACGTGGGTAGTGCTGCTGTGGACCCCTGTAGTTCTGGTAGCTTCCTGGAGGGGGCGTGTTGCTGTACTGACCTCCGCCTCGGCCCAGAGTGTGACTGAAGAAGAAAAACACACAAAATTTAAAATAAAACTGTTAAACATGAAAAACGCCGACGCCCAAACGCGCGTCCCTCTCAAAGCATTTGTCACGTCACTAGTTCTGATCCCTGGGGGCGTGATGCTAACTGTAGGCACTGCTCTGTCTGTGTTAAAGCTCAGAAATCTAATAAAACCTCAATCTGACCAGAAAGGACTGACTGATGACAGGTGAGCTGATCTGTGCTGTTAAAAAACGTGAAAATGTGCCCTTTAAATCCATTTTTTGTTTTTTTCCTGTGGCTGTGTTTGCTACTGGGCGCCTTGTGTCCCCATGGCAACTGCTGAACATTCCACCATACACATACATGTAGAACCCCCCCAGCGTGACGTCACTGCACAGTATCGCTTCAAATGCACGAGTTCAGACACAGCCAATCAGCTCTCAGCACAAAAACCCCTCAGCCAATCAGTGTCTTATTTTTAGGGCTGTGAAATAGAATAAAACCGGTCGCCCACTGGTTTTACGCCAATAAAAAACAAACTAAAGCCCCAAGTTTGAGCCACAGAAGAAAATAAGAAAAGAGCCTGACATTATTAAAGCAAAATGTAGAAAACCCCCCCATAAAATTTAAACTTTCATCACTGACCATTTATAAAGTTCTATATTCAGGTTCCATGATATCCCCTCCTGAGCTGTGATTGGAGGAGGCGGGACTTACTTGAGCGCTCTGTGCCCTGATTGGCCGAGGTGAGCCTGTTGTCTGTTGGGGTTGAACCCGAGCTGGGGTCTCCAGGGCTGACGGCCGCTCTGGTCCCAGTCCTCCGGCTTCAGAACTTTACCAGGAATCCTGAAGAAAAGAACAGACTTTTAGAACAATAAAACACTGTGACCCTCAAAAAGTTGCTCAAGGCCTGTACGAATCAGCTCTGCGGGACCGGGCTCCGTATGGGTCCAGATTAGAGCTCAGATCATCCACAGGTTTCAGGTTTAGATTAAGTTCAGACAGATAAGAGATAAAAATAAACAGATGTACAGACACGTTTACTTCTAACCACAGAGAAGTTAAAGATGGGATGGACTCACTTTGCCCCCGGGAGCATCACAGCTTTAAAAATGTGTCCAGCAGCAAACTCTGGGTCTCTGAACTTCACCCTGAAGAACAAAACACAAACATCAGTGACACAGGGGGTTAAGCATTCACCCTCTAACAGGAGGATCAGCTCTTTGGTGTAAATCTGAGCTGTTCTCAAAGTCGTTCAGTCTGATTTCCACCTGAGCACCCTGAGGAGCACCCTGAGGAGCACCCTGAGGAGCACCCTGAGGAGCACCCTGAGGAGCACCCTGAGGAGCCGCTGTGAGTTTTGTGGTTCTGGAGCTGCTTTTAAATTTTTTACCCTCAGCTGCAGCTCTGATGTGAAGTGGCTCATTTTAGGTGAACAGATTCAGAAGAATCCCTTTTACAGGTGAGTTCTGTCCACAGACTTTTGTTTTTTTTGTAGTACTTTTATTACCCCTGTAGGGAAATTGTCCTCTGCATTTGACCCTTTCAGGAGCAGTGGGCGGCACGAGGCGCCCGGGGATCATCTCCATGATCTTATTTCTGGTCTTGGTCAGGACCTCAGCTGGAGGATTTTTTTTACCTGGAAACCCACCCAGACACGGAAAGAACATGCAAACCCAGAAAGGCCCGGGCAACACAGCCACACAGCCGTACGGCTCAGAGCTGGAGAGTCAGAGCTCGTTTAGACTCAAACTTCTACATCAGCGTAATAAGACTTCAGACACAAATTACAGTTGTGTTTGATTACTTCTCTGCTCATTTACACTGAGGGACTTAAAGCTCAAGTTGGAGCTGTAAACATGATCTGAGCCACAGCTGGAGAGGAGTCGCTCTCCAATCACTGTTCTGAGATCTGCAGCTGGAGTACACATCTGCAGAGCGCGCATACGTTTGAGCCAACGCACAACGACTATGAGCAAACGCACAACCACCAAGAGTCATGAACAAGTTTCACCCGGAGTTCGACTGAAAACTTCAGAACTGGGATTGGGACAATTACCTCAACACCACAACATCGAGCACTGATAAGTGATAATTAGTGCTGTCCATCGATTAAAATATTTAATCGCGATTAATCTCATAAATGTCATAGTTAACTCACGATTAGCGATTAATTTGTGTGATTAATAATGTGTTTATGTTTTGGAGCGTACTGTGTTTGGTGTTTTGGCGTGCAGGGTTTGTGTGGTGAAGTCGTGCGTGTGCCTGTCTGTGCACTTTGGTCCGCCTCCTCCAACAGCACTTCTCAGTTTCGTACAAATTATTTTCCTTCCCGTTTAAAGCTGGAACCAGTAGTTTTTCTAAGGTTACGAGCAGTGGCCACAGTTTATGGAAAAAAAACAAGTTCACTCGGTCACAAAGAGCGTTACTCTCGTAATTTAAAAAATTAAATGCGTCAAAATGGTTTTGTGTTAACTCGTTAATAGCGCGATAGCACTAGGAATAATATGATCCACCAATGAGAAATTTTAAATTAATTTAAACATGTTATCAATAAAACAAACGTCTGTCTGTAGAGCAGCTCTTCTGTCTGCTGTGAAATCACAAATGTTTTTACCCGATGGCGAAGTTCTGCGTGAGGTCTCTGAGGGTCGGGATCGGAGACACCACCGTCCTGAAAGAGACGCACTTTATATCAGCACAAACACACAACCATCACAGTGTGGGGTCCAACAGAGTCTGTCTTTGTGTGTGTGTGTGTGTATCAGTCGTACTTTTCTGGGAGGATGGGGTCTTGGTCCAGGGAGAGTTTCCCCAGGATCCCGTGGCAGAGCTCAGGAGGAATGTCTGTGGGCTGCAACAAAAACGAGACTTTAACTGGAGCATCACAGCCACATGACGCCAACAGTGCGGCGCTAAAATGGAGCCACAGACTGTAAATGTAAATGAAGACGAGTCTCTGGCCTCTGCGTTCTGAATAAAAAGTGTGCGTGGGCGCAAAGTGCTTCGAGCTCTATTTGCAAATTGACTTTATAGAAAAACCTTCAGCCCTCTCTCTGTAGCTGCTGCCGTGAGCCTCGGCGTTCTGGTCTTAAACGTTCGTATTAACCCACTCCACAAGATCGCAGGGGTTTTTATTTCACAATATTGTAATTAAAAAAAATCCTATTCCTGAAATAGAAACTGGCTCCAAACTCGCCCCTGTAACCTCCAGCACTGATGAGCTTCATTTGACTGGAGCCGAACGCCGCGGGTGACGTCAGACTCAGTCCACTTTTTATACAGTCTGTGGTTGGTCGTGGCGTTGCCGTGGTTACCTCTGTGGTCTCCGTGCGGTACAGTTCGTGGATGAAGTCGAAGAGCGGGTGAGATTTTCCCAGGAACAAAATGTCGCTGCCTAAACTGTTCCTCTTCACTGGAAAAAGACGAGAAAAAAAGAAAGAACTTTAGTCACTTTAACACGGGACTGGGACATGTGCCTGTGATTAGAACGAATACAGAGAGTGTGCGCGTGTGTGTGCGCGTGTGTGTGCGCGTATGTCTGTGTGAGACATGAGTGCTTTAACTCCTAATAAAAATAATTTAATTCTGAAAATGAATTATTCCTCTTTAAAAATGCCGTGTAAACACTTAATTCCTAATGAAAATGATTATTTAGAATTAAACTTAATTGCAAAGTAAGTGGGTGGTTTATTCTGATTTTAAAGCAGAATCAATTTATTCCTCGATCATGTAAATGTTTCTTCTTCTTAAAAATAATTCCGGTCATTCAGCGCAAACGTTGGTCTTGAGCCAAAACCATTTTTTTAATAAGTGTGCTGGAAGAACTACAAATAATGAAAAGATGCGGGATGTGGGAGTGGCTGAGGTGGAGCAGCCGTTGACTCAGTTTGTCTTCTTCCTCCTTCTCCGACGCTCTTCCCTCCTCCTCCTCAGCGACAGACGTAAAGTGTGAGGATAGAATTCTCCAGCTGCTGCTTCATTATCATCGGAACGACTGCGGAAAAAGTTTGGATCACGTTTGTGTCCGCGGCGTAACGACAAACTGAGATGAAGTGTGAGTTTTCTTCCGGACGACGTAAATCCGTTCGTGTCCCTGTCCAATCAGAACCCTTCCCCATCCCCAGACGATGAGCGGAATTAAATAAAACCGATTTAACGTGTTTTCCATCTAAACCTTAATTCGGAATCATTATTTCCATGTAAACTCCAAGGAGAATAGTTTAATTCTTTTGTAATTAAAAAACATCATGTACTCGTGGCCTGTGTGGTGTGTGTTCTTTTACCTTCCTCTTGGGTCAGATCTGGATAAACGTTGGATAAAGCCGCTCTGAGTCTGCGTTCGTCCACAAACGGCAGCAACGCCACTCCTGCAAAGGAAAGGACAGATCAGGCATAGACACACGGAGGACGGACGGATCGGGCACACGGAGGACGGACGGCTCGGGCACACAGAGGGAGGACGGCTCGGGCACACGGAGGACGGATCGGGCACACGGAGGACGGATGAGGACATTAGAGGTCATAGGTCATAAACAAACCTTGCCAGGCGTATTTCTTGCCGTTGAGGTCGATGGCGAAGTCGTCGGGGTAAAAGTCGATGATGGAGGAGTCCTGTGGAGAAACATGAAAGAATAAGTGAAGACACCGGGTTTATTAATAATGTCATTACTGTTATTAACAACTCTTCACTGTAATAATCATCTATAATTTATGATGTACAGGTCAGGTGTGCGCCTCTGTGTGCGCCTCTGTGTGCGCCTCTGTGTGCGTCTCTGTGTGCGCCTCTGTGTGCGCCTCTGTGTGCGCCTCTGTGTGCGCCTCTGTGTGTGCGCCTCTGTGTGCGCCTCTGTGTGCGCCTCTGTGTGCGCCTCTGTGTGCGCCTCTGTGTGCGCCTCTGTGTGCGTCGTACGGACCGGGCTGGTCATGAGGTTCCTCCACGTCAGGGGCAGGAAGTTCCCACTGGCTGCAGGAAATACTCCCATCAACTGCTCCAGAGGCTTAAACTGAACCAGAGAAACACACAAATGAACCAGAGAAACACACAAATGAACCAGAGAAACACACAAATGAACCAGAGAAACACACAAATGAACCAGAGAAACACACAAATGAACCAGAGAAACACACAAATGAACCAGAGAAACACACAAATGAACCAAAGAAACAATCATCAATAGGAACATGATCATAAACATGGTCAAGACAGGTGAGGGCACAGACAGGCGAGGGCAAGGGCACAGACAGGTGAGGGCACAGACAGGTGCAGGCAGGTGGTACCGGTTTGGTCCCCTCCTCGAACTCTTTGAACATGTCTTTGATGTCTTTGAAGTCTGAGGCGAACGGCGCGTAATGAAACGGGAAATACCATTTCCACGACGCACAACCCTGAAAAACAACAACACACGTCCAGGTTAGAGGTCCCAGTCCTCTGCGTTTGACCCAGTCCCTTTAGGGTTCACCGAGGTTCCCGTCCTCTGCATTTGACCCAGTCCCTCAGAGCTTTACATCAACACACAGCGGGTCAGTGGATCGGACTGTTTGTGATGCAGGAGCAGGATTTGAACCACCAACCTTCAGATCAGAAGACGAGCACTTTACAACTGAGCCATGTTAGACCGCCGCGCCGAGAAACACAGTGAGAAGTCCAATGGTCCCCGTGTGCGTCCTGTGTCTCTGTGAGCACGCATCCCTCTGTGTGTCTCTGTCCTGTGTCTCTGTGAGCGCGCATCCCTGTGTGTCCCTGTGTCTCTGTGAGCGCGCATCCCTGTGTGTCCCTGTGTCTCTGTGAGCGCGCATCCCTGTGTGTCCCTGTGTCTCTGTGAGCGCGCATCCCTGTGTGTCTCTGTGTCTCTGTGAGCGCGCATCCCTGTGTGTCTCTGTGTCTCTGTGAGCGCGCATCCCTGTGTGTCTCTGTGTCTCTGTGAGCGCGCATCCCTGTGTGTCTCTGTGTCTCTGTGAGCGCGCATCCCTGTGTGTCCCTGTGTCTGTGTCTCTGTGAGCGCGCATCCCTGTGTGTCCCTGTGTCTCTGTGAGCGCGCATCCCTGTGTGTGTCCCTGTGTCTCTGTGAGCGCGCATCCCTGTGTGTCTCTGTGAGCGCGCATCCCTGTGTGTCCCTGTGTCTCTGTGAGCGCGCATCCCTGTGTGTCTCTGTGAGCGCGCATCCCTGTGTGTCTCTGTGAGCGCGCATCCCTGTGTGTCTCTGTGAGCGCGCATCCCTGTGTGTCTCTGTCCTGTGTCTCTGTGAGCGCGCATCCCTGTGTGTGTCCCTGTGTCTGTGTCCTGTGTCTCTGTGAGCACGCATCCCTGTGTGTCCCTGAGTGTGTG
Organism: Taenioides sp. WSHXM2023; assembly: GCA_029959045.1. NCBI lineage: Eukaryota > Metazoa > Chordata > Actinopteri > Gobiiformes > Gobiidae > Taenioides > Taenioides sp. WSHXM2023. Next base: position 26,371,884 of record CM057103.1, read on the forward strand.
CGTTCTGAAGGAGGAGGATTTATTGTGGCATTTGGTCCAAAGTTCCTCACGGAGCACAAATCCACTCAGATCTGTGACATTTAAACAGATGAGCTGCAGTAGAGGCTTGTGTCTGATACTACACTCAACACTATTACACTGTTACACTATCACACTATTACAGCAGTGTTCATGAAGAATCACTGATCCAAACCAGATCCAAACCAGACCCAAACCAGACCCAGCGTCTCCAGACCGAGCCTGGGCTCAGTCGACAGTCACCAGAGCATGTACAGATACTGAAGGCCCAGATACTCGGGTTTAGCAGAGGACTTTGTCTCTTTATGTGTCTGTGACTGTCATTAGTTTGTACAAACGGGAAAAGATCTGAGACTCAAATCACCTCCAGATTCTGCACACGTGAGCAGAAGGATCGTGTGAAGGTTTGGGCAAAATGCTGATCAAACGGAATCATTATTTCATCCGTCTCTTATCGTGATTCAGTGCTGTGTGGGACTTTCCTCTCCTCTGATTGGTCTCTGAGTGAGTGACAGGAGGTTTTAACCAATCAGAGAAGTGGGTGGTTAAGATGCTAACGCTGTATACAGACTGCAGCGTCCAGGGCATCAGGTTTATGTGCAAAGTCTATGGAGGGGTGAGCGTCTGGGCTGGTCCAGCGTGAGGCGTTTGGTGAAGCTTAAGTTTACATGAATCGTGATGATGATCATTTGGCTTAACAAAAATACGAGCCAAGGACTGGGATTTAATTTTGAACTGATCTACAAAATGTCGTCATAATGATGCCAAAACCTTGTCTCGTTTATCAAAATAAAATAACTAAACGAGGGACATTCATATTTTAAACAGTTTCTCTCTCCGGCCCCTCAGAGCGCACGGGCGGAGCTGGTACCTGGTTTACATTTCTCCGTTTATTCACTCGTTCAGAGTCGGAGCGGGTCGGTTCGGCCTTGGGCTCGCACGACCTTCGTTTCCCAGAGTGCACCTGGACGTGGCGCTAACTAAACGCCAGCTAACGGTGCAGCGGCTCATTCAAATGGAAATGCGGCGTTTACATGATAAAGAAGAGCGCGGTGTTTTATGGAAATGTGCATCCAGATAATTTAATGATCAGAGAGAGGTCAAAGGTCAGCAGCACTTTAATAACACTCGTATGATCCACTCTCCGGCTTCAGGCGCTAGAATCAGGACTAACGTAAAGCTGCACCAAACATGCTCCAATACAAAAGTGACACAGTGCGGCTTTAAGTCACGTGACTGCTGCTCCAACAGAGAACGATTTACACCAACACTCGTGGAAATATGAGACACGATACAACAGCGATCCCAGAGCATGACATCATGTAAAATATGATTAAACCTGATGCCCTGGTCAAGACGCAGCAGCACAAACAGCAGCATAGAGAAGACAAGACCGGATACACAAATAAAATTTTTTTTAGACCTGTAATGATCATTCCTACATCGACTCTCTGTTCAACACATGGAAACACATTTAACGCTCAGTATTTATCGTGTGTCCAATTAATTTAAGGTGGGGGACAATTTACATAAGGCCAAAACCGATATTTAGAATCCGATATCGGATATCAGTATCGAATTGGTGCATCTCTGCGTGAGGCTGGGTCTGGACTCTGGGGGTCCATCATGAGGATGATCTCAGAGACTCCAGAGAGGATCAAATCAGAGAGTCCTCGGGGACAGACCACTTCAGATCTGTTTAACAAACCGTTCAGCTGTTCAGAGACGTGTCCAGAGGCGCATGTCAGACCATTCAGGTGTTCAGAGCAGAGGCTGGGCTTAACGCGCTTTTGTAAATGAGGTGTAATAAAGACACTGGATGAGAAAATGATTAAAAAGCAGCTCTGTGGGTCAAAATGAGAGCAGTGTTTACGGTCTGAGTGTAGTTTTGGATTATTCATGGACAGAGGTGATGCTTTGTGTTCGATCTGCTGTAGGGAAACGTTTATAAACTCACTTCATTCAGAGCGTCCTCATTATTCACCGCCATAAAGAAAGAGGAATACGTTTGGACAGTCTACAACGAACTAAACCAGGTCCAGAGTCTTGTAAAAATGCCTTTCCTGAATCGCCAACAGTTCAAATTTGAGCAGAGTGAAAATGAGGCACGTTTGGGGAGATTTGTGGAGTTTGGGAGTTTTTGGAGAAGCCGAGCGTGAAGAAGCGCGAGGACCGGGGCCAGAACACGCCTCAGAGCTCAGGGGACACGGATAATGTATGCACCCACAGAACGCACCCCACAGACACGGGCTTTAGACGGGACTACTGCTAATCCCACTGAGCCACTGGAGAGAGCGAATTAAGACAGGAGAGGAGGAGAGGAGGAGAGGGGGAGGAGGAGGAACGAGGAGGAGAGGAGAGAGAGATGGTCAGATGGAGCAGAGGAGAGAAGAGACAGGGAATGAGGAACAAAAGTAGAGAGGACAGAAGAGGAGGAGACAGGAAGAGACACGTGATGGAAAAAAAGAGAGAGGGAAGGAGGAGGGACAGGAGAGAAAGAGGAGAAAGAGGAGAAAGAGGAGGTAACGAGCTGTGACTGGAGAGGGCGCCTTACTCAAAGCAGTAGTAGCAGTGTCCCCATTAGTACAACACACCTGGTAGTATCTGTAGTAGTAGATGTAGTAGTATCTGTAATAGTAATAGTAATAGTAGTAGTAGTAGTAGTACCTGGTAGTAGTATCTGAGGACCCAGCAGAGTCCCTCCACGTATGACTGAACCACTTTCTTCCTGAACTCATCGTCTGTGATGTCGATGTCAAACTTGGTTTTGTAATACCGCTGTTTCCAGCCCTCCTCCCACAGCCTGAAACACACAGACACACACACGGAGCACACACAGAAACACACACACACACACACACACACAAAATATTACACATGAGAAACACAAACCCACACAAGTTTGTTGATTCTGTTTCCGGGGCCTGATCAGACGCTGCAGTGAAACGTCTTCACTCCTGGACTGTGGTTTGTGTAGAACTCCGTGAACTGAATGTTTTTATTTATGTTTCTCTATTTTATCAATTACAGCCGTCGATTAAAGGGCCAGAGCCGCATTTATCACAAACTTCATCAAATAAAGCAGATTTAAAATGAACAAGTTTGCTTCATTTTTATGTTTTAAAATTAAGAATTACCTTAGTCAAACAAAAACTTTATATGCACAAATAATGCATACATAATTTTTTTTATCCAACAAAACTGATCCTACAGCGCCCCCTTCAGAGTGAATGATTGTCGTTACCGGACGTTGTCTTCGGGCTCTGGTTCACTGTCACTGTCCTCGGCTTTTCTCTTCACTCCACGAGGTTCAGAGGGACCTGCAGACGACTGAGAACAAGAAGTAAACGCAAGTATCAAGGCTACAGCTCCAGAATGTTCTAGATCATGTTTATTCTAGATTTAAGCCCCACTGGAGAAAACAACAAAACTCACGTTTCCTCCATTTCTCATCATGGCCTTCAGAGACTGAGCCGCGTCCTGAAATCAAAGACAGTTTTATTTCAGTTTCTTTTTGACTCAATCTCAGATTCAGACTCTACACTGTGATGTCATACTGTAGATGGGGTCAAAGGTCACAGGCAGAGCCATTGATCACACTGAACTTTACTATGAAATCTCCAGAAGGTCAATTCACAGTGTGTGTGTGTGTGTGTGTGTGTGTGTGTGTGTGTTCACTGTTTTACAACACAACTTTGCATCTGAACCGGAGCCGCTCCATCTGTGTCAATGTCGTGATGCCCATTTAGCAGCCGTGTTGATGAGCCTGTACGAGGAGGTGGCTCACCCCCGTGTTAAACCTGATGAGCCTGTACGAGGAGGTGGCTCACCCCCGTGTTAAACCTGATGAGCCTGTACGAGGAGGTGGCTCACCCCCCTGTGGTGGGCCTGTAGGAGGAGGTGGCTCACCCGGTTGTGGAGCTCCATGTTCTGCACCCTCATGCTGAAGGCCTGGTGTCGGGCGTTGTGGACGGGCTCCGGTCGCCCTCGTCCTCCCAGAGCCTGAGGAGCAAACTGCCCCGAGGTCAGAAACGCTGGACGCTGCTGCTCCGCCTGAGGTCAGAGGAGAGGGTCAGAGGAGCAGAGGGTCAGAGGAGGAGAGGGTCAGAGGAGGAGAGGGTCAGAGGAGGAGAGGGTCAGAGGAGCAGAGGGTCAGAGGAGCAGAGGGTCAGAGGAGCAGAGGGTCAGAGGAGCAGAGGGTCAGAGGAGCAGAGGGTCAGAGGAGCAGAGGGTCAGAGGAGCAGAGGGTCAGAGGAGCAGAGGGTCAGAGGAGAGGATTTACTTACCCTCATCCTTTTCTTCTTCTCCTTCATTCGCCTCTTGAAGCTTTCCTAAAGACACAAGAAATGTACTAAAAATGTAAAAATGTAGTAAAACTGTATGTAAATGCAGTAAAAATATTTTTACTGTAGTAAAAATGTTTTTATTGTTATAAAAATGTTTTTGTTGTTGTTTCTTGTAGTACAAGTCGAACTGTCCGGTGCAGTAAACTCTCAGCTGTGCTTTGTGGGGTTTTAAAGCAGGGCTCTTACGTCGTCCTCTTTGCGTTTCCTGAAGATGTTGTCCTCGGCCACGCCCACCGCCTGCATAATGAGCTCCACCCGCTCCAGGTTCACGAAGCCATTCTCCGTCAGGTACCCCTGTCGCCACGACAACACAGGTCAAGGGTCACGACATTTCAACATTTTATTTTGAAATTTAAATCAACATTGTGCCGTCTGATGAAACACATCAGAATAAAACCAGGGAAATAATGAACAGGGATTTATAAAGTCACGTTTGATTTTTAAAGACACAGAACATTTACATCACCATGTTCCTTTCATTGTTTTGAAAAAGCCAAATTTCACCAAAACCATCGCTCCCCCTTCAGAGCACTACCACAACAGTCAGTGTGAGTCCCACTAATGAAAATACTGCGTCACATCAGGGTTGTGTACTTTCTGTGTTCAGTTTTGTATCATGTGCCTGGACTGAATCAGACCTGAGCATCGTGCGGCTCCGGGGCCACATACGGCTCTTTGGATGACTGACCGGCTCGTTTCAGCTCATTTGGAATTACAAAATAAACATTTTATTATTTTCCCTCATGCCTGGACAAAAGCTGCAGTGTTTTAGAGGTGTTTTTTAAGGCAGCCTCAGTTTTTCATTGCTTAGTCAGAACATAAACTCTTCCCAGTCTCACCAGCGTCAGAACAATATTTACTGCTTTTTATAAAGAAAAACAATTAATATTATGCAGAACTGAGTGAAGCATTTTGGCCCCTCCACAATATTTTCTGTTTCTCGTGTGGCCCCGTGGAGGAATAATCGCCCAGCCCTGACCTAAAAGCTCTTCAGACAGGTTTTTAATGAAGGAGGAAAAATGAGAACACAGTAAAAAGCTCCAAAAAGTGGATTTAGCAGAACACAACGTCTTTAAATACAAAGGGGAGTACGCAACAGAATACAGAGGTCAAAGTATTCAAAAAGTACTTCAAACGGAGCTGAAATACATTTGACATTACACAGAAACATGAAAACACCAAAATCAAACCTTTGAGTTTTTAAAAAGAGCACGTCCAGCTGCTCTGAACTCACCCCGGTTTTGTGCACCACGTCTTTGTAGATGCCCACGAGGCGGTCAATAGCGCCCTCTCTGTGGGGACATGAGTACTGCAGTCAGTATATTTAGTGTGTTAGATAAGAGATAAAAGACGATAAGAGTCATTCTGTTGTTCTCCATTTCCAAAGATCTGCTTCCTCATCCAGACTCTTGTCACGCTGGCCAAATATCAAACACACAAAACAAAATGGACTCAAAATAAACCAAACGGTCACCACTATAATAACGAAAACAACATTTCCAGAAAACAAAATTGATCAAAAACAAAAAAGCTACTAAAACATACAACATCTACAGGAAACATCTATAACGTAACAGTTTCACTCTCCCTGTATTTTATTAGGTTAAGTGTATTTGAGTTTTTTGTCTTGTGTAGTTGGTTGTCGCCCTGTGTATCATATGTGTCGTTTGTGTGGTTTTGTGTGTAGTTTGTGCGTTTCTGACGTCCCGGCCTTGTTGACTTTGTATTCGAGTATGTTGTACCTGATCTCGAGCGACGGCAGGTGAGGCAGGAAGTCGTTCCCCACGAAGAAGCACATGAACACCCAGTCGTCCACACTGCGCTCAAAGTCAAAGGGGAATGGAAGACTCGCCATGGTCAGCTCCCGGGACAGGTACTGAGGGGCAAAGGTCACACACGGGGTTAAAGGTCAGAGCACCACAGTGTAACAGGCACTGAGAGGATGGGGTTAAAAGTCAGATCACCACAGTAACAGGCACTGACCTCTCGGAGGACGCTGAGGCGGATGAAGATGAACTCCTGCACGGACACGGGCTTTGAGTCGGCGAACTCATCGTGCTGAAAACACAAACATTAAACTCAAACCAGAGAAGAAGAGACGCTCGCATCAGTCCCACCGCCCGACCGCCGAGCCCCACCGCGGCCCACCGAGCCCCACCTCCCGACCGCCGAGCCCCACTGTCGAGCCCCACCGCCCGACCGCCGAGCCCCACCGCCCGACCGCCGAGCCCCACCGCCCGACCGCCGAGCCCCACCGCCCGACCGCCGAGCCCCACCCACCCGACCGCCGAACCCCACCCACCCGACCGCCGAACCCCACCCACCCGACCGCCGAACCCCACCCACCCGACCGCCGAGCCCCACCACCCGACCGCCAAACCCCACCCACCCAACCGCTGAGCCCAAGAAGAAGAGACACTCACATCAGCCCTACCGCCTGACCGCCAAGCCCCACCGCCCGACCGCCAAACCCCACCCACCCAACCGCCAAACCCCACCCACCCAACCGCCGAGCCCAAGAAGAAGAGACACTCACATCAGCCCCACCGCCCGACCGCCAAACCCCACCCACCCAACCGCCGAGCCCAAGAAGAAGAGACACTCACATCAGCCCCAGCGCCCGACCGCCGAGCCACCGCGCCCCACCTCCCGACCGCCAATCCACACCGCCGTTTAATATCAGTAGTACCTGTCCCTGCTTCTCTCTGGCCGTGCCCGTGCACTCCTTGAGCTCGTGGCCCATCTGCCCGCAGAGGGCGCAGGGCCGGGGCTGGTTTGGTTTGAACTCTTCTCTGATGATGGTGAAGTTTGGCTCATGAGTCGCCAGCCCCAACATGATCAGGTCCGCTACACACAAAGATACAGACACACACACAAAGATACAGACACACACACAAAGATACAGACACACACACAAAGATACAGACACACACACCGACACAGACAGACACACACACACAGACAGGTGAGGGTCTAGAGGATTTAAGTCTTAATCTGATCATAACTAAATCATTCAAGAAACCAACGCTGAAGCAACACACCAGAGTATGAGTGTGTAACTGTGTGTGTATCTGTGTGTGTGTGTTTATCTACAGTAGTGTATCAGGTTAGCTTGAGCGCGTATGAGAGGTTAGCTTGAGCGCGTATCAGAGGTTAGCTTGAGCGCGTATCAGAGGTTAGCTTGAGCGCGTATCAGAGGTTAGCTTGAGCGCGTATCAGAGGTTAGCTTGAGCGCGTATCAGAGGCTAGCTTGAGCGCGTATCAGAGGCTAGCTTTAGCCGCTAGCTTTAGCCTGTATCAGAGGTTAGCTTTAGCCTGTATCAGAGGTTAGCTTTAGCCTGTATCAGAGGTTAGCTTTAGCCTGTATCAGAGGTTAGCTTTAGCCTGTATCAGAGGTTAGCTTTAGCCTGTATCAGAGGTTAGCTTTAGCCTGTATCAGAGGTTAGCTTTAGCCTGTATCAGAGGTTAGCTTTAGCCTCTTACCGTCCGCTCCGCACAGACAGTGGTGGGTGTTCGGGTCGTGGTTGGGCTGAGCTGGAAACAGGAGAAAATGTTACGATAAGGTTTTTGCTGCTTGTTAAAAAGGGACAGGGCTCATTTTATGTCAACAGTCCATTGCTATAAAGTAGTTTCCAATAAAATAAAGTAACAGCGTTCTACAGAAATGTCTGAATGTTCCAGAATGGAGCTTTAAAGCACGCGTACCTCTCTGTCTGCGGATGAAGTCCATGATCTTGTGCTCTCCTTCACCTGGAACACTGGCGTCTGAGAGGAAAACCTGAAAACCAAAAGAGGAGTGAAACTGGGCACAAAATGGACTCCTGTGAGACCTGTACTTCTGAGTCAGAGTTGATGGGTGAGGGGTCAGAGGTCAGGTGTCTCACCGTGATGTTCTTCCAGCCGGGGTCGTTGCTGAGGCGATCGGCGATGTAATAACGAAGACACTGAGCCAAGTTATCCATGAACTCTGTGCCCTGAAAACACACAACAGAGATCAGACACAGAGACACACACACAGACGCACAGAGAGAGACACACACACACACACACACACACACACACACACACGCACACACACCTCGTTTTATCTCCCAAACAGACGTGCTTCTTACCGGAGTGATGCAGTTACTGTCAAAACGCTCCTTGATTTCCTCTGGAGGGAGATAACCTCCTGAAAACACAATTATTATTATTGTTATCATTATTATTATTATTATTATTATTCACAGGTGCCAACGGCCCACGTGACCTCTGACCTCTCTGGATGACCTCCTCCCTCATGCGGCTCTTCTCTTCGGCCAGCTCCACCCCCTCTTTGGACGCCCGGAACCTTCTGGACCTCTGCTGGTTCATCTTGGCTCGCGGGGCCTTCACAGAGAGAAAGAAAGAGAGACAGACAGACAGACAGAGAGACAGACAGGGAGACAGGGAGAACAAGAAAGAGACAAAAAAGAGAGAGGAAAGAGAACAGAGGAGAGTGAGAGAGAGAGACAGAGTGAGACAGAGAGAGAGAAAGACAAAGAGAGAGACAGAGAGGAGAGTTCATGAGCGTTGACGTCTCATCATGTTGGTGTAGTAGCGGACTAAAGCTCAGGTCTGTACCACTCCGTCGATGGCCATGTAGAGAACTCGTCTGGGCCGCACGATGTTGAACAGTCGGTCGATGTACTCGAAAATCGCCACCATCATCTCGTCTTCATTTTTAGGGGCCGGTCTGAGGACAGAGACACAGTGGAACTCATTTACAAACACAAAAGGATGAAAAACATTTGTGTTTATTTTTACACATGGAGTTTATCAGCTCTGATCCTGCAAGACCAACGAGCGAGAGAGAAAAGAGAAAGAGAAAGAAGAGAAAGAAGAGAGAAGAGAAAGAAGAGAAAGAAGAGAGGAGAGAAAGAAGAGAAAGAAGAGAGGAGAGAGAGAAGAGAAAGAAGAGAGGAGAGAGAGAAGAGAAAGAAGAGAGGAGAGAGAAGAGAAAGGAGAGGAAAGAGAGAAGAGAAAGAAGAGAGGAGAGAGAGAAGAGAAAGAAGAGAGGAGAGAGAGAAGAGAAAGAAGAGAAAGAAGAGAGGAGAGAGAGGAGAAGAGAAAGAAGAGAAAGAAGAGAGGAGAGAGAAGAGAAGGGAAAGAAGAGAGAGAGGAGAGAGAAAAGAAAGAAGAGAGGAGAGAGAGGAAAAGGGAAAGAAGAGAAAGAAGAGGAGAAAGAGAAGAGAAAGAAGAGAGGAGAGAGAGGAGAAGAGAAAGAAGAGAAAGAGAGGAGAGAGAGGAAAAGAGAAAGAAGAGAAAGAAGAGAGAAGAGAAGAGAAAGAAGAGAAAGAGGAGAAGAGATAAGAGAAGGGAAAGAAAAGAGACAGGAGAGAGAAAAGAGAAGAGAAAGAAGAGAGAGAAGAGAAAGAAGAGAGATAACAGCAAGAGAAGAGAAATAAAGAGCAAGGGAAGAGGAGAGAGAAGGGAAAGAAGAGAGAGACAGAAGAGCGAGAAGAGAGAAGGGAAAGAAGAGAGAGACAGAAGAGCGAGAAGAGAGAAGGGAAAGAAGAGAGAGACAGAAGAGCGAGAAGAGAAAGAAGAGAGACAGAAGAGAAGAGAAAGCGCAAGAGAAAAGAAGAGGAAAACAGAAGAGCAAGAGAAGAGAAAGAAGAGAGAAGAGAGGAGAGAAGAGAAAAAGAGACAGAGAGAAGAGAAAGAAAAGAGAAAGAAGAGATGAGAGAGAAGTGAGAGAGGAGAGACAGACAGAAGGGAAAGAAGAGAGGAGAGAGAAGAGGGGAGAGGAGAAACAGACTGAGAGGAGAGACAGACATAAGAGAAGAGAAAGAAGAGAGATGAGAGGAGAGACAGACAAGAGAAGGGAGAGAGGAGAGACAGAGGGAAGAGAGAGAAAAGAGAAAAAGAAGGACAGACAGAAGAGAATGAGAGAGAAGAGGAGAGCGAAGAGAGCAATAGACAGGAGAAAGAGAGGAGAGAGACGAGAGAGAGCTGTTAGCATGCTAGTTGTTGCTGTCAGCTTTACAGTCTGGTCTCTAAAAGTTCTGAAAAGCGCTTATAAACTCGTGGTGAATAATGAGGACGCTCTGAATGTAAAAGGTAAATGAGGAAGAACTCTGGACCACTGCAAACTGTTTAAGATGAAACAGATCTGTTTTTTTGCATTCTTAGGAGTTAAAAAACCCCCCCAAAACATTCTGATCCTGAACTCAAAAATATTAAAAAAAAGTGTCATGTTTCAACTTCAGCCAGGACTTCTCGAATGACAAAACTGAACTTCACTTTCAGCTCTGGAGAATGATTTAAAAAAGATAAAAGATAAAAAGGTGCAGCTTCACAAACAGCTGTCGAAAATCAGGTGGAAAAAAATCCTGAAAAAGTATTCAGCCGTATAAGAGCCAAAAACAGAATCAGAGCCTTGGGTCCAACTAAAACCTCAGACTTTTACAATCAGAGCTGCAGATGGAGCTGACGGTAACGTAACGTTCATCTGTTTTTATGGTAATAAGCCTGAAAATTATAATTCTTTATCTGTTCAAAATATTAAAATGTGTCAGAACACCAGTGTTAGTAATTTTCATATCCTTTATCCATAAAAAAATATTGGCCTTTAAGAGCCTTTAAGAACCTTTTACTTTGTCCCGGAAGTGAACACAGACTTAGAAGCCGCGAAAGAGAAAAAGACGACAGAAATAGAAAAAAGTTTTAAAGAAAAATCGTGAAAGCTACAGTAGGAGTTGAATTTTTAAGATTTAAAATGTGTTTTTTTCTAAATAAAGCTCAGGGTGGTGTCTCACTTGTCCTCGGGGTGGGTGCAGGGGTGGATGATGCCGTTCATGTCCAGGTACAGATTATCAAACTCCACCTCGTTCGGGTTTGCTCGGGTCGTGTCCACGGGGATTCGCACACCGTTGAACTCCTTCCCCTGGGAACAGTCACAACACACACTTAAAGCCGCACTCTGTCACTTTTCTAGTAGAGGCTCCACCACCTGCTTCACTCGTTTTTTCATGAAATACCATTCTTTAAAAATATTTTTTGAGTCTGTTACTGTAATATACTCTGATGTGTCCAAGTCATTTCCCTTGTGGATCAATAAAGTTTGTCTAAGTCTAAATAATGTTCCACAGTATGGCATTAAATTTAACCATCTTCATGGAAACACGAGGCCCACATCACCAGGTCAAGTTACAGGTCAGATCTGTGGAGAAGGGGCCTTTGAGATCAGAGTTATTACAGTGTGTTCAACTGGAATAACTAACTACAGGTTCAGGTTTTTGTGATTGTAGCCGACTTTAACTTTAAAATTTCAGTGTTTTATTGCGTAACAACTCACCTTCATGTAACAGATAATACTCCCTACACCTGTACAACAACTCACCCTTATGTAACTGATAACCTTATGTCCTGTTGATCATCACATCATTTGTGCACCTTCTTCCTATGACCTCTTGTTTATAGCTGAGGTTTTTTATTTCTTATTTTTCTATTTTATTTTGACTTGTACATTTATATTTATATAATTCTGTCTTATTTGACTACTGCCTCTTGCTCTTTTGTGCTACTTATTTAGACCATTATGACCATTTATATTTTTATAAATTCTCTTAGTTAATATATTATATTGTGATGTTTGAGCTGCTGTGTCCAAATCATTTCCCTTGTGGATCAATAAAATTTGTCTGAGTCCAAGTCACTGAAATGAAGCGTTTGTGATGGAAATTTAGGTCACAGAGAGAAGAAGAGACACCGGGGACAGAAACAGAGGGTGTCCAGGCTCTGTCCACATCTGCTGGGACAAGAATAAAGCTTTACTGTATTTCTATTACTCACCGGGCTTCATAAATATATTGTATTATTATTTATTCTTCAAGAGGTTTAGCTCCCATCGTTTTTCCATAACACGTTCATCAAGTCATTTTGGCCTTACAAACTTAATTTAACAGTTAGAAGGGTTTAAGTGTGAAATATAAATGAGTCATTGGGTGTATAACCCCGAAAGTTTAGAAATGTCCCACTTAAACCTGCGTTAGAGCTCAGAGAAACGGTCCAAACAGTCAAATGTGCCGCTGCCTGTTGTTTGCTAACAATGCTACATGCTACATGCTACATGCTACATGCTAACCTTCTCCTCCACGCAGTGCACGATGATGGACGGATACTTTCGGCTCAGCCATCGGAAAAACGCCGGGACGCCCATGTTCAGACCGGCTCTGTGCTGCGTGGGGTTTAAAGGTTCCTGGAGAAAGGTGGAGGTAAAAACACGCGTGACGCGGAGGCGCAGATCCGCCACACGCCACGGGCCAAATGTGCACACGCAGCTCGGAGTCTCGTGGAAACGAAACCGCCGGTTTGCGCGACCTGCTACTGCGCATGCGCACACTGTTTAAATGTCCGGAAGAAACAGCGGGGCCCCGGGACCGGCGGGTACTGCAGCTGCCGTGGAACAGAAGCAGGAAGGTTAGACTAGACTTTAACTAAAACTGTGTCAGTCTTTCTCTTTTTCAACAGTTTAGGTGAGTTTAAAATGTTACTTCCTGGTTGGACCTTCTTTATTCAGTGTCCGGGCTGAACACGGGCAGAACATAGAAATATTCCTACTCTCAGTACAGGATTCAGTTACTTCCCAACACTGAGTACAGGTACTATCAGGTACTATCATATGCTTGTTTATTGTTTATTTATCTGGAAATGACAGATACTCTTCCTTCTTAGTTCATTTTATTACACTTTTGACTGAAAATATCTAAAAGAATCCACTCTCGAGAAAAAGTAGTTCCACACTCCAGTGTCGGTCTGTTCCGGGTGGATTTGGCCCATGGAGTTATAATAAGAGATAATATGACATATCCGTGTCTTTAATATGATTTTATTCATGATTATTGTCCCTTCAGAATCAGAGGCTCCTGTGAGTAAACACTGCCCCCTGGCGGATGCAGCAGCACGGCTCCCTGTGACCCTCTAAACCAAACCCCACACTCTGGAGGTTATCTACATTTGCAAAAGGAGCTTAGCGACAAACATATGTTTTTGTTTCTCTTTTTTAATTATAGGAGATAAAAATATAAACTATATCCTATGTAAATATTTTGTAGAGTAAACTGAAGCAAACGGGTCAGAGATACGCGTTAAAAATGTGTTCAGGGACATTCAAAATAAACAGCATTAAAATGTGCTCCCCTAAATAACACACTGTACAAGTATAAAAAATACAAGTGCATTTAGTCACAAACCGTTTTAGGTCCAGGCCTGTAGAGCTTCTGCTGTTGCTACAGACAAATCTCTTAAATCTAGACAATAATATATTTTACAAATAAAGTCACAGGCCTACACAATGAATTAAAGTACACAAACCACTAAAAATGTATTTGAGAATTTTATAATTAAAATAAGCATTTAACACAAATTGTGAGAACTTTTTAATGGTCAAATGTGACGATTTACGGTTAGCAAAAATCTGCAATAATTGTTCTAAATCCACCGTAACTCACAGAGGCAGAATCAGACCCGCAGCGGGACTCACGTGTCCCGTTACTCTGTCCAGTGGAAAATAAAAGCCACAGACCGGGAGGCCGACGGTCTTTACCGTGACATAAATGAAATCCCAAGTGTCTAAAATCCAAATGGACCAGTGTCTGCTGTAAGTTCAAGGTTAAATGTGACTCCACATTAGGCCTGTTCTTTACCCACTGTGGCTCAGTGTGACACTTGTGATCGTCACATTTTCATTTATAAAACATTTCACGTGTCACCGCGCACAAAGGAAAGCGCGTGAAACAAATCCACGGTCACAGATCTGTCCAAAGCTGCACGCGCCGAAACAAGCGCGCGCGGTGCAGGGCTGTGGCACGTGGAGCTTCATTAACGGCGCGCGCTCCGGACTCAGCTGAGCACGAGCATCACACTCTCGGCACGCGCACATTTATTTCAAACACGCGCATCACCATCGTGCGTAAAGACGCGTCCGTCAGGCAAAAGCCACGGCACGAGAGCGCGCGGCACGAGAGCGCGCGGCGCACGGCACGAGAGCGCGCGGCACGAGAGCGCGTTCATGTTCTGGGCCTGTCACAGAGTGTACATGTGCATTTATACATGTGCATTTATACATGTGCATTTATACATGTGCATTTATACATGTGCATTTATACATGTGTACATGTGACATACATATTTTTACATATGTATAAATACATGTATACACATGTTTATGTCCCACAGCTGAAGGCCTCAGATCAGTGCGGTGCCTAAAACACTTCAGATTCTGGAGCGCGTCGCTCACGCTGGAGCTCAGCTGCAGAATCTGCAGGAGGTTGGATCTTCAGGTGTGACCCTGAAGGGGCCAGTGTGGCTCTTTTACTCTGAGGGCCTCTGGTTGTTTTGATGTTGTGCGTATCGATTGTCACTTCTAAAGCCCACGTGCGTAATTCGTGCGTAACCCGGACCCGGGTCAGGCTCAGCTCCGGAGGAGAAACAGAACAGACGGAGTTTGTTTTTCACTGAACAGTTCAAATGTTCAGAGCATTCCTCCCAAACTTTCACTGAGACACAGTCCTCTGACTGTGAGTGACGCGCGGCTCAGCTCGGCCTGCGGTTCTGTAATGAGAGAGTCAAAGGCGGAGACTCTGGACACACGGCGCAGGTCACCGCTGATCCTCGGCCCGGTTCTGGTTCGTGCGTAATCGTAGCGTTTGTGTTTAAAAGCGCACAGAAAGTTTTCCTTTGTGAGTTTTGTGTGAACAGAGCGGATCATTACACACATAATCACCCGCGCCTCAGATCCGCGAGAAAAACAATTCACCAAACTCATAATGAGCTCGCGCTGCGGTGAGAGCGAGCGGTACGCGCGCCCAACGACACGGAGTTACGGCTTCAGAGCGTAATCAGGCCGAAAGCGCGGCTAAAAGGGGCTAATCCAAATGAAACGCGGACATAATTGTGATTTACGGCACTTTTGAATTAGCAGCAGCCTCGTGCTGGCGCGCGGAGACAAACTCGCGTGGACTTTTCCGCGCGGTGAGAGCGCTGTTGATCCGGCGTCACGCTGCGGCATTCAAACGCGCTCAGCGCCATTAGCGCGGCTCTTTCTGCGCCTTTTCCTCCAACACACGCAGATGAAAAGAGCCTTCACCGCGGGGGTCCGGACCAGCGTTTACCCCCAAAACGACTGGGCCGGGCTCGTTAGACAGATCCGAGGAGGCGGCGGAACGGGGAGCATCATTAGCGCACACACGCACGGACACACGCATGCGCGCGCACACAGATGCGGCAGAGAGGAGGAGGTAACGAGGCGGAGGCAGCGCTGGAGCCGGGGTCAGGAGAATACTTAGACACTGGACAAGAACCAGAGAGACTCACCTGAGAGGAGCCGGAGAGGAGCATCAAAGACAAGCCCGGCCTCCTGCGCTCCAAACCCGGCCTCCTGCGCTCCAAACCCGGCCTGAACCAGGAGCACGGGCCGCAGAGCCAGCGGAGGAGAGATCAGAGGAGCCACATGTTTACACGAGTTTTAATGACCAGGACAAGTAACTCCAGAAGGTCAATGGTAGAAAAACTGTTCTTTAAACGTATCCTCCCCTCCTCACGCATCCTCCCCTCCTCGAAAAGAGAAGAAGAGCTGACAGACAGATGAGGGAACTGGCACTAACATCATGAATTTAACACTCAGTATCTCGGGCAAAACTTGTTTTTATTGTTCCTTAATCACGTGATGACACATAAAACAAATAATGAGCCTAAATGACCTGTGGGTCACTGTCATGTTCAACATACTGTACCTTCTACTGTGTGTGTGGCTGTGTCAAATACAGTGTGTGGTCTGTGGGGGTCCTCGGGGGGGCTGTGGACCTCCAGCGCTGACGGGATTCACGCAGCGACCGCAACAAAAGAGCTCCACAGCTTTGTACATGAACCGACTGTTCCTCTGACGCACAACGGAGACGTGTGAAGAATACTGCAGGAAAATACTGCAGGAAAATACTGCAGGAAAATACTGAAGGAAAGAGTCTGTTTAAGAAAAAAAGGTTTGGTATATTTTTATTTGTCAGATCATAACTCTGGTGCTCACCAGGAACTCTGGCCCTTTACCCTGGGTTTATCAGGAACATGAACGAGGAAACATGAGGGACTTTACAAACATTTATCTGGAACAGTTTTACAGTGAATTAAACATTTGACAAATTCATAAATACAATAATGTAGCTACGCTTTAGTGAAATGGCGAATACAACAAGCTCAGGGAAACCGGTCAGGGGTCCAGGTCTCTGGTCTGCTTCTAGTCTCTGGTCTGGTCTCTGGTCTAGTTCTAGTCTCTGGTCTGGTCTCTGGTCTGCTTCTAGTCTCTGGTCTGGTCTCTGGTCTAGTTCTAGTCTCTGGTCTGGTCTCTGGTCTAGTTCTAGTCTCTGGTTCTAGTCTCTGGTCTGGTCTCTGGTCTAGTTCTAGTCTCTGGTCTGGTCTCTGGTCTAGTTCTAGTCTCTGGTCTGGTCTCTGGTCTAGTTCTAGTCTCTGGTTCTAGTCTCTGGTCTGGTCTTTGGTCTGGTCTCTGGTCTGGTCTCTGGTCTAGTTCTAGTCTCTGGTCTGGTCTCTGGTCTAGTTCTAGTCTCTGGTTCTAGTCTCTGGTCTGGTCTTTGGTCTGGTCTCTGGTCTGGTCTCTGGTCTGGTCTCTGGTCTAGTTCTAGTCTCTGGTCTGGTCTCTGGTCTAGTTCTAGTCTCTGGTTCTAGTCTTTGGTCTGGTCTCTGGTCTGGTCTCTGGTCTGGTCTCTGGTCTGGTCTCTGGTCTAGTTCTAGTCTCTGGTCTGGTCTCTGGTCTAGTTCTAGTCTCTGGTCTGGTCTCTGGTCTAGTTCTAGTCTCTGGTCTGGTCTCTGGTCTAGTTCTAGTCTCTGGTTCTAGTCTCTGGTCTGGTCTGTGGAGTCCTCTGTGCTCCTGGCCTGCACCACAAGCTCGGGGAATCCGGTCTGAGGATCCATCTCTCGGGTGAAAATCAGATCTTGTGCTTCTCCGATCACGACCTCAGCCGTGGTGAAGACCTGCAGGTTCCCCAGGACGTGTCCCCCCACAGTGCGCCCCTCACTGTCCGACAGGCTGAGGTGCAGGTGAGCCTCTGGGTTCAGAGTCCCCACCAGAGACACGATCTCAAAGCGACCGCTCAGCTCCAGAACCTGAGAGGAACAGGAGAGGAACAGAAGGTCAGAGGAACCAGAGAACCAGAGAGAGACTGCTGCTCCAACTGGACAATACAGGGTCCGAATGCTCCGTCCAAACTTGAGATGATCCGACCACAGACGCTCGTTTGTATCGCGTGTCTCCCCTTGAAAACCCTCGTAGCATTCAGAACAGAATATAGAACTTCTTTTACTGGAGATAAGTCAGAGTTTGGAGTTTGATTGTTGATTCTGTAAAAATCCACTCTGTTCCTCAGTCCTTTCTGCTGTTTTTTTTCTCTCTTTTTTTTACCTGTAAACCACCATGTTTGTTTTTTATATGAATGGACCATGTGTCTCTCTGATTGGTGAATCCACGTGTCCATCAGTCCTGAGATCAGGAGACGGGCCACAGCTCCAGATCCACTGAGGTGGAGCGTGAGGTTCTGGGTGGACAGGTGACCTGGAGCTCCTGGTCAGGAGTATTTCCTTTGGGCAGCTGGGGTCCTTTCAAATGTAAATGTGCTTTTTTGGGCTGGGGTTGCTCTACACATATGTGTATGGTGGATGTTTCTCAGTTACCATGGTGACACAGTACACACAGTAATAGCAAACACTGCCCAAAAAGTTCAAGACAAAACACTAAAGTGATTTAAAGAGCCATTTTCATTTCCCTGTGCTCTGGTCGAGCGTTCATGTTTGTTCATGTTCATGTTCATGTTCATGTTCGATTTTAAAAGGTGAAAGACTCAGTGAAAAACTGTTGGCTAATGCTAAATGCCTCCACCGAAACAGTGTGTTACATTAGAGACTATTTTTAAGTCTATTTTAAAAAAAATTTTTTAGCCATTATCTATTATCTTGTTTTATTGCATGTTCCATTTTCCTGCTGTTCTTGAACTGTGCGTTGCAACACTGGAATTTCCCCACTGTGGGACTAATAAAGTCATATCTTATCTTATCTTAAAGCTAAAGTAATGCTAACGCTAAAGTAATGCTAATGCTAATGCTAATGCTAGACGTGTTGAACAGCACAGATCCTCTCACCTGTTGAAGTTCATTCTGGTCTTTCTGTGTTAAAGTGAAGCTCAGATTAAAGTGTAAGTGTAAAGTTTGTGTCAGACGGGGCGGTGTTCACACCCCGGGGGAAAGTTGATGACATCAGGTGCATCAGGTGCATCAGTAAATTCACTCACAGCGTGGGTTGTCATTGTTACCTGGCTGCTGTTGTAGTTCCTGTCGTTACCTGTTTTGTCACAGATTGTCCAGAGACTTTGGTACAAGTGCTGAAGGAGTATAAAGTATATAAGTATAAGTATATAACGTATATAAGTATAAGTATATAAAGTATATAAGTATAAGGCTGCGTCTCAATTGTCCCCCTTAGCCCTCTGTCTTAGCCCTACCCCTCTGTTGTGCGCGTTCACGAGAGACAGAGGGGTGTCCCAATACTCTTTTCTGTAAGGGCGAGGGCTAAGGGGAAGGGCTGTTCACCCCTCTGAACAGAGCGTTTTCAGATGCACCCTTTGTGCAAAGGGGATAGGCGTGGCTTAACGCAAGTCGCAGCAAAAAGCAACACGGAAATCGGGAAGTGTCGAGCAATTGGGAAGAAATTGGACAAATGTGAGTATTTGCACTCAAGAACCTCATAAAAAGTTGTATAAAACTGTAGTAACTTTTGAAAAGTTGTAGGTATACTCATGGCGCCTGCATTTACGCTTTCTGACATATACGGCTTATCGTAACATGCCCGGTTAGAACTATACGCTTGTTACGGTAGAATGTGTAAAGTATTACGAACATGCATGGCCTAAAAGAACTATATACGCATATATGTTAGACTAGAATGTGTCAAATATATCGCTGTATTTCGCCTCGTAACTCGTCTCATGCGCGTTTAGAACTATACACATGTTACGGTAGAATGTGTAAAGTTTTACGAACATGCATCGCCTAAAATATTATTGTTTCGTTTCGCCTTGTAAATTATCCCCTATTTATATTAAAAATGACATGTTATTAATCACATCTGTATTTTGTTTAGAAATGTCTTGTAGGAGGCTGGACTTGTTGGAGTTGTGTCAGCCCAACAAGCTTCAAAAAAGTGGGAGAATTTGAAAATAAAATATAAGGTATATTACATTCTATAATATTTGTAGGTACCAGAACAACAATATATATGTTTATGACTATGTATTAATTTTGTTTTCTTTTTTGTGTGTACCAGGCATCCTCTACAACTCCGTCCACCTCTGCAGCATTTTAATTTTGTGTTACAGTTGATTAAAATTTGATTTACATATGTTGTACAGAGTATAGTCATTTTAACAAATTAAAAAATTAAAAAAACATTTGACTTTTTGCAAAGTTCATTTAAAACAAACTCAAAAGGAGCACAATACTTCAAAACTTTAAAAATAATGTCATATTGTTGCGACTGCAAAGGGGTGTCCCATTTCTAAGGGTTTAAAACACACCCCTTTGCCTTACCCTCTGTTTAAAGACAGAGGGGCAGGGCTAAGGGGTAGGGCTAAGACAAAGACAGAGGGCTAAGGGGGAGAACTGGGATTGGGCCTAAGTATATAAAGTATATAAGTATAAGTATATAAAGTATATAAGTATAAGTATATAAAGTATATAAAGTATACAAGTATAAGTATATAAAGTATATAAAGTATATAAGTATAAGTATATAAAGTATATAAAGTATACAAGTATAAGTATATAAAGTATATAAAGTATATAAGTATAAGTATATAAAGTATATAAGTATAAGTATGAAGTGTGTGAGTCTGTATTTAAACTTTAATAAATGTTTGAACACAGCTGTGACTGAAGTCACAGTCAAACTCTGAGGATTCTACTCAAATGTTTTTGTTTCTATTTTTTAGAATAAACTTGGACATGAATAAAATTACAAAGGTGCCAAATTGAGCAATGAGTTACCTTGTTGCTGTGGTTACCTGGTTGGCGTGTGTTGCCGTGGTTACCTGGTTGGCGTTTGTTGCCGTTGTTACCTGGTTGGCGTGTGTTGCCGTGGTTACCTGGTTGGCGTGTGTTGCCGTGGTTACCTGGTTGGCGTGTGTTGCCGTGGTTACCTGGTTGGCGTTTGTTGCCGTTGTTACCTGGTTGGCGTTTGTTGCCGTTGTTACCTGGTTGGCGTTTGTTGCCGTTGTTACCTGGTTGGCGTTTGTTGCCGTTGTTACCTGGTTGGCGTTTGTTGCCGTGGCGTTGGCGAGCCGCAGTCGTGCAGAGGTGACGCTGCCCACACAGGTGACGATAAACGGAGCTCTGAGTTTGTTCTGATCCACAAAGTCCCGAAGAGACGAGAGCAGCTCTGACCCAGGACCGACCCGGAGACCAAAGACCCGCAGAGAGGACGGAGCGGCCTGAAACAAGACCGGACCAGGACTGAAACAAGACCAGACCAGGACTAAACCAGGACCAGGACTAAACCAGGACAGAACCAGGACCAGGACTAAATTAGAACTAAACCAGAACTAAACCAGGACCGACCCAGAGACCAAAGACCTGCACAGAGGAGGGAGCAGCATGAAACAAGACCAAACCAGGGCTAAACCAGGACAGAACCAAAATTAAACTATGACTAAATCTGGACTGAACCAGGACCAACCCAGAGACCACAAAGAGAAGGGACCAGGCTGAAACAAAACCAGACCAGGACTGAACCAAAACTAAACCAGGACAGAAGCAGGACCAGGACTGAACCAGGACGGTACCAGAGACCAGACCAGGACTAAACCAAAACCACCAGGGTTCAACAGGAGTCAACCAGGACTCAACCAAGACCAGGACTAAATCAGGACTAAACCAGACCAATAAAAGTAAACTACGGAAAACATAAACTCACCATTTTCAGTCTGTTTCACAAACTCCTGAGCATGCGCAGATCACAGCGGACTTTGAACAGGGTCCAGTTATTTTCACAGATCCACGGGTCCAGACCTGGTCCAGACCTGGTCCAGACCAGTTACCAGAGTTCTACAGTGCAGTTTATTTATGGGCTTCTCCTGCCCCCTGCTGGACAGAGGGAGGAGCGCCTGAACCGCAGACAAAGAGTTTGACCCGTAAATCCAAAACACGAGACAGAAAATAACGTCATGAATTACATGAACTAGTCAATTAAACCGTAAAGCTCCTGTATTACGGAACATGGACTCTTGTGAGTTTTAAGTCGTGTTCTAATGTTGTTCCTCCTCAAAAACAGACCTGGAGTTGTGTTTTGTTTCATTTTTCGTTTGAGTAACACACACATCTGTCAAGTGAACAGCTCCTTTTCCCTTTAGTTCAGCAGATTCACGATTCCAGAGCTGAAATGATCCAAATGATTCTAGTGAAAGTGAGTACAGTTTTAAACACGGAGCACTTCCTGTATCACCACATGATGACATCACAAGGTGGAACAGTGTTTTAAGTTTGAGAGAAGAGCTCAGCCTAAATCTGCAGGGTTTGTGATGTGGAGTTGTGACAGTGGCCGGTCCCATGAATGTTACTGTCTTAATAAAAAGAGATCAAATCGGTGGTGGGGTGGGGGTCTACATGTGTCTCTATGGTGGAATGTTCAGCAGTTACCATGGTGACACAATGCACACATCAGCAGCAGATACAAAAAAGTTTTAAAATCGTCTGAAAAATCAAGAAAAAAAAGACTAAAGTGAGCGCTCTTGGTCCTGTTTAGTTTGATTTGACACTAAAAAGTGAAAGAAACTCACTGAAAAACTGTTGGAACATCTGCAGATCTGTCCTTCAAAACACCAGAGCTGACCTTTGACCTTCAGCACCTGCAGCTCGTTTAATTAGCTGAACAGAAGAACATTTCTCATGAAGTTCTCATTATATTTGTAAAACCCGGTCTCACCACAAGAGGTCGCCCGGTGACAAAGAATAAAGGCGCTGGAAGCTGAGGGGAAATATGTTTGTTATTCATTTATTTGAGTCACTTTTGGGAAAGTGACAGTCTGAACTTTATATCTGATTTGAAAGTGAAAGTAAAATGTAAAAAAACATTAAATACAGACAAAAGAATGAGACAAACTAAATCAGCTCTGAAGGAACAGCAAGAAACACAAAGGTTCAAATCATTTCAGATCGACTCGAGCTTTTGTCACTTTAGACTCACTCACAACTCAAGTAAAAGTACTTTTACTCTGTACTATATATTACTCAGGTAAGAGTAAAAATATTGATATTTTGCAGCTGCTGTCGTTCCCTGGGGGTGTGAAACTAACTAAAAACAGTTTTTCACTGAGTCTCTGACCTTTTAGTGTCAAATCAAACTCTAAACATGAACACACTGACCACAGGGAAATGAAAATGTGCTCTTTACATCACTTTTGGATTTTTTCTTGAGTTTTCAAACAATTTACTGTAAAAATGTTTCTGTCAGTGTTTGCTAATGTGTGCATTGTGTCGCCATGGTAACTGCTGTACATTCCACCATACACATACATGTAGAACATCCCCAGGATGATGTCACTGCCCATGAGTACAGTATTATTAAAAAAGTACAGCTGAGTACTTCATGTGTGTGCAAATATCGTTCTTAAACTCCTCAGGCTGTGTACACAGGTTCACTCTCTCCTCTTTTCTTCTTCTTTCTTTCTTGGGTTTGGGTTAGTTTTCGTTTTCTTTGGGTTTGTTTTTGAGGCGGACACAAAGACGCTGCAGTGACGGCCTCTCGCCTGCAGAGGACGCCACACACACAGACTCATGGTTCATGGAGTTCACCGTAAACAAAGGAACGAGTCTCGGTGCAAAAACACGAGAAAGTCAAACACCGCGGCTCTGTCCCTGAGGGAGTTTAAATCCAGAACTGCGCAGGAAAATCACACAAATACTTCAAATATAATCAGATAATAATATAAAATACTTTACTATAATCAGATAATAACTATAATATAAAATCCTTAAATATAATACAATAACTATAATGTCATAATAACACAGAAGAATGAAAAATAAACAGAATAAATACACGAAATTTCAAAAGTTTAACCAGAATGATGTGCACTAGGAAAAAAGTACTGCTTAAGGAGGAGGAGGTTGTAGTAGCGGCAGTGGTGGTAGTAGTAGCAGTAGTAGTAGTAGTCGTAGTAGCGGTGGTTGTTTTCAGATAAACGGGATGATGTCATCATCTGGTCTGGGCTTTGTCGATTCGTCCAAACAGAAAAAATCTGAGAGTAAAATCCACAAACACTAAACCGAAAATGATCCGACACAATCTGAAATAAAACTATACCGGAGGGAGGGCATCTGACACAGGGAGACAGGAGGAGGGGAGGGCATCTGACACAGGGAGACAGGAGGAGGGGAGGGCATCTGACACACTGCAGTGCCCTTCAGGAACAGAAGCACTGACCCAGAATTATTCACCCCTCACCGTCTGTGACAGAAAATGATCTGCACTGTGGGCAGAGGGTCAGAGGAGCAGAGGGTCAGAAGAGAGGGTCAGAGGAACAGAGGGTCAGAGGAGCAGAGGGTCAGAAGAGCAGAGGGTCAGAAGAGCAGAGGGTCAGAGGAGCAGAGGGTCAGAAGAGCAGAGGGTCAGAGGAGCAGAGGGTCAGAAGAGCAGAGGGTCAGAAGAGCAGAGGGTCAGAGGAGCAGAGGGTCAGAAGAGCAGAGGGTCAGAGGAGCAGAGGGTCAGAGGAGCAGAGGGTCAGAGGAGCAGAGGGTCAGAAGAGCAGAGGGTCAGAAGAGCAGAGGGTCAGAGGAGCAGAGGGTCAGAAGAGCAGAGGAGCAGAGGGTCAGAAGAGAGGGTCAGAAGAGAGGGTCAGAGGAACAGAGGGTCAGAAGAGAGGGTCAGAAGAGCACAGGGTCAGAGGAGCACAGGGTCAGAAGAGAGGGTCAGAAGAGCACAGGGTCAGAGGAGCACAGGGTCAGAAGAGAGGGTCAGAAGAGCACAGGGTCAGAGGAGCACAGGGTCAGAAGAGAGGGTCAGAAGAGCACAGGGTCAGAGGAGCACAGGGTCAGAAGAGAGGGTCAGAAGAGCACAGGGTCAGAGGAGCACAGGGTCAGAGGGTCAGAAGTCCTGCCTGGTCTTTCAGAGTTTTGTGATTTTGGTGAAGTTTAGAATCTGACTTCCTGGTTGGACCTCCAGACCTGTTTCCAGGCAACCAAAATGTAAACAAACTCCTCATTATTCTGACACAAATAAATAACACCACCTTTATTTAGTGAAATGAAGGTTTCAAGTGTCAGAAGTGGCCTCTGTATTTGGATGTGTTGGTGACATACACAGGGGGATTCTGTTCAGAACTCACTGCTCTCTGTGTTTTACCTTTTGTTTTCTACTTTTCTTCACAAACTTCCCTGGACTGAGGTAAAACTGTGATAAAAACTGACCGCAGGTTCTGTCCCTGAATCTGTCCAGTTCTGCACTTTAAAGACAAAAGAGCACAGAGTAGTTCGGAATAATCCGGTCTGAAATCTGCAGAGTTCTAGTGGCCAAAGTGTCTGAGCTGCACGAGTCTGCCCGGTGTCCTCATTTGACCTGATGGAGACGAACGGAAAAACCCGAACTGCTCCGGTCCAACTGCAAACCTGCGCCAAAACACGGCGCCAAACACCACTACAGGCGCTTATAATGAGTCTACACTGAATATTTATTGTTAAAATCGTGTTTTTTGGTGTAAAATGTTCGCTCATTCACGCGCAGCTGCTGTAGTGTCTCCATGGAAACCAGCCAAACTTTTTTTTTTGTGTCTCCTAGCAACTGCGCGCTCGCTCCACTCTGCCCAAAACATGGCGCCGGCTAAACGTGCCACAAGACACAAAGAAACACCGAGAAACAACGACTCCCGCGCCAGAGCTTCAGCGTGTAGGGATGGAGGGGGGGTTAAAGGTCACGTAGGCGCCCGGGTCGAGCCGTGACACGGTTTAGTTCGCGGTGAACTCGGTGAAAACGGCCCGAGGTGGCGCCGTTACCTCAGATAACCCGGTGCGTAAAGTGCGGCGGGTGCAGAGAAACACGGAGGGAACAGCGCGCTCTGTTAGTCACTGCGCCTCTGTCCAGACACAAAAACCCGACCCAGGTCTAAACCAGGTCTACACCAGGTACAACCGGGGTCTAACCGGGTCTGACGTGGCTGAGGAGCCGGTGCGACGGGACACGACCCTTGTGCATTCTGCGGCAAAAGAACACAGTGTCCTGACTTTAACAAAAGAGAAGGACTAAAGAGGAGAGGGCCGAGGAGAGGGCCGAGGACAGGACCGAGGACAGGACCGAGGACAGGGCCGAGGACAGGGCCGAGGACAGGCCGGCGCAGAGCCGCAGTCTGTTGCATCTGTGCGGGGTTAACCGAGGACCGGGCGGGGAACGACTTGCGCAAAAAAAAAAAAAGAGCATGAAAATCACAATTAGAGATGGTGGAAGTGTTGGAAAAGTTACTGGTTGCTAATAGGGTCTGTTCTTGGTGCAGACTCGTTTGGGTCTAGTTCTAGTCCTGGTTTGGTCCTGGTCTGGTCCAGGTTTTGATCCAGGTTTTGTATCAATTTAATTTCTGTGCAGTGTAAACAGTCTCACTTCTTTTGCTTGTAATACAGAAGTAGTTTTAGATCAGTGTACACAGGTTTGTTTGGAGCCTCGTCTTTGTCCATGTGAAGTCGTCCTCCTCCTCCTCCTCCTCCTCATCATCATCATCATCATCTTCATCAGGACAGACCTAAAGAGGCTTAAAAAGGGAAAACTGCACACAAATAAATCATTCATAAAAACATTTAAACAGGAAGTGAAAGCCGACCGTAAACCAGGGTAACGTCAGACCAGGACCAGACCGAGGCAGACAAAGGATTACGTCACAGATAAAAATAGAGCGCGGCAGAGTTTACCTCACATGACCCCAAACGACGGGCTAACCACTCTGCCACAGCTACACGCCCCACTCACAGACATCAGGAGTCTAACCCACAACCTCCTGGCTGAGAGGAGGACAGACTAACCACTCTGCCGTGATGGTGCAGAGATGTTCCACAGACTGAACCTCAGGTGATCCAGGGGGAGTTTGGAGGAAATGAGGAGAACGATCCCGGCTGCTGCTGCTGCAAAACTAGGAAAATATATTCAGACTTTGCAGTGACATCATGCTGGGGGTGTTCTACATGTGTGTGTGTGTGTATGGCAGAATTTGACCATCAGTTACCATGGTGACACACTGCACACATTAGAAAACACAGTGAAAAAAAGTGTTTGTGATTTTATGTGTTAGAGACAAATCAGCTCACCTGGTGTAGTTCAGCTAAGTCAGGTTCTACTACTACTACTGCTACTACTACAACTACTACTACAACTACTACACCCAGTATATTGTGTAGTAAGTATCAGACTCTGCGGTTCATTCAGGGACACAGATTCAATCAGGATGTGGGTTTGAAAAGTTTGAATTGAGTCCGACTTTACCTCGCGTAACCTGAGGGGGGCGGACTGCAGCTCCAGTGTCAGCAAACAGAAAGAGTCCCGGTTTAGACCTGGTTTAGACCTGGTTTAGACCTGGTTTAGTCTTGGTTTGGGTCCCGGTTTAGTCCTGGTTTAGTCTAATCCATGTTTGTAACCGGATGTGAGCTCAGACATTACCTCACGTGACCTGAGAGGGACGGACAGCAGCAACAAAAATAGTCCTGGTTTAGACCTGGTGTAGACTTGGTTTAGATCTGGTTTAGAGCAGGTTCGGGTCCTGGTCTAGTCCCGGTTGAGTCCCGGTTTAGTCTAATCCATGTTTGTAACCGGATGTGAGCTCAGACATTACCTCACGTGACCTAAGGGGGAGGGACAGCAGCAACAAAAATAGTCCTGATGTAGTCCTGGTTTAGACCTGGTGTAGACCCAGTTTAGTCCTGGCTTAGACCTGGTTTAGTCTAATACAGTTTTAACCGAGTTCAGACTTTACCTCACATGACCTGAGAGGGAGGGACTGCAGTCTGAATGTCAACAAATAAAGAATATAGACTTATGGAAGCAAAATACTCCCGGTTTAGTCCTGGTTTAGCCCAGATTGAGACCTGGTTTAGACCTGGTTTAGACCTGGTTTAGTCCTGGTTTAGACCTGGTTTAGTCCCGATTGAGAGCTTTCTTGAATGCACTGAAGATCTGTTTTACCTCGTGTGACCCAAGATGGAGGCACTGCAGCAGCAATAATAACAAAAAGAGAGTTTAAGTTAAAACCATCACCAGATCAGACCTGGACAAAACCCAAAAGGGAAAAACACACATTCTGAATCCCTCATGAACTTCAGGGAGTTTGTTTCCAGTAAAGTTAATCGAGGAGCAGCAGTCAGCGGGTCAAGTCAGTGCAGACATTTATAATATTTTATATTTTTAGAACCACGTCTGGTCAGTCTGCAGGAGGAAGTGAGTCCAGACGCGAAAGGGAGGGACCGAGAGCAACAAACTGAAACACGAGCAAGGGAAAGGAATGAAAAACAAATAACTAAAGGGCCTGGTCCTTGTTTAGTCCTGGTTCAGTCCTGGTTTTGTTTCATATAGAGTTCTAACCGGATGTGAGTTCAGACTTTACCCCACGTGACTCGAGGAGGGACTGCCGGACATCAACAACAGAACATGAGTAAGTCAAATTATAATTCTATAAAAAAATAACTAAAGGAGCTGATTAGTTCTGATTTAGACCTGGTTTAGTCCTGGTTTAGTCCTGTTTTAGTGTCCTACATAGTCCTAACCGGATGTGAGTTCAGACTTTACCCCACGTGACCTGAGGGGAGGGTCTGCAGCTCCACCATCAGAACAGAGAAACATGGACAGCTCAAAGTAATGATATAAAATATACAATGTGAGCAAAGACCTGGTTTAGTTCCAGTCTAGTCCTGCTTCAGTCCTGGTTTAGTCTCGTATAGAGTTCTAACCGGATGCGAGTCCAGACTTTACCCCACGTGACTCGAGGGGAGGACTCGACTGCAGCCGGACATCAACAAACAGAGAAATACAGGATTATAACAACAGCAAAGTTCTTATTAGGTCCATTTTCAGTCCTGGAGGTGAAAATGGACGGCACATTAGCACTGAGATAAAGTTCACATGCTCCACACTAAAAGATCTGAACAAAACGGCTTTGGACAGTAGATCTAAGGGTCACTGAGGCTAAATGTGATGACCACAAACAGAGGGACATTTGAATGACAAAAAAGAAGCCAGAATCCTGTTAGTGCAGTGTATTTACAGACAAACTACTGTGAATCAGACTTTACCTCACATGACCCGAGACTGCAGCACCGATAACGAACACACAAGACTCACAGTCCTGGTTTAGTCCAGGTTTAGTCCTGGTTTAGATCTGGCTTAAACTCCTACATTGTTCTAACTGGATGTGAGTTCAGACTTTACCTCACGTGACCTAAAAGTGACTCCAGCACCGATATTAAGAAGAATCTGGACAGGTTAAACTAATGTTATAATGTACAGGACACTGTGAGCAAAGACCTGGTTTAGACCTGGTTTAGACCTGGTTTAGTTCTGGTTTAGACCTGGTTTAGTCCTGCTTTAGTCCTGCTTTAGTCCTGGTTTAAACTTGGTTTAGACCTGGTTTAGACCTGGTTTAGTCCTGGTTTAGTCCTGGTTTAGACCTGGTTTAATAAACTTAACAGTGACACTTAAATCCTCACACAGAATAATCCAGGTCACATCAGTCCACAAACTCAGAGGCTCCAGTAACTCAGGTGACCTGAGCAAAAAACAGAAACTGTACAGAAATAAACAGCCCTGTTATATAAGACTGAGACTGAGAGGGACTTCATTTAGTCCTCATTTAGTCCTCATTTAGTCCTGGTTAAGTCCTGGTTAAAATCCTGTTCACTCCAGGTTAAGTCCTGGTTTAGTCCTGGTTTGGACCTGGTTTAGACAGGTTTTTCCCGGTTTGGTGAGGAAAAGGGTTAAACTAAAATAAGATGATTCAAATAACAAGAGAAGAAAGTTAAAATCCTTCTGGTCAGTTCAGGTTGGTCCACAGACTCACATAAAATGGATTCAGTCCTGGTTTAGTCCTGGTTCAGTCCTGGTTCAGTCCTGGTTCAGTCCTGGTTTAGTCCTGGTTTAGTCCTGGTTTAGTTCTGGTTCAGTCTTGGTTCAGTCCTGGTTTAGTCCTAGTATAGCCCTGGTTTAGTCCTGATTTAGTCCTAGTATAGTGGTGGTTTAGTCCTAGTTAGTCCCAGTATAGTCCTGGTTTAGTCTTTCTGTGTATTTCTGTCCCATTCTAAATATTTCTGATATTTTTCTCCCAAATGTGACGAGAGGAGATTTAGTCGTCATTTGCAATGTTTGGTCCAGCGATCAAATAAAAAGAGGAATTAACCAGGACTGAACCAGGTCTAAACCAGGACTGAACCAGGATTGAACAAAGACTTGTATTTACTTGTAAACGTATTATATTTACATTTTTATATATTATTATATCAAACTATTATTATACTATATTAAATCCTCTTTGGTCTGTTGTTTTACGAATCTTTTTTTTTTTGCATTTTTATCTTTAGACTTAAATAAATACACAAACATTAACCCTTTGTGTTTCGTCCCCGTGTTTTGACCAAACCTGAGCGTGTGCGTTTGCCTCTTTTGTCCTCTGCGGGCCTCCGTAGCAGCGCTGGAGTAAACCCAGTGAACCCAGTGCTGTTGTGGACTGGAAATGTGACCGTCTTTGGGGGGAGTGGGAGAGTGGGCGGCGCCTCAGCGGGAGAGGGGGTGTGGTCTGACGGCTGCACGTGTCGGCTGTTTACAATCTGCTCCCTGCACCAGCCACCTCCACCGCAGGCTCCACCGCAGGCTCCACCGCAGGCTCCACCGCGGCGAAAATACACAGAATCCCACAGAGGAGAGGGCCACAGGAGGGTTAAAGGGCGACTGTACAAGACGGTGTAAAACTGACCATCTACCTCTAACCAAAAACTTATCATCATCATTGTTGGTATTTTTAGACAGATCTGAACTGCTTCTGGTTGGATTGGCTTCACACTGTTTTAATCATCACATTTTCACTGCTGTTGTTTGAAAGTGAATGTTTTTAAGACACAAACCCGCTGCCCTGTGATCGTGTTCAAATGTCATCACACTGACTTCCACGCGCCATCACATAATGAAAAGATCTTTCACTATTGACAAAGCCACATCCAAGGTATCGATCAATTCTATCTATTAATAGGCTAAAAGTACAAATTCTACACATTTCTGCTCAAAATCTGATTATGATTATATTTTGATTATTAAAATGATGTAAACAGCAAAACCAGCACTGGTACACGCCCACTGCTCTGTTTTTACTCCGTTCTCAAATCAGTGCACTCGTTTTTGATCAATATTGTGATTCAAAATGCCTAAATTATAACAGAACACAGGGGTCATGGATTATAGATATAGCATAGACACAAGCACAATAGGTTTTCTTTAAGTCAGCTTAAAAGTCCAGAAATGAGCACTTTTGGGTTTTTGTGAACACAACCACTGCTCCACATGATTTTCAGAATAAAACTTAGAATATCTAAACTATAATGAGTGCTAAATGAGCCTAAGCAGAGTGACGGTGGAGTGCGCTATAGTCAGGGCATCGTAAACATTAAAGTGAGCAGCATTTACCGTCTAGGCTGCAGTCCTGCTCCAGACACTGTTGTTCAATGATTCTGTCTGCTGGTGTTTTCCTTTTTTCTCCCTCTGCAGTGGCCTGTCTCACACTCATCTGTGTCCTGGTGTATTCACATAAATCCTGTGCAGGCTATTGACTTGTTTTCCCGGCATTCACTGAAACAAAGAAGCACAATACATCAACATTATAAAGCTAAACATGAAGCACAATGTGCAGTACCTTTAACGACAGGCAGTTATCGCTTTGTGATTTTTATGTGTAGTTATAAATCGCTCATTAGACAAGTTGTAATCATGTAATGTGCTTTTATTTGTGCTCTATGAGCTCAATTTGTACATAATTAAATACAATGGAGCATTACATTTCAATAATGTGCATGGTGCTGTCTTTTCTGGTTGAAATCTTGACTTTAGCCATGTTTAGAGTGCTGTTTTTACTAATTATTTGCCTCTTTTTATTTCTAATCCTCTAAATTCTTTGTTGCTAGGGTATTTTGGTGTTCTTCTGATCACTTTCTCGTATCTCTGGGATCTTATTTTCCTGAAAATATAATATCTAAAGTTGTGATTGTAGTTAATATTGAGTTATTTGCCAAGTTGCAGTTATAGCAAAGTGCTGTCTTTTGTGCTACTGTCATATTCACTAACACAACCTTTATCTCTTTCAGAATAGACAAATTAATGGCGTTTTTGTTATTTACTGACCTTTACCCTGTCCTCCTGAAAAAGTATGTTTATTTAGTTCTAAAGCCGTTTGTTTGGCATCTGTGAGTTTGTCCGCGGTTGTTGCTAACCTAACGTCCTAACGTTTTGGCTCCTAACGGCTCATTCTTTGTTACTGGGTGAACGCGGTAGTTTCGTGGACTCTTTTCGCTGTAACCGTGCAGTCTGCCCCTCTTCCCGGGACTTTTTTTTCCCTGTATTTTTCGCCTTTCTCCGGAGCTCCGCAGTCGCCGCCCGGCCTTCCCCCCAACCTTTCCCCCAGTTCGAGTGCACTGTGTCGGGTTCACCGGGTTTACTCTGACACCGCTGACTCCGGAGCCCGCCCCTCCGCAGCCACGCACCCCGCCTCAGCCAATCACAACGCGCCCACGTACCGATCACGCAGCTCCGGCCCGCTGATTGGCCGGGCCCTGCTACACCTATGCCGCGGATTGGCTGGTTGTTACCACCCGCCAGACTCGCTGTGAATTTTGTTTCCCTTCGTTTTTCTGATTATTTTTTTTTATTTTCCGTATCGGAGCTCTCAGCTGAAACGGGGGCAGGGAACGGGTCCGCACAGCCGCCTCCCGAAGCTTCTACGCGGGTTTGGGTTCGCTCTGTGGCCGCCGAAGCCTCCGGCCCGGCCCGCGCTCGTCCCGGTCCACCTCCGCCTCAGTTTCCCACAGTTTCACCTGGGTTTACCCCGAGGAGAGCGCTCTTCCCACGGACTCCAGACTCGGACACCTCCTGCCAGGTCAGTCTGCGCTAACCTCCCGTGTCCAGAGCACCTGTTCCGGGGTTTCTGAGCAACTTTTCCCGGTGTTTGTGCGTGTTTTCAGCGCTCCCTCCGCCGCCGTGTGCCGTAGTTATTTAAATAATTTTGGGGAGGTTTATATGAGGACACGCTCCGGTTTGGCTCCGTACAGTCGCCCTGATGACTGCAGTGAGCGGAGCTGCACTCGCCCTGAACCGGACAGTCTGGGACAATGTGGACATGCAAACGACCTTAAGAGCTGCTAATCACATTTATTTAACTGCACAAAACTAACTTTATAAAACGAGCAAACGAGGTAAGTGAGGGAGATTGTTTTTGGAGGGGCTTTGGTTCGTGTCTGCTGATGGTGGAATAGAAAGACTTCTGCAAAACTTTTAATGTTTAACTGTTAATTGTACCAAATATAATACATTTTTGCACGTTTACAGACAATTTAAGGCAAAGCAAAGGTGAAAATATTATAATAACGCTGATGTTTGGGTCGAATGTGGTTTGAGGTGGTTTGACTTTGCAAAACTAAAATGGAAGTTTTGTGTTTTTAGAAAAATTTCCACCCTTTTGTCATAAGGCTGGTGAGAGGTGGGAGGTGGGATTGTCCAAGTGAGGACTTGGAAACTGTACTGTAAGGAGTGATAATTAAACTAATGAGGGAGCAAGGAAACGAAGGAGGATCCTAGTGTTTTGTAGTCCAAGAAAACAAAGGAGACAAGGAAGTGGAGAAATGAGTTAAGGGTGCATGGGCCGAGGGAGGGTGAGGTGCACTCTTGGACAAACATAAAGATTGTGGCATGAGGGTTTTTGAAGGGGGAAAAAAAAAGAAAGACAAGGAGACTGTAGTACGAAAAGTGCATGTGAATCTGAGAGACAATAAGACGTATGCAAAGAAAGGAGGGAGGATTCAAGGAGACAAGTTAGGAAGGAAGCAAAGTTAACAAAAGAGGATCATGCGAAAGTGCGGAATTTGATGAGTGGGCACATGCACGGAACTGGGATCAAAAATCAGAAAAAAAAGAGGAAAAACTGAGAAGAAAATGTGGTTTACAAAGGAATTTCACATAAGGACAATAAAGCCATGTGTGTTGATAAAAGGGAGGGACAGCAGAATAATGTAGGACAAATGAGGACACTGTAAGTTGTGTTTGAGCAAAAGTCTAAAATAAGAATTGGAGTAGGAAGAGAAGAGGGTGGATTTAAGAGAACAGACAAAAGAGCCAGGTCTGGTACTGGTTTAGTCCAGGTTTTTCCTCACAGCATTAAAAGAAATTAGAGGAGAAACAGAAACTTTGTCTTGGTTTAGTCCTAGATTTAGATCCTGATCTTGGTTTAGTTCTCGGTCAGACCTGTTGTGGTGTGATGAGGCATTAGAAAAGCTTTGTCTGTGGTTCACGCTGGTTCAAATAAAAAAATAAAATCTTCCCGCCTAAAATTCAACAGGTTGGATCTGATAGAATGTGCAGTCCTGGACTAGACCGGGTCTAGTAAGGACCAGCAAGGGCTAGACCGGGTCTAGTCCTTGCTGGTGCTAGATTGTTGCCCAGATATGAAGTTAATTGGTTGAGTGGCAATACTCTTGGCAATATCCATTACTTGTTTAACTGAAAAGTTGATTACTGGACTAGTTGAATCCTGGATCGGTCCTTGTTCAGTCCTGGTTCAGTCCTGGTTCAGTCCTGGTTCAGTCCTGGTTCAGTCCTGGTTTAGTCCTGGTTCAGTCCTGGTTTAGTCCTGGTTCAGTCCTGGTTTAGTCCTGGTTCAGTCCTGGTTTAGTCCTGGTTCAGTCCTGGTTTAGTCCTGGTTCAGTCCTGGTTCAGTCCTGGTTCAGTCCTGGTTCAGTCCTGGTTCAGTCCTGGTTCAGTCCTGGTTCAGTCCTGGTTTAGTCCTGGTTCAGTCCTGGTTTAGTCCTGGTTCAGTCCTGGTTTAGTCCTGGTTCAGTCCTGGTTTAGTCCTGGTTCAGTCCTCCAGCAGTCTATAGTGTAAGCCTATAGTGGAGTACACAGTGTTCCCTGCATAGAGCTCCACTGTTGCACCTCTGCATCAAGAGACCAGCCGGCTCAGACCCAGGACTGAACCAGGACTGAACCAGGACTCAGCACCAGGGTCTAAGCGCCAGAGTTATGGCCCAAACATGGCTTCACATTTGAAAAGATGCAAAAATCATCTCCAGGTTTGAGAAATGGAGCTTCACGTCTATTGTCAATTATTTCCAGCGAGTAAAGAGGTTCTTTACTGTAACTTGAGATGTTTTAAATTCATTTTTTAAGCAGATCAAGTTAAAAATCTGCCACTGAAGGATGATATTACTGAAAATTCCAGTTTGCATAGTCCAGATAACCAGTGTTGAAATAATATCTTATTATTAATCCTGCTTGTTTATATCATGAGGTAAACAATTCTGAGCTCCTTCAGGTTTTTAAAATCCACACTTTTGCCTAAAGATGAATCTGAACTCAAATCTCGTCTTCTTCAAACTGCTTCACTCCTCAGTGCAGCAGCAGAGGGCAGATCCTTGCTCCCTCTGCTGGTCATGTGCCAAATTACAACTACAGTACAATGTGTTTTTCCATTTTCTACTACCTGCTCAGTCCTGTTTTTGTGGTCCTTATTGGGTCATTTTTAGTCCTGGGTTAGTCCTGGTCTAGTCCAGGTCCTGTCCCGGTTTAGTCCTTGGTCTGGTCCTGTTTTGGCTCTGTCTCAGTCCCGGTTTAGTCCTTGGTCTGGTCCGGTCTTTGTGAATCCTCAGCTGCCTTGGTGTGTTTTTGTTTTTTTCCTCTTGGACCAATCGGAGCTCGATGACATCATCTGTTTCCGCAGCGTTCACGGCTCCAGAGTCCGACGCGTTTCACTGATTCTCACTTTCACTTCATCAGCAGCAAACACGAGGCTCCCACAGCACTGTCTGTCACTTTAGAATTATTATTATTATTATTATTATTATTATTATTGATTTCAGTCCTGGTTTGATCCTGGTCTAGACCTGATTTTGGCCTGGTTTAATCTAAAGTCCATGATAGTCCGGCTGGTTTAGACTCGAATCCTGGTTCAGTCCTGGTTTATTTTAAACTTTTACCCACTAACCTGAAGTTTGTCAGTTCAGTCCCAGATACTGTTGTGTCCATGAGCAAGACACTCCCCAGCCTTGTCTCTGATGGTGTTGCTGTGTATTTGGAGGTCAGAGAGGTCATAGTTCAGGATGGTCTGATGATTTTTAGCCTGATTCCTGCTGTGTGACCCCTCTCTGACCCCTCTCTGACCCCTCTCTGACCCCTCTCTGACCCCTCTCTCTGTCCGCAGATTGGACCAGGTCTTTAACCGGTCTAGACATGGACTGGAGGCCGTACCCGGACCTGGAGGCGGCAGAGGTCCTGGTCAGCATGAGCTCCTGGGGTCAAAGTTCACACAAGCTCCGCCCCCTGACCCCGACATGTGACTCGTGTGACTCCCTCCACCTGGAGCCGAACGGCGAACAGCGCGACCTGGTGGCCCTGTCCTCCCTGGTATGAGTCTGGATGGGTTTAGACCGGGTTTAGTCCTGCTTTAGTCCTACTTTAGTCCCTGGTTTAGATCTGATTTTGTCCCTGATTTTGTCCCTGGTTTAGTCCCTGGTTTAGTCCCTGGTTTCGTCCCTGGTTTCGTCCCTGGTTTAGTCCTGGTTTAGTCCTGGTTTAGTCCTGGTTTAGTCCTGACTCTGGTCTCTCTCTCCAGTGCATGACTCCTCCTCACAGTCCGAGCTTCGCCGAGACGTCGACCACACCTGTGCTCACATGCTCCGCCCCCAAACCCCTTCTGCCCCGCCCACTCTTCGCTACGGAAACCACCACTTCCTGCTCGCTTCCCGTTTACGCCGATGTGGCCCCTCCCATTCTGAGCCGCGCCATGGCGACCAGCGTCATCCGCCACACGGCCGACACAAACTTCCTGCCCAAAAACGTTACGGAAAACTCCAACGTCCTGATGACTCCGCCCACTCTGCTGCCGAACCTCACCCCTGAACCCCAGGAAAGCCACGCCCCCTGTGCCCAAGACGCGCCCATTTTAACCCCCGAGCCCCCGACGCTGCAGATAAGCGCTCCCACCGTAACCCAACCAGACGCCATCATGCAAAATACCGCTCTGATTTTATCCCCAGAGGCTCCGATTGAAAGCCGCGCCCCCAGCCTGCCCCCGAGCGCCCCCGTGCCCGGCTCTCTGCCAAACGGTGCTCCCGGCATTGCCCCGGTCTCCTCCAGTTCGCCAAATAACGCTCCCAACAACAACAGTGCACTTCCCACAGACACTCCCTCACACGCCGCCGAATGCCCAAACATGGAGCCGGTATCGAGCTCGCCGGCCCCACCCCCTCATGTAGCCCCGCCCCCCACGACAGCCCCGCCCTCGCCGCTGCTGTGCCAGGTCATTCCGGTCAGTGGGAGGTCAGGGGTCATCTCGGCCATAGTTCAGGGGTCACCGAAGCAGATCCTGGTCAGCTCCGGCGTGCCTCAGGGGGCTGTGATGCTCGTCGTGCCCCAAACACAGGTGAGTTTGTAGTCCTGGTTTAGTCCTGGTTCAGTCCTGGTTTAGTCCTGGTTCAGTCCTTGTATTGTCTTTGGACAGGTCGGCTCTCGGGGCAGTGCGGTCGTAACAAAGCTCCTCCCGCTGGCTCCGGCGCCGGTGTACGTCGCCACGGGAACGGGCCCCGGAAACGGCATCTCCACGGTAACACCGGCGGTGGAGTTCTCGCGGCGACGGAACTACGTGTGCTCCTTCCCCGGCTGCAAGAAAACCTACTTCAAGAGCTCGCACCTGAAAGCCCACCTGAGGACACACACAGGTGAGTCTAGTCCTGGTCTAGTCCTGGTCTAGTCCTGGGCTAGTCCTGGTCTAGTCCTGGGCTAGTCCTGGGCTAGTCCTGGTCTAGTCCTGGGCTAGTCCTGGGCTAGTCCTGGGCTAGTCCTGGGCTAGTCCTGGTCTAGTCCTGGGCTAGTCCTGGTCTAGTCCTGGGCTAGTCCTGGGCTAGTCCTGGGCTGTCACTAGTTTCTCCTCTTCCTCTGTTTGTGTGGTGAAGAGTAGATGTCTGAGGAGGCTGTGGTTCTGCTGCTGTCTCTAACTCTTCCTCTCGTCCGTTCAGGGGAGAAGCCGTTCAGCTGCGCGTGGGAGGGCTGTGATAAAAAGTTCGCTCGCTCGGACGAACTTTCGCGCCATCGCCGTACTCACACCGGGGAGAAGAAGTTCGCTTGCTCCGTGTGCGAGCGCCGCTTCATGCGCAGCGACCACCTGACCAAGCACGCGCGCCGCCACATGACCGCCAAACGGTCGGCGTGGGCGACCGGCGCCATTGGCCAATCACAGCGCGCCGACCTCACAAAGACCAACTGAATCTAACGCCCTGGGACGCCGTGAGCCCGGGCATTTCGCTCGAGTCGCAAAGACCGTCTCTAGGGTCCAGTGATAGGCGCCATTTTGAGGACTGTTGACCGTTCAAAGGGGAGAATATTTGGTTTTGGATTGTTAATCGCTATGGCAACGCTCCTCACTGTTCAAACCCTCGGGCAGAAACGACTCTTGGCCCCGGTGTAAAAAAAGAATCAAATGTTTAAAATGGCACTTCAGAATTAAAAGCGTAGTACGTCACTTTTCTGATGGAGGGTCGACCACCTGCTCGTCTCCATGGTGACACTTTGAATGTTCCACAGTCTCCCTGGAGACGAGCAGGGGAAACCACACAGCCAAGTTATAGTTCGGATCTGTGGAGAGGCGACCCTGTTTTTCCAATGTAAATCTGAGCAATAAAAACTCAGAATTGAATCATGTAAATTGGATCAGTTTAATGCCGTACTGCGGAAATTTCCAGACAAATGAACATGTCCAGTGAGACGAGCCGTAACGTGCCCTCCATCGGAAAAGTCCCGTAGTGCAGCTTTAATGAGAGTGACACATTCACACTTTGGTCAAATGGAGTTTAAGGAGCCCCGACATTGTAACAGGGTTAAACCATGACCTTTGACCTTTGACCCTCGAGTGAAACGCCCGGGATTTAGCAAGTCCTGAGCACTCAGGACGGTTTCCAGCCAGTTCAGCCTTTTCTTACAACACAACAGAGGAACCACGAGGCTTCGACTGCGTTTGAGACGTGAAAAACCGAGGGAGGAGCTAAAGGAGCCACACGCACTTTTAGAACGAGTCTGTTGTGTTCACACTTTAGAATCACCAGAGTTTAACCTGACGGGGCATCTGGTGCATCAGGACCTGGTTTATGGTTCAGATCTCCAGTTTCAGGGCCTGTTCCACATGAAACAAAAACTGGCACAAAGTTCAGCCTCTTCTGTCTGGAGAAATAAACGAAAGTCACAGGATTTTTTCACAGTCGCTTCAGAAAGTGAAGAACGAGAAGAACAAGGAGATGAAGAAACATTTGTGGAGCAGAAGTTTCTCCATCTGAAACTATGACGTCATAGCGAATTCTAGAATGTGAATGCAACCTGTACTTTCATTTAACAGAAAACTAGTCCTGGTTTAGTCCTGGTTTAGTCCTGGTTTAGTCCTGGTTTAGTCCTGGTTTAACTTTGTTTATGCACCTCAAAGCCTCAAACTCGCACAAGAATCCAGCCTTAATGGTTTGTATCTCACTAAAGTGACTCTTCTGAACTTAAGTCGTGTTCTAATGTCATTTCATCCTCAAACACACCTGGAGTTGTGTTTGTTTCATTCACATGTTTGAGGAACTCTTTATTATTAGTCTGTCTACATCTCCAAAGCTCCAAACGCTCTGTTCCACCTTGTGATGTCATCAAGTGGTAGTTTTCAAGTGAACAGCTCCTTTTACCTTTAGTTCAGTAGAGATCGACAATTCCAGGACTGAAATGATCCAAATGATTCTAGTGAAGGTGTGTGGAGTTTAAAAACACAGTGGAGCACTTCCTGTATCACCACATGATGACATCACAAGGTGGAACAGAGTGTTTTCAGTTTGTGGGTTTGTGTGTGAATGAAACAAAACACAGCTCCAGGTTTGTGACGAGGAAACGGGACATTTAAAAGTTTTTAGTCTAAAATTGCAGATGTGGCTCTTTCGTCTTTTAAATTTCGTTTTCTTTTCGCTCCAAACGCCGCCGAAGCCTCTTTCCGCTCAACTCAGGATCTCGTTATTTTTGCCACAAGCATTTTTCTGTTACTCCAAGGAGGAAGGAGACAACATGGCTGCTACTACTAAAACTACAACACACATACCTGACAATGCACTGGATTTTTTAAATAAAATACAACAGATATTTCCGCTGTTTTTGTACCTTTCTGTATAATAAGAAAAGAAACATGTTTACTCCATTTTGTACAGGTTAGAAACGTATGCACTCTTTTTTAAGTTTGGCCAAAGCTTTTATTAATATTGACATTTGTGTGTTTTTGTTTGTGTAAATACTGTATAAATGTGTATCTATTGAATGTTCCGTGTATCGCATTAAGGCGTTTTCCTCACTGTGAGACTACCTATTGTAATTATGACTATTTAAAACGGAAGCATTTGTCGAGCTGTTTTTTCCATTGGCCCATAGTGTAGCCGGGACTTGAAAATACCTCATAT
Organism: Taenioides sp. WSHXM2023; assembly: GCA_029959045.1. NCBI lineage: Eukaryota > Metazoa > Chordata > Actinopteri > Gobiiformes > Gobiidae > Taenioides > Taenioides sp. WSHXM2023. Next base: position 26,411,996 of record CM057103.1, read on the forward strand.
TAAATGTTTATCATCTTATAATATGGTAATAAAGCATTTCAGAACATTTGCCTGTAAACGTCAGTTAAGATTAAGGCTCTTTTTACAAAATAAAAATATGAAGTTAAAGTGTGGTGCTGTGGTTTTTCAGAATATGAGACTTAAAGGAGCAATATTAGACTTTTACTGTGTCATAATGTCATTTCTTCATCACAAACCCCTGGAGTTGTGTTTTTTTTGTTTCATTCACACGTTTAACACACAAATCTTCTTCTCTCTGTTCCACCTTGTGATGTCATCATGTGGTGATACAGGAAGTGCTCCACTGTGTTTTTAAACTCCACACACCTTCACTAGAATCATTTGGATCATTTCAGTCCTGGAGTTGCCGATCTCCACTGAACTAAAGGTAAAAGGAGCTGTTCACTTGAAAACTACCACTTGATGACATCACAAGGTGGAACAGAGCGTTTGGAGCTTTGGAGATGTAGACAGACTAATAATAAAGAGTTCCTCAAACATGTGAATGAAACAAACACAACTCCAGGTCTGATTTTGAGGAGGAAACATCAGGACCTGGATTAAATCTCGCAGGAGTCGGTTTGTTGTAATATCGGACCTTAAATTACAAATAACTCCACATTTTTAAAATATTTGGTATGTCCATTTTACTAAAATCACAACATTTTTAAACTAGTCAAAAGTTTTGCAATGAATAAATTATGTGACAAAAGATTAAAAAAAGATTAACCACAATAAACCAGGTCCAAACCAGGTTTAAATCCAGACTTTAATCTACAAGAAAACCAGGACTAAAACAAGACTAAACCAGGACTAAAACCAGGACTAAAACCAGACTAAACCAGGACTAAAACAAGACTAAACCAGGACTAAAACCAGGACTAAAACAAGACTAAACCAGGACTAAAACCAGGACTAAAACAAGACTAAACCAGGACTAAAACGAGACTAAACCAGGACTAAAACCAGGACTAAAACCAGGACTAAACCAGGACTAAAACCAGGACTAAAACCAGGACTAAACCAGGGACTAAACTAGGACTAAAACAGGACTAAAACCAGGACTAAAACAAGACTAAACCAGGACTAAAACCAGGACTAAAACAAGACTAAACCAGGACTAAAACCAGGACTAAAACAAGACTAAACCAGGACTAAAACAAGACTAAACCAGGACTAAAACCAGGACTAAAACCAGGACTAAAACCAGGACTAAAACCAGGACTAAACCAGGGACTAAACTAGGACTAAAACAGGACTAAAACCAGGACTAAAACCAGGACTAAAACCAGGACTAAAACAAGGACTAAACCAGGACTAAACCAGGACTAAAACAAGACTAAACCAGGACTAAAACAAGACTAAACCAGGACTAAAACCAGGACTAAACCAGGGACTAAAACCAGGACTAAAACAAGACTAAACCAGGGACTAAACCAGGACTAAAACCAGGACTAAAACCAGGACTAAAACAAGACTAAACCAGGGACTAAACCAGGACTAAAACCAGGACTAAAACCAGGACTAAAACAAGACTAAACCAGGACTAAAAGCAGGACTAAACCAGGGACTTAAACCAGGACTAAAACAAGACTAAACCAGGGACTAAACCAGGACTAAAACAAGACTAAACCAGGACTAAAACCAGGACTAAACCAGGATAAGTCTAACCCTCTTCACCATCCTGTGAAGTTTCAGCTACAGAAAACTAGTTTGGTCCTGGCTAAGATCTTGGTTTGCTCTTGGTTCAGTCCTGGTTTAGTCCTGGCTCAGTTCTGGTTTAGTCCTGGCTCAGTTCTGGTTCAGTCCCGGGTTCTGGTTCCTCCCCTCTTGAATATGGGTCACATTCTGCGGTAAAGGCCGTAAACCCGTCTCTCAAACCGGGTTAACTGTTACGTAAAGCCGCGGCGGGTCTCTGGAAGTCTCAGCGGCTCTGCGCGGTTACACAAGCCGCTCTGTGCGCACCGTGGCCCGGCCTCTCTGCCCGCGGCGCCCGGTAACAGCGCTCCGCCAATCACAGGGCAGCTCCCAGTGGGCGTGACCAATCACAGCCTCAGATTCTGTGACGCAACAAGCCTCAGCGTTCTGCCACACTGACCGACATTCAGACCGAGCCAGAACTGAACCAGGACTGAACCAGGACTGAAACAGGACTGAACCAGGACAGAACCAGGACTGAAACAGGACAGAAAAAGGACTGAACCAGGTCTAAAACAGGACAGAACCAGGACTGAACCAGGACAAAAACAGGACTGAACCAGGTCTAAAACAGGACTGAACCAGGTCTAAAACAGGACTGAACCAGGACTGAACCAGGACAAAAACAGGACTGAACCAGGTCTAAAACAGGACAGAACCAGGACTGAACCAGGACAAAAACAGGACTGAACCAGGTCTAAAACAGGACTGAACCAGGCCTGAAACAGGACTGAACCAGGACAGAACCAGGACAGAACCAGGACAGAACCAGGACAGAACCAGGACTAAAACAGGACTAAAACAGGACTGAACCAGGACTGAACCAGGTCTAAAACAGGACAGAACCAGGACTGAACCAGGACAAAAACAGGACTGAACCAGGTCTAAAACAGGACTGAACCAGGTCTAAAACAGGACTGAACCAGGACTGGACCAGGACTGAACCAGGACTGAACCAGGTCTAAAACAGGACTGAACCAGGCCTGAAACAGGACTGAACCAGGACCGAACCAGGACAGAACCAGGACAGAACCAGGACTAAACCAGGACTGAACCAGGACTGGACCAGGACTGAACCAGGACTGAACCAGGTCTAAAACAGGACTGAACCAGGCCTGAAACAGGACTGAACCAGGACCGAACCAGGACAGAACCAGGACTGGACCAGGACAGAACCAGGACTGGACCAGGACAGAACCAGGACTGAACCAGGACTGGACCAGGACAGAACCAGGACTGAACCAGGACTAAAACAGGACTGAACCAGGACTTGACCAGGACTGAACCAGGACTGAACCAGGACTGAACCAGGTCTAAAACAGGACTGAACCAGGACTGAAACAGGACTGAACCAGGACAGAACCAGGACAGAACCAGGACTAAACCAGGACTGAACCAGGACTGGACCAGGACTGAACCAGGACTGAACCAGGTCTAAAACAGGACTGAACCAGGACTGAAACAGGACTGAACCAGGTCTAAAACAGGACAGAACCAGGACTGAACCAGGACTAAAACAGGACTGAACCAGGACTGAACCAGGTCTAAAACAGGACTGAACCAGGACTGAAACAGGACTGAACCAGGACTGAACCAGGTCTAAAACAGGACAGAACCAGGACTGAACCAGGACTGAACCAGGACTGAACCAGGTCTAAAACAGGACTGAACCAGGACTGAAACAGGACTGAACCAGGACTGAACCAGGTCTAAAACAGGACAGAACCAGGACTGAACCAGGACTAAAACAGGACTGAACCAGGACTGAACCAGGACAGAACCAGGACTGAAACAGGACAGAACCAGGACTGAAACAGGACTGAACCAGGACTGAAACAGGACAGAACCAGGACAGAACCAGGACAGAACCAGGACAGAACCAGGACTGAAACAGGACTGAAACAGGACTGAAACAGGACTGAACCAGGACTGAACCAGGACTGAACCAGGTCTAAAACAGGACTGAACCAGGACTGAAACAGGACTGAACCAGGACTGAACCAGGACTAAACCAGGACTGAACCAGGTCTAAAACAGGACAGAACCAGGACTGAACCAGGACTGAACCAGGACTGAACCAGGACTGAACCAGGTCTAAAACAGGACTGAACCAGGACTGAAACAGGACTGAACCAGGACTGAACCAGGACTGAACCAGGACTGAACCAGGACTAAAACAGGACTGAACCAGGACAGAACCAGGACTAAAACAGGACTAAAACAGGACTGAAACAGGACTGAACCAGGTCTAAAACAGGACAGAACCAGGACTGAACCAGGACAAAAACAGGACTGAACCAGGTCTAAAACAGGACTGAACCAGGTCTAAAACAGGACTGAACCAGGACTGGACCAGGACTGAACCAGGACAGAACCAGGACTGAACCAGGACTGAAACAGGACTGAAACAGGACTGAAACAGGACTAAAACAGGACTGAACCAGGACTGAAACAGGTCTAAAACAGGACAGAACCAGGACTGAACCAGGACTGAACCAGGACTGAGCCAGGTCTAAAACAGGACAGAACCAGGACTGAACCAGGACAAAAACAGGACTGAACCAGGTCTAAAACAGGACTGAACCAGGTCTAAAACAGGACTGAACCAGGACTGGACCAGGACTGAACCAGGACTGAACCAGGACTAAAACAGGACTGAACCAGGACAGAACCAGGACTAAAACAGGACTAAAACAGGACTAAAACAGGACTGAAACAGGACTGAACCAGGTCTAAAACAGGACAGAACCAGGACTGAACCAGGACAAAAACAGGACTGAACCAGGTCTAAAACAGGACTGAACCAGGTCTAAAACAGGACTGAACCAGGACTGGACCAGGACTGAACCAGGACAGAACCAGGACTGAACCAGGACTGAAACAGGACTGAAACAGGACTGAAACAGGACTAAAACAGGACTGAACCAGGACTGAAACAGGTCTAAAACAGGACAGAACCAGGACTGAACCAGGACTGAACCAGGACTGAGCCAGGTCTAAAACAGGACAGAACCAGGACTGAACCAGGACAAAAACAGGACTGAACCAGGTCTAAAACAGGACTGAACCAGGTCTAAAACAGGACTGAACCAGGACTGGACCAGGACTGAACCAGGACAGAACCAGGACTGAACCAGGACTGAAACAGGACTGAAACAGGACTGAAACAGGACTGAAACAGGACTGAACCAGGTCTAAAACAGGACAGAACCAGGACTGAACCAGGACTGAAACAGGACTGAACCAGGACTGAAACAGGTCTAAAACAGGACAGAACCAGGACTGAACCAGGACTGAACCAGGACTGAACCAGGTCTAAAACAGGACTGAACCAGGACTGAAACAGGACTGAACCAGGACTGAACCAGGACTGAACCAGGACTGAACCAGGACTAAAACAGGACTGAACCAGGACTGAACCAGGACTAAATCAGGGACTAACTTTCGTGTCTCGTGCAGGGACAGGGCGGGCAGCAGAGACACCACGTGGACAACAGAGGAACTGCAGTTTGTTTTACAAATGTGGAAAAAAAAACAAAACAAAACTAATGTTCCAGTGAAAAGTGTCACTTTTATTATTATTATTATTATTATTATTATTATTATTATTATTATTATTATTATTATTATTATTATTTCAGTGTATGGCTCCGTGTTTAGAGAAGCGAAGCTTCTGTGTTCAGACAGATCCAGAGCAGGTAAATAGTATTTAGACTGTGTACAGACTCTGTACAGTCTTTAAATACACAGTCTGCTCCGCACTTTACCCACATCAATAAACTGAACCTTTTCCACTTCCAGGAGTTGACCTGTGTCTGTTCTGTCTGTTCTGTCTGTTCTGTCTGTTCTGTCTGTTTTGTCTGTTTTGTTTGTTTTCTGTCTGTTTTGTCTATTTTCTGTGTTTTCGTTCAAGTCTAACAATAAAAGCACGTGGGAAACCTGCATCAAACTAAAGTCACGTGCATATCGTGGGCGCATGCGCGAGCTCACACCCGGAAGTCAAAACTCCCTGAGCTCGAAGAGTCTGAACTGAAGTAAAGTTTGTAAAAAATGTGCAGAAGTGGCGCTCTGAGAGCGCAGGTGCAGGAGCGGCTCACTGCGGCTGCGGAGGAGATCTTAGCGCTGTTTGAGAGGACGATAGCGGAGTATGAGGAGGAGGTGCGCCGCTCCAGAGAGGAGATCCAGAGACAGGAGCGGCCCGGGGCCCTGCGGGGCCTCCTGCAGGGCCAGAGGACACAGGAGCGGGGCCCCCTGCAGGGCCAGAGGACACAGGAGCGGCCAGGGGCCCTGCAGCTGGGAAAGCCTGCTCCAGAAAAATTCCACAGTGCAGCTTTAAACCCAGGTGCGCAGGCGCGTGTCTCATGTTTAGTTTTGACTTGGATCGGTCACATTTTCTCCTGCAGCCCGAGAAAGAAAAGAGTCTTTAGAATCTGTAAAATATGAAATATAAGTACTCTATGTACTCTCTGAACAGCTGCAAGTACAAGGCCAGACACGGCTCCTCATTGTGTCTCCTGCAGGTGTCCAGATGCCCCGCCTCAGTCCTGGTCTGAAGCAGGAACTCCACCAGACTCTACAGGTGAAAGAGGAGCCAGAAGAGGAGCCAGAGGAGGAGCCAGAGGAGGAGCCAGAGGAGCCGAGCGTCAAACAGGAGGAAGAGCAGCGGCCAGTGTAACTCCTCCATTTAAACTCTTGTGATGCTGCGTCACTCACACATCTGCACATTTCACCGACTCCACATCTGTGTGTGATTTTACAGACCCGTCCCAGAGTCCAGCGCCGTGTGTGTGAAGACAGAAGAGTCCCCACGGCTTCAACTGAGACAAACTGAGTCCAACAGGGAGGAGACGCAGAGGGAGGAGACGCAGAGGGAGGAGACGCAGAGGGAGACCAAAGCTGCTGTGGACACTGGAGACGTCTCCAGAACAGCTGGAAGTTCTGCAAACGACAAACACCAGTGTCCTTTTTGCACCAAGACTTTTGGACATGAGCTGTTTTTAGAACGACACGTCAGAGTTCACACGGGGGAGAGACCTTACAGCTGTCCAGTGTGTGAAAAAACATTCGCCCAAAAGATAAACGTGCGCTCACATATGAAAATACACTCAGGAGAGAAACCATTCAGCTGTTCAGTGTGTCCGAAAACATTCACTCAAAAGACGCACCTCACGTCTCACATTAGGACACACACGGGGGAGAGACCTTACAGGTGTACAGTCTGTAACAAGGGGTTTGCTCTGAAGGGGGGGCTGCACACGCACATGAGAACGCACACAGGGGAAAAACCTTACAGCTGTTCAGTGTGTCTGAAAACATTTGCCCACAGGACGACGCTGGTTTCGCACAGAAGAGTTCACACAGGAGAGAGACCTTTCAGCTGTCCTGTCTGTAACAAAGGGTTTGCCGAAAGCTCCAATCTCACGAGACACATGACGACGCACTCGGAGGACAGACCCTTCAGCTGTTCAGTCTGCAGTAAGACGTTTGCCAGTAAGAGGATCCTCCGAGTCCACGGAAAAACCCACTCGAGTGAAAAAGCTCCAACCAGAAATCCCACAGACGAGGAACCTTTGAGCTGTACAGAGCAGGACTGACGGGGCACCTGGTTTACGGAGTTGAGTTCCATTTTAGGACCGGGGTTCTGTTCACACTGACGTCACAAAAAACCGGCAGACGTGTGGATGACGACTTTCTTTGGGCGACAGAAACTCTGACAAAATCTGGGAAAACTGAGAAAATGGCCCGTTTTTCTTCATCTACACGTCTCTGTATTCTTTCTTTTTTCATTTTTGTCAGGTTGTGGAGACGCTGCTGCTGAATCCACGGTTTTACCACAGGCCCAGAGTCGGGAAATACACTGGAAGTCGCCGTCCGCATGTTTCCAAACGTCTTCCGGTAAACGGGAACAGAGCCTGTAGAGCCTTTGATTTACAAAATGTTGAAATAAAAACCCCAGGATCATGTGGAGCAGGTTCATACAAACATTTTAAGACCAAAATGCCGAGGCCACATCAGCAGCTACAGAGACGGGGAGGTGTTTTTCAGAGTCGATGGAGCCAAATCGCGCCCATGTTCACTTCCTGTTGTGAACGCAGCGTTAGCGGGTTAGTGGGTTAGCCGTGTCCATTTATATAAACAGAATATGGCACAAAGTTCATAGTGCACTCCTCCTCCAGAAGCCTTTTAAACGGATTGATTGGTTTTTATTCTGAGTTTGTGCCCAGAAAACCGTCTCATTTACGTCACATTTTCTAAACGACAGAAAAGCCTCCTGTTTTTGAACAGTTTGAACACTTTTCTCATCTGTTCGGTTGTGTTTGATGTAATAAAGTTCATCAATAAAAGAACTGATTTGTTGCAGTGACGTCCCTGAGGTCCGAGCGTTTATGGTCCAGTTTAGAGTTCGATTTGACACGAAAAGGTGAAAGTAACAAACTGAAAAACTGTTGGCTAATGCTAATGCTAATGCTAGCTTGTGACTGATGTTCTTTAGAGGGACGTGTTTAACGGCTCAGATCAGCTGATCCTGTTGCAGAAAATGAGTTTGACGCACGAGCCCCGCAGAGAAACAAACAAACCGCGAAAACTTCACTTTGAACTTTATTGGTAAAAATCTGAAATCAAAATAAACAGAAAGTCTCATTTCAATAAAATTAATAAAAATATCTAATCTTAGACTGTGAGGAAATATCACATTCTGAAGAACCTCCAGTTTAACCTGAGCTGAGACAGGTGAGACAGGTGAGACAGGTGTAACTGTCAGACTGTAGATTTCTTGACCTGGTTTATGGTTCATGTCTAATTACTGAAACAGCCACATGAAACAAACAAAAAAAAACAAAAAACATTGAGCCTCTGCCACGAGAAAAACGAAGGTCAAATCTCAGATTTTTGGGATTTGAAGTTTTGCAGAGAAACGTGACTCCAGAATTCATCCAGATACAGAACAGACGTGAAACTCCAAACGATTCTGATCCCATGATTATAAAAAAAACACTCTTTAGACAGTAGAACTGAATCGATACTCGCTCAAATGAGTTTCTAGTTTCAATACTCGTTTGAATATCGATGAGTATCTGGTTTTCGATAGTTTTTACACCAAACTGACGTCATCCGATTTTCCCACATTCTCTGTTCTTTATTTGTCCTGACAGAAACGAGGCAAAACTTTGGTCCAGTTTTGTTTTCTTCATGTGGATTGTTCCAGAACGACACGGTTTAGAGTAAACAGCTGAATGGTCCGTCCTTGGCGTGTGTTCATGTGTGTGTGTGTTTGTGTGTGTGGTTAAAGCGTCTCGTCGATGAAAAGCTTTCTCACAGAGGGAACAGCTGAATGGTCTTTCCCCCGTGTGGATCCTCATGTGGCCTTTCAGTGAGCTGCTGTGGGTGAATCTTCTCGGACAGACTGAACAGCTGTAAGGTCTCTCCCCGGTGTGACTCCTCGTGTGCTGCACGAGGTGAGCCCTGCTGATGAACGTCTTTGGACAGACTGAACAGCTGAAAGGTTTGTCGTGGGTTTGGGTTTTTGTGTGTTGTTTTAGATGAGACTTTTGAGTAAAAGCTTTCTTGCACGTTGAACAGCTGTAAGGTCTCTCTCCCGTGTGTACTCTCATGTGGACAGTGAGGTGAGGACTTTGGGCGAATGTTTTCCCACAGACTGAACAGCTGAAAGGTCTCTCCCCGTGTGGTAATATATATCTGGGTTTTGAGATTGCCTTTGTCTGCAAACGTCTTCTGACAGACCGGACAGCTGTAAGGTTTTTCTCCTGTGTGGGTTCGTCTGTGGGTCTTTAGCGTGGATTTTTCGGTGAATGATTTATTACAGAGTGAACAGCTGTAAGGTCTCTGTCCCACATGCGCTCTCATGTGTCCCTGTAAATTATGCTGAGTCTTAAACCTCCTCTGACACACGGAGCACTGGTGTTTGTTTCTTTTGGCTCTTCCTGACGCTTCCCCAGTGTCCTCAGCGTCTCTGGCCTGGACTTGGTCTCCATCAGCCTCTGTCTCCATCTGTGCGTCTGAACAGCTGAAAGGAGCTCTCCAGTCTTCATCGTCGGTGTCAGAAGCGTGCTCTGTGTCTCCTTCACTCTCTGTATGGACATGTGTCTCCTCCCTCTGCGTCTCCTCCCTGTTGGACTCAGTTTGTCTCAGTTGAAGCCGTGGGGACTCTTCTGTCTTCACACACACGGCGCTGGACTCTGGGACGGGTCTGTAAAATCACACACAGATGTGGAGTCGGTGAAATGTGCAGATGTGTGAGTGACGCAGCATCACAAGAGTTTAAATGGAGGAGTTACACTGGCCGCTGCTCTTCCTCCTGTTTGACGCTCGGCTCCTCTGGCTCCTCCTCTGGCTCCTCCTCTGGCTCCTCCTCTGGCTCCTCCTCTGGCTCCTCCTCTGGCTCCTCTTCTGGCTCCTCTTTCACCTGTAGAGTCTGGTGGAGTTCCTGCTTCAGACCAGGACTGAGGCGGGGCATCTGGACACCTGCAGGAGACACAATGAGGAGCCGTGTCTGGCCTTGTACTTGCAGCTGTTCAGATAACAGCAGAAGTCTGAGGAAGAGACGGATGGAATTTTTTTTATTAGGCCTGAGGCCCTCCCAGAGCTGCAGGTCCAAACTCAGTCAGGAGGGGGCACCAGGTCCTAGTCTGAGGCTTGTTTTTTGCAGATTCTACCACTTTTTACACATCAGGTATCAGGTCACATCCAAATCTAAGCTGGATTTTTGTCACTTAAAGCAGCGCCGTCCCCTCGTCCTCAGAGCGCCTCCCTTTGAGCCCCCCTTATATCTGTCTCATGTTCCTGTGTGTTCTCATGTGTTCTTGTGCGTTCTCGTGTGTTCTTGTGTGTTCTTGTGCGTTCTCGTGTGTTCTTGTGTGTTCTTGTGTGTTCCTCTGAAGCCCTCAGGTCTAAAAACGCTGCTTTAGTCATTATAAAGCTGCACTAGTACAAATATAATGTTACGTTCTCATGTTTTAATGATTTTGATTTCCAAAATGATTCACAGAAACATCGTTAAAGGTTCGAAATGAAATAAAACCGACTCCTGTGAGATTTAATCCATGTTCTGATGTTCCTCGTCACAAACAAACCTGGAGTTGTGTTTGTTTCATTCACATGTTTGAGGAACTCTTTATTATTAGTCTGTCTACATCTCCAAAGCTCCAAACGCTCTGTTCCACCTTGTGATGTTTTCAAGTGAACAGCTCCTTTTACCTTTAGTTCAGTCGAGATCGGCAATTCCAGGACTGAAATGATCCAAATGATTCTAGTGAAGGTGTGTGGAGTTTAAAAACACAGTGGAGCACTTCCTGTATCACCACATGATGACATCACAAGGTGGAACAGAGTGTTTTCTGTTTGAGAGAAGAACTCGTGTTAAACATGTGAATGAAACAAAACTATAACATTATTATAAATGTAAGTCAATTAAAACATAGAACAGTCTAGTACAGGTCCTTAAAGACGTCAAATGTACAAACAACAGTTTTTATTCAAATATTTTTTAATTCCACCTTTTGAATAAAAAAACCTCCAGTGACTCACAGACGACAGGCCCCTGACACGGATCATTTTCATTTAAATATTTCACCTTTAAACATTTTTACACAGTTTATAACAAAGTGCGACTTTGTTTTCAGACCCTGGCAGGGCACCAGAGTCTCCTGTATAAAACTAAACTCACTGTGGTGGATGGAGGCCGGGGTCTGCAGGGGGCCCCGCTCCTGTGTCCTCTGGCCCTGCAGGGGGCCCCGCTCCTGTGTCCTCTGGCCCTGCAGGGGGCCCCGCTCCTGTGTCCTCTGGCCCTGCAGGAGGCCCCGCAGGGCCCCGGGCCGCTCCTGTCTCTGGATCTCCTCTCTGGAGCGGCGCACCTCCTCCTCATACTCCGCTATCGACCTCTCAAACAGCGCAAAGATCTCCTCCGCAGCCGCAGTGAGCCGCTCCTGCACCTGCGCTCTCAGAGCGCCACTTCTGCACATTTTTACAAACTTTACTTCAGTTCAGACTCACTCCGTGCGCTGTGGAGGTCTGGACTCTTCTGTTGTCAGAGGATGTGTGTTAATCACGGTTTTAAACGAGTAAAACCTTCGCAGTCTGTTTGCAGAGGCGAGTGTTCCGTAAGAGCAGGTTTAATGGCGGTTTGGTGCTTTTGTAAGTGAGTTTATGGAGGTTTGGTAACACTTTTCGCAGCCGTTTCTTAGTTTGGATTTCCCGCTGCCAAACCCGGATGTGACGCACTGCACGTCGCTTCTGATTGGCTCTCTGTCCTCTTCCAGTTAAATCCCCCACAGCCTCAATATTCTGTTAAAAAACTCCCGATAAATGCGTCTTTCGCTCTGACATTTGAGGACGATGTGCCTGGAGACGGATCTGTTCATGTCGCCGTAAAATAAAGTGATTTTCTGTTGTATTTGATTCGTTTTGGAGCCGTTTTCCTCCGCACTTTCATCCCCCCCGCAGTAAACGTGAGCTCTGATTGGCTGCGTCACTTGGGCTCCGCGTTCTAGCGCCAAGATTTCAATAAAAGGCGAGCGGACAGAGCGGCGCTTCAGTGTGTCCTGCTCCTCCGCTCTGTCCGCTCCTTTAGCTTTAGTTTAGCGCCTTTACTTCCCGCTTTTTACACTTTTAATTTATTCTATTTATTGTTCCGTAGCGTTTTAACTGAACCGTAAAGATGCTGTCTGCGCGCTCTCCTCTGTCCGTGAAGAATGAAAACTCCGTGAGCAGTAAAATGAGCGCTTTGAGCCTGGACAAAGAGAACACGGTAAGAACCGGCCCGTGTGTTTCAGCGGGACCGGGGTTCGGTGTAAATGTGGAAATGTTTCATTCATAAATGTGTCGCTGTGTGATTTTGAGCCCCGGTTTCGTGTTGAATCTCGCAGCCTCCCAGCCTGAACAACACCCGCATCTTGGCTTCGAAAACGGCGCGGAAGATCTTCTCTGACCCCAAGGTAAGAGCTCCAAAAGCGGCATAAACCGGGCCCGAGTGCGCCATGTCTGCGCCAGAGCCGCACTTTGGGAGGAAAAGTGTTTGATTTGCGCTAAAAGGCGGAGTTTGTGCAAATGTGGCGCCCAAAGTGAAGCGTTTCTGGCGCCAACAGCTGATCACCAGAGGAAAGTTACTGAGAGCTTTAAGACCCAGAGTCTGTGCTTTATCCGCACTGACTTTCACAATAATCACATTTAACAGTTTGACAACGAAAAAGAGCTTTTGTTTTCACTTTTGAGTCTTTAGCCACAAACAGCTGGACTTTTTACGTGTTCAAAAACAGTGACAAGAATCAACTTGTCCCTGATTCAGATGAACAGATTTAGATCATCCTCAGTCCAGTTTGTTTTCAGAAAGTAGAAGGTGGACGTGTCTCTCAGATGGAACAGCCAGTGTCCTCGGATCAGTTTGACATTTAACTGTCCCCGTCTCAGTGGAACGTCACAGGGAGATGGAGGAGGACATTTTAACTTGAATAAATGTTCCTGTGTAAAAGTCGCTCGTTCTAAGAGTGCGTTTTGTTCCAGCCGAAGTCTGAGTCTCAGGAGGAGCCTCTGCTGAAGGAGAACCCACGGCGCTTCGTCATCTTCCCCATTCAGTACCACGACATCTGGACCATGTACAAGAAGGCCGAGGCGTCCTTCTGGACCGCAGAGGAGGTACAGTACTGCGTACCAATACTACTACTGCGTACTGTTACTTTAAGTACTACATCTGCTCCTGGTCTCTGAGGTTCTGGTGCGTTTCAGGTGGACCTGTCCAAAGACCTGCAGCACTGGGAGTCTCTGAAGGACGACGAGAGGTTCTTCATTTCGCACGTTTTGGCCTTTTTCGCTGCCAGCGACGGAATCGTCAACGAGAACCTGGTCAGAGCCCTCACTTTCCACACTTCTGTACACGTATATACTGTCAGAGCAGAGCTGTGCCGAGGGGCCCGGGCTACGGCCGGTCTCTAGTCCCTGGTCTAGTCCTAGTCCCGGCCCAGTCCCGGTCTAACTGTCCCTCGTGTCCAGGTGGAGCGCTTCATGCAGGAGGTGCAGGTGACGGAGGCGCGCTGTTTCTATGGGTTCCAGATCGCCATGGAGAACATCCACTCGGAGATGTACAGTCTGCTCATCGACACCTACATCAAGGACTCCCAGGAGAGGTGAGTCTGACCCCCGTGTGTGTGTGTGTGTCTGTCTCTGTGTGTGTGTCTCTGTGTGTGTGTGTGTGTGTGTCTCTGTGTGTGTGTGTGTGTCTCTGTCTCTGTGTGTGTGTCTCTGTCTCTCTGTGTGTGTGTCTCTGTCTCTGTGTGTGTGTCTCTGTCTCTGTGTGTGTGTCTCTGTCTCTGTGTGTGTGTCTCTGTCTCTCTGTGTGTGTGTCTCTGTCTCTGTGTGTGTGTCTCTGTCTCTGTGTGTGTGTCTCTGTCTCTCTGTGTGTGTCTCTGTCTCTCTGTGTGTGTCTCTGTGTGCATTGTCCTGAAGTGTCCTGTGTCTCTGCAGAGAGTACCTGTTCAACGCCATCGAGACTCTGCCCTGCGTCAAGAAGAAGGCCGACTGGGCTCTGAACTGGATCGGCAACAAGAGCGCCACCTACGGTAGGTCCCAGAACTGCACCGGCTCTGAGGACACAGGGTGTGTCCCAGTTTCCTGGAGGAAGGATCCTGGGAACTGAGAAACGCCCACAGTTTAGTCCCACGTTTAGTCCCACGTTTAGTCCTGATTTAGTCCTGTCTCTGTCCAGGGGAGCGTGTGGTGGCCTTCGCTGCAGTGGAGGGGATCTTCTTCTCTGGATCCTTTGCAGCCATTTTCTGGCTGAAGAAACGAGGCCTGATGCCCGGACTGACCTTCTCCAACGAACTCATCAGCAGAGACGAGGTACTGTGGCTCTGGCCCTGTGGCTCTGGTACTTTTACTGCAGTAGTTTACTGTAGTACTGTAGTATTACGGTTGGTTCTGTAGTAGAACGCCTCGTGCTGATTGGTTGGTTCTGTGTCCAGGGCCTTCACTGTGACTTCGCCTGCCTCATGTTCAAACACCTGGAGAAGAAGCCCGGCTCCTCCACCGTGGAACGCATCATCAGGGACGCCGTCGCCATCGAGCAGGTAAAAAAGGGCAGTTTATCTGCGACAGACTCTGAAAATGAAAACTCCTCCACACACCTGTGTACCGCTCCTAAACTCTGGTCTCCTGTGGAACCAGCTCAGACTCATGACCCTCTCCTCTGAAGCTCTAAACTCGTGCCCACTGTAAACTCTGGACCGCTCTGACGTTCTGCTGTAATTCCCAGGAGTTCCTGACGGAGGCGCTGCCCGTGAAGCTGATCGGGATGAACTGTGACCTCATGAAGCAGTACATCGAGTTTGTGGCCGACCGACTTCTGCTGGAGCTCGGCTTCAGCAAGGTACTGCCCCCCGCGGGAGGGTCTGGGGTACTGTAGTAACAGTAGTAGTGCTTGTATTTGCAGCAGCAGTAGTACTTATTTGCAGTAGTAGTACTTGTAGTACTTGTATTTGCAGTAGTAGTACTCTGTGCTGGTGCTGTGATGAGCTGCGCAGGGGTACGGACCTCAGCTGATGATGGAGCTGAGCCTGTGGTTTCACTGACCACAGACGAGAAACACGCACCACTGAGCACCAGCAGGGGGCGCCGTGTACTGCTATGTGTATGCAGGATTTTCTAGTGTGTAGTAGTAGTTCCTGTAGTAACAGTAGTGTGTAGTAGTAGTTCCTGTAGTAACAGTAGTGTGTAGTAGTAGTTCCTGTAGTAACAGTAGTGTGTAGTAGTAGTTCCTGTAGTAACAGTAGTGTGTAGTAGTAGTTCCTGTAGTATAAAGTGTGTGTATTGTGAGTAACAGTTGTGCGTTTGCAGCTTTACCGCTCGGAGAACCCGTTTGACTTCATGGAGAACATTTCTCTGGAGGGAAAGACCAACTTCTTTGAGAAGAGAGTGGGAGAATATCAGAGGATGGGCGTCATGTCCGGGACGTCCGACAACACCTTCAGACTGGACGCAGACTTCTGAGACAGCGGAGCGCCCCGCCCGACCCGCCGCACTCTAATGAAACACTCCAGTCGTCTCCGAAACGGAGCTGAACTTTTCTGACACCAACATAAAGCCTCAAGTTTCTTTTTGCACTGAAGTCTTCATCAAACTCAAACTTTGACCTCAGTGTTTAGACTCTGTCCTGGTGCTTGTCGTTTGTCGTTTTGACGGTTTATATAAATTTACTTCTGAAATGTGTCGGTTTATTTGAAGCTCGAGTTTTGTTCCTCGGCTGAAGCTGGACTCAAACTGAACCTTTAAACTCGTGAAAATGACACTGATGTGGCGCTAAAATCACAGACCGTACGCCCTGTAGAGTCTGTGGCTCAGACAAACGTGTCGTGAAGCTGCTGGTTAGACTCCCACTTTAGCCTAATGCCTTTGTGTCTTTGAGCAAGGCACCTGTTCTGTTGCGTCTCGTTTGTGGTGAGTGGTTTATATAAATTTGGAGCCGTGTTTGGACCTCAGTAGATTTTAACTCTGTACATCTTTTTTAATTGTATGTTGTATATTTGCTGTACATATTTTAGTTCTGAAATAAATGACTGTGCTGACCTCTGACCTCTTCTTCTTTAGACAAAAAAACTAAGGAACAGACTCGATACTTTACTGATTCCAAAACACGATGAAAAAACATTTCTTTTGATAAACTTTTCTTCCACCTGCTCGTCACCATGGAGATGTTTATTGCAACGCCTGTATGGCATTAAACATCAATATCTACAGAGACCAGTTTTACAGGTCAGATCTGTGGAGAGGCGACCCCGCTCACAGTCAGAATGTCTGTTTTTCTAGGGATTTTTGAGCTCTAAAACCACCTGGAATTGAATAAATGTAAAGTAGAGCTGTTTAATGTCACACTGGAACATTCCAGGCAGAGCAGTGACATCGCCAACCAAAAAGTTACACAGTGCAGCTTTACTGTTAAAATAAACTGCAGTGAATGAAATGTGAAGGACAAATGGTTAAATAAGTCACAAAATCTGGTGTTTTTAAAGGACAAACACAAAATGGGACAAACTAAATCTGAAGGTTAGAAAATGAAGTACAACTTTTACTCAAGTAGAAGTACTACTACTCTACTATATATTACTCAAGTAGAAGTAAAAGTATGGGGTTTGAAAACTACAAGTGTTTAAAATCAAATTTAAAAGACAAAAGACTAGGATTCAAAAGAAGAAACACATTAGGAGTTAATCACTAGTTTAATTACTGTAGGAGCTATTTGCTTATTTTGTTTATTCTAAAATGAGTTTTGTCAATTAGTTGTTTGCTCATTTGTTTAGTTTAATTTGTTTTTATATACCTTGGCACCTTTTCTGTTTTTGGGCCTAACACCTAAAATCTGCCCTTGAAATGTGGGGAAAAAACCTAAAACTAGAACTAATCCAGTCCCTCTTCTTCACCTCGTAACTCACTGTTCAAACTAATCAAATGTTCTAAACTTCTATAACTTGGTCGACACGGCTCATGTACAAAGTCAAACATAATGAAATTCCTCTTTCTTTGGAGGCAACGTTCACTCGGAGAGAAACTAAATATCCAACCGTCTCCCTCCACTGAGCCACTTTTACAAAACGTTTTAGACGTCACAGAAACTGAGTAAATCTAAGAGCCACGGCCTTGAGGTGCAGTTAGACGCCTGTAAAACATAAACCATTATCCATTTATTAGTGTTTATAAGTGAGGCAGCAAAATGAGACATGTGGGGTACATGTGGGGTACATGTGGGGTACGTGTGGGGTACATGTGGGGTACATGTGGGGTACGTGTGGGGTACATGTGGGGTACATGTGGGGTACATGTGGGGTACATGTGGGAGAACTACTCTGAGGGAACACGGTTTATCAAGCAAACGAGTTCAAGTATGGAACAGTCGCTGGAATGAGCTAAAACAAGCGACTTTTCTTTTTCAATTCAAAATAACTTCAGAACATATTTGGAAGAATAACGACAGTAAAGAGAATTTTGTTATAACTAGAAAACTTGTTGATTTATTTTTATTATGATGTAGTAAAATGTCGTATTAATTCTGCAGACGAATGTCCATTAACGTGTTGGAGTTGGAGATAAAAGTTGAGACAAAAGCTTCTGCCTACACCTGGTCAGTGATTTAAGTGTCTGATTTGATTTTTCTACGCACTGAATTTGTTTTAATTTATGGGCATCAGACTGAATATAACGTACATAGACTGTAATGACTTTTATAAACACTGACCAAATAAAAACACTTGAACATGAACATGAAGAGAAAAGAGGGCGGTACAGCAGGACCAGAATGCACCTGGGTGGATCTGGGGGTTTTACCAGTCGGCAGGAGAGGCAGGGGCAGGAGAGGCAGGGGCAGGCAGGAGAGGCAGGGGCAGGTGTAGGTCTGAACATGTATCTTTGTTGTTTGCCTGTTAAACTTGGAATAAATCTTCTAAAATGCATCTCTGGACCTGGATTTTGTTTCTCTGTACGGTGTAAACACATCCCCCGGTGCCCAGAGGTGATAATTTGCGTTGTGTTTAGTCTTAAGTTTGCTCACTGCTTTTGTTTGTTAGTTTTCATAGACAAACAGTCAGTAGAAGTAGAATGACCAAATGTTCAGGTGATGAGGTCATCTGAGTGACGCATGCGCAGTCCAGCTCCACATCCCGGAAGTAAACAAAAGCTGGCGGCGGAGCGGAGGTTCGGCTTCAGTTTAGAGTTTAGATTTCGCTTCTAAAAATGTCCTTTTCCAACCCGAGACAGACGTTTATGAACCCGGTAAGTCCTTTTGTCTGAGTTTTACTTCAGTCACGTGTCGCTGTCTCCGTTTTGACGCGTTTAATGAGTTTATTGTTACGTAAGAGCCGAATCCTGACGGGAACTGCGCGTTTTCGTTCTAAACTGAATGAGAATGAGCGGGTGGGTTTAGGTTTTAGTTTTGGTTTATCACGGGTTCTTTTACCGGTGACATTATTCTGTTTATCACGGGTTCTTTTACCTCTGACTCTTTTATGAGGTTAGTTTTGTGGAACGTGTCTCACAGAAAACGCGGATAAATAAAACACGTCACAATTATTGATCTTCATCCGCCTGGGAGACTTTAGACTTTTTTTTTACCTGGTTTAGACCTGGTTTAGACCTGGTTTAGACCTGGTTCAGACCTGGTTCAGACCTGGTTCAGACCTGGCTCAGACCTGGTTTAGACCTGGTTTAGACCTGGTTCAGACCTGGTTTTATATTAATCACAAGATTTTAATGTCAGTCACATGGTTCACAAATCCTTCAAATATTTTCTGGAAACCCTGAAATTTCCACAGAATTCCTCCTTTTAGTCCTGGTTCATTTCTAGTCCAGACCTGGATTTGGATTTGCTCGAGTTTGGTCCTGTTTTAGTCCTGGTCAGGTCCTGGTTTGGTCCTGTTTTAGTCCTGGTCTGGTCCTGGTTTGGTCCTGGTTTTCCTGTAATAGTTCTGATGTTCCAGGTGGTTCCGTTCTCGGGGACGATCCTCGGGGGACTCACTCCCGGAGAAATGCTCCTGATCCAAGGATCTGTGCCCACAGACGTCGACAGGTCAGTCCTGGTTCAGTCCTGGTTCAGTCCTGGTTTAGTCTTGGTTCAGTCCTGGTTTAGTCCTGGTTCAGTCCTGGTTTAGTCTTGGTTCAGTCCTGGTTTAGTCCTGGTTTAGTCCTGGTTTAATCCTGCTTAGTTATTTTTACATCAGGTCAGTGGCAGTTTGTGAAGAAAAGTATAAAGTAGTAAAATACAGGAAGTAGGAAGTTGTTTGCTTTACGGTTGCTATGGTTACAGTTATGTCACATGCTGCTGCTGTTTCCAACCAGGAAGTGACTTTATAAACTTCACCAAAAAAAAAACAGAATTATTAAAAAAAAAACAACAGGCAAAGTTTGTAGTAAGTTATTTTTTAAAGCTCCCGAATCACACAAACTCTGAGCTTTAAGTCGAGTTCTGATGTTCTGATGTTCCTCCTCAAAAACACCTGGAGTTGTGTTTGTTTCATTCACATGTTTGAGGAACTCTTTATTATTAGTCTGTCTACATCTCCAAAGCTCCAAACGCTCTGTTCCACCTTGTGATGTCATCAAGTGGTAGTTTTTCAAGTGAACAGCTCCTTTTACCTTTAGTTCAGTCGAGATCGACAATTCCAGGACTGAAATGATCCAAATGATTCTAGTGAAGGTGTGTGGAGTTTAAAAACACAGTGGAGCACTTCCTGTATCACCACATGATGACATCACAAGGTGGAACAGAGTGTTTTCAGTTTGAGAGAAGAACTCGTGTTAAATCTGCAGGTTTGTGTGTTAAACATGTGAATGAAACAAACACAACTCCAGGTCTGTGAGGAGGAAACGACATTAGAACAGAGCAGAGGATTATGGACCTTTAACTCTTGTTTTAGCCCAGTTCTTTGTCTGTCAGGTTCCTTTAGCCCAGTTCTTTGTCTGTCAGGTTCCTTTAGCCCGGTTCCTTTAGCCCGGTTCTTTGTCTGTCAGGTTCCTTTAGCCCGGTTCCTTTAGCCCGGTTCCTTTAGCCCGGTTGTTTGTCTCTCAGGTTCCTTTAGCCCGGTTTCTTTAGCCCGGTTTCTTTAGCCCGGTTCTTTGTCTGTCAGGTTCCTTTAGCCCGGTTTAGAGCTGAACGATTTTAAGAAAAAATTGAATTGTGATTTTTCTGGCAGATATCGCGATTTCGATTTCATTCACAATTTTTTTCAATGCACATGAACATTCAAGCATCACAGAAACTTGCATCATTCCATTCAAACACTAAATTCCATAACTGTAATGCAAGAATGAAAACTAAAGTCAAGAATTTATTTCAAATGTCCTGTTTATTAAAAAGAAACATGCTGTACACAGGGTACACTGAGCTTGAGCAACAGCAGAACTGAAGAACCAAAAGAGCCTCTGTGGCTCAACTTAAGTAGAGCAAAGAAATACGGCTCAGTCGTTCTGCTTGACCACAGATCAGTAGTTGTGGCATAAAACTCCACATTTTCCAGCTCTTTCACCTTTTCTTTACATTCTGCGTACAGAATGGATTTTTATTTCCTACGAGGAGGACTCAAATAATAATGTGTTTAATGCAGCTTTGCGCACATTTGTTTACGTTTTACAGAAGCGAAACTTAAAACCACATGGCTCATTTGCATAAACTAGAAGCGCTGGAAAAACAGCTGCTCCTTGTGCCGCTGATGCGGTCAGCTTCTGTCGGACTAAAGGGCAGGACTCAGTGGAATATGCGTGTTCTTTCTATGACTGAGGGATGTTCTGCCTATGGTGAGTCTGTTCTGTGCTTCTATCGCGTTGGAGATGTTCATGTTAAACTTTTCAGAGATTATACGTGTGCAGGTCGTACGTGTGCAGCGCAGTTCTTTATTTCACTCATGCACTTTATTTATGTTGCTACTGTTGTGATGAAAAGACTGAAAGGTGTAAATAATTCTCTTAAGACTCGCTCTTATGAGCTGTAGTGGAGGATGGTGCTTGTTGTAGTCTGTTTTCTGGGAGTTGTAGTTTTGCCTGTAGTTCCTCTGGTTAGCGCTGGTTTAGAGTCAAAAGGGTTTTGTGGCTCCGGGTGTTTTCTTTTCTGTGGGAGACGCTCCAAATGGCTCTTTGAGTATTTAAGGTTGCCGACCCCTTCACTGGACGTTTCACTGGACTTTCTCGCCGTGCACTCGTCATGCAAATGCGCGTATGGCGTATAAACTGGTCGTGTTTCCACTGGATGTGGCAACTTTAGCACGACGTGTTTTGCACAGCACCTGTTTCTGATGTTCGTCTGCCTCAAACCCGAAATACTGAAAAATGACCGACGTGCTGTTTTTCTTTGGGTTCAAAACCCCAGACTCCAATTCTGGTCCCGCTAAAGTCATTTCTGAAACTGATGACCAGCTACACTGATTGGAGTCGAGAACATGTGACCTGTGCTGCCGCTTCTGATTGGTGAGCTGGAGTCGAGAACACGTGACCTGTGCTGCCGCTTCTGATTGGTGAGCTCAGCAGCGCGGCAGGGAGGCGACGTACATGTGTGAAATAGTTGACGAAACAAAACTTGGGTCAGTTAGGAGCGCTGCAAAAAACTGTGGCTTTAACGATCCCAAAATCGTGTTGTCTGAGATCGCGATTTTCGGTCTAAAACGATAGATCGTTCAGCCCTAGCCCGGTTCCTTTAGCCCGGTTCTTTGTCTGTCAGGTTCCTTTAGCCCGGTTGTTTGTCTGTCAGGTTCCAGGTGGACTTGACGTGTGGCAGCAGTGTGAAGCCCAGAGCCGATGTGGCGTTTCACTTGAACCCTCGAGTGAAGAAGAGCTGCGTCGTGTGTAACTCTCTGACGAAGGAGCGCTGGGGCAAAGAGGAGATCCACAAACTCATGCCCTTCAAACCAGGAACCGCCTTCGAGCTGGTCATCCTGGTCCAGAGCGACGTCTACAAGGTCTGCTCCTGTCTGCTCCTCTCTGCTCCTGCTGGCTCCTGTCTGCTCCTCTCTGCTCCTGCTGGCTCCTGTCTGCTCCTCTCTACTCCTGTCTGCTCCTCTCTGCTCCCGCCTGCTCCTGTCTGCTCCTGTCTGCTCCTGTCTGCTCCTGCTGGCTCCTGTCTGCTCCTGTCTGCTCCTGTCTGCTCCTCTCTGCTCCTGTCTGCTCCTCTCTGCTCCTGTCTGCTCCCGCCACCTCCTGTCTGCTCCCGCCGCCTCCTGTCTGCTCCTCTCTGCTACTGTCTGCTCCTGCCGCCTCCTCTCTGCTCCTGTCTGCTCCTGTCTGCTCCTGCTGGCTCCTGTCTGCTCCTCTCTGCTCCTGTCTGCTTCCGCCTGCTCCTCTCTGCTCCTGTCTGCTCCCGCCGCCTCCTGTCTGCTCCTGTCTGCTCCCGCCGCCTCCTGTCTGCTCCTGCTGGCTCCTGTCTGCTCCTCTCTGCTTCTGTCTGCTCCCGCCGCCTCCTGTCTGCTCCTGTCTACTCCCGCCGCCTCCTGTCTGCTCCTGTCTACTCCCGCCTGCTCCTGTCTGCTCCCGCCGCCTCCTGTCTGCTCCCGCCGCCTCCTGTCTGCTCCTGCTGGCTCCTGTCTGCTCCTCTCTGCTCCTGTCTGCTCCCGCCGCCTCCTGTCTGCTCCCGCCGCCTCCTGTCTGCTCCTGTCTACTCCCGCCGCCTCCTGTCTGCTCCTGTCTACTCCCGCCTGCTCCTGTCTGCTCCCGCCGCCTCCTGTCTGCTCCCGCCGCCTCCTGTCTGCTCCTGCTGGCTCCTGTCTGCTCCTCTCTGCTCCTGTCTGCTCTCGCCACCTCCTCCCTGTTCCTCCCTGCTCCTGTCTGCTCCTCCCTGTTCCTCCCTGTTCCTCTCTGCTCCTCTCTGCTCCTCCCTGCTCCTCCTTGTTCCTCCTTGTTCCTCCCTGCTCCTCCCTGCTCCTCTCTGCTCCTCCTCGCTCCTGCTCCTGTCTCATGTGGGCGTGTCCTTCAGGTTGCGGTGAACGGGGCTCATTTGGTCGAGTACAAACACCGAGTGGAGCTGAACCGAGTCGACACGCTGCTCATCCAGGGAAAAGTCCAGATCCAAACCATCGCCGTGCTCCCAAACCAGGTCTGAGTTTAGTCCTGCTTTAGTCCTGCTTTAGTCCTGCTTTAGTCTTGCTTTAGTCCTGCTTTAGTCCTGGTTTAGTCCTAGTTTAGTCCTGCTTTAGTCCTGCTTTAGTCTTGCTTTAGTCCTGGTTTAGTCCTGGTTTAGTCCTGCTTTAGTCCTGCTTTAGTCCTGGTTTAGTCCTGGTTTAGTCCTGGTTTAGTTCTGGCTCAAACTAATTCAACATTTTTCTGTTCCAGAGCGCTGTTTCTTCGTCAGACGCACAAAACGTAAAATCTTCAGACTCCATCGTAAGAACTGCTCTCTGCACATAATAATAAATATGTAATAATCACCAGACCTCAGCCGTTTATTTTTATTTTATTTGATTATTCTTGTACAGTTTTGTGTTTAAATCAATTTTCCAATATTTATTTTGATTTTGAGAGCCTTTTCTGTTCTTTAACTGTGCGTTGCAACACTGGAGTTTCCCCGTGGGACAGATAAAGGCTCTAATGGCGTGTCCCATTGTATTGAATGTGGCGACATCTAGTGGAGAACAGGAGGCATAACCACAGAAGTGACGGGGCTCTGGTGGGTTTGGGGTTTAAGGCAGATACTTTTATGAGCGGAGAAGTGTCTTAATTAACTCTTAATTAACAAACTCTTAACTCTTAATAACTTTAGTCTAGTTCCAGAGTTTTATTTCATGACTACAGGAATTACAGATATCAAAAATACTCAATGTTTGCGCCTAATTCTTTTGTTTCCTCTTTCAGTCGACGCTCTGCTCAAACGGAGATTTGGTCAGTCGTGTTTTTCTTCCTCCAGATTCTGACGTTTGAGTTTTGAAAAGTTCATTTTAATAATTTTTCTTCTTTATTTATTATTTATCGTTTTGGTTTTGTTTGGTTCCAGAGCGTTCCGTTCAGAGCCGAGATCGTCAAAGGCCTGAGTCCCGGACGCAGCATCACCGTCAAAGGAAGAACCAGCCCCAACGCTGAGAGGTGAGACCGGGTTTAGACCGGGTTTAGACCGGGTTTAGATTGGGTTTAGACCGGGTTTAGACCGGGTTTTGACCGGGTTTTGATCGGGTTTAGACCGGGTTTAGACCGGGTTCAGTTTAGCCTCTGGTCTAACCTTTAGTTCTGCTTTAGTCCTTTTAGTCTCTGTGTAAACCAGACTGTAGTCCGGTCCCTGTTCAGTCCTGGTCCAGTCCTGGTCCAGTCCTGGTTCAGTCCTGGTCCGGTCCTGGTTCAGTCCTGGTCCGGTCCTGGTTCAGTCCTGGTCCGGTCCTGGTTCAGTCCGGTCTCTGGTCTTTCTTCAGTCTCTGTATGAACCTGTCCGTTGGAGGGAGCAGTTCTGTGGCGTTGCACCTGAATCCTCGTCTGAAGCAGAAGAACTTTGTGAGGAACTCTTTTCTGTTCGACTGTTGGGGTCCAGAGGAGACCCAGATCCAGGACTTCCCCTTCGGACCCGACCGGTACTTCGAGGTGAGTCCCAAAACGCCACATTTAACCGTACGTGTTTTTTAGACTTAAGTTCTGGTTTAATAAAAACAGTTCATTTATTTATTCTGCCAGTCGTTCAGTCCGTGAAAGTCAAACTGTAGTTTTTTTTGGCTCAGTGTTTCTCGTCTACATTTTCTTTTTTCTACTTTGAAGTTTTTGGTTATTTTTTTGGCTCTTTGCGATTTGAGCCGTAAAAGTTGAATTCTGGTGTTTATTTACTGCAGCTCATGGATTTTGTCCATCCATCCATCTTCTCCCGCTTAATCCGGCTGGGTCACGGGGGCAGCACGCTGCCCATTACTCTGTGCACCAGACCCAGACCCTATGAACCCCTCTGCAGGCGGTGAACCCCTCTGCAGGCGGTGAGCCCCTCTGCAGGCGGTGAGCCCCTCTGCAGGCGGTGAACCCCTCTGCAGGCGGTGAACCCCTCTGCAGGCGGTGACCCCCTCTGCAGGCGGTGAACGCCTCTGCAGGCGGTGACCCCCTCTGCAGGCGGTGAGCCCCTCTGCAGGCGGTGAACGCCTCTGCAGGCGGTGAACCCCTCTGCAGGCGGTGAGCCCCTCTGCAGGCGGTGAGCCCCTCTGCAGGCGGTGAACGCCTCTGCAGGCGGTGACCCCCTCTGCAGGCGGTGAGCCCCTCTGCAGGCGGTGAGCCCCTCTGCAGGCGGTGAGCCCCTCTGCAGGCGGTGAGCCCCTCTGCAGGCGGTGAACGCCTCTGCAGGCGGTGAACGCCTCTGCAGGCGGTGACCCCCTCTGCAGGCGGTGAGCCCCTCTGCAGGCGGTGAACGCCTCTGCAGGCGGTGAACCCCTCTGCAGGCGGTGAGCCCCTCTGCAGGCGGTGAGCCCCTCTGCAGGCGGTGAACGCCTCTGCAGGCGGTGACCCCCTCTGCAGGCGGTGAGCCCCTCTGCAGGCGGTGAACCCCTCTGCAGGCGGTGAACCCCTCTGCAGGCGGTGAGCCCCTCTGCAGGCGGTGAACCCCTCTGCAGGCGGTGAACCCCTCTGCAGGCGGTGAGCCCCTCTGCAGGCGGTGACCCCCTCTGCAGGCGGTGAGCCCCTCTGCAGGCGGTGAACCCCTCTGCAGGCGGTGAGCCCCTCTGCAGGCGGTGAACCCCTCTGCAGGCGGTGAACCCCTCTGCAGGCGGTGAGCCCCTCTGCAGGCGGTGAACCCCTCTGCAGGCGGTGAACGCCTCTGCAGGCGGTGAGCCACAGGAGGGAGGAATTCCTTGACGGTCCTTGATTGTAAACTGTTCATAGGGTGTTCCATGTTGCTGACCCGGTCCTGACCCGGTCCCGGTCCTGACCCGGTCCCGGTCCTGACCCGGTCCCGGTCCGGTCCCGGTCCGGTCCCGGTCCTGACCCGGTCCCGTCTCTCCTCAGATGATCGTCCTGTGTGAGGCGTCTCAGTTCCGGGTGGCGGTGAACGGGTCTCATCAGTTCGAGTACAAACACCGAGTCCAGGACCTGAGCCGGATCACGGTCCTGGACCTGAGCGGAGACCTGAGCCTGGAGGAGGTGCGGCTGCTGTGAGGCCGAGAGGGGCCACCTGGGGGTCATCCAGGGGTCGCCCGGGGGTCACCCCGGGGTCACCGTGACATCATCACTGCCCTCTGCTCATACAACCCCCCGAAGATCTGAGGAAAATTCTGGAAACTTTATGACTCCAAACAACAACTACAATAATGATTCAAGAACTAAACCAGAACTAAACCAGGACTGAACCAGGACTGAACCAGGACTGAACCAGGACTGAACCAGGATATGAAAACCCATGTGATGGTATGAGACGGTGTGTGACGGTGTGTGACAGTGTGTGACGGTGTGTGACGGTGTGTGACGGTGTGTGACGGTGTGTGACGGTGTGTGACGGTGTGTGTCTGTTTGTGTGTGTGACAGTGGTTGTGTTTGTGTTGATGTAAAACACTTTCTTGTTGGAAAACGCAGTGTAAAAAATGGGACCTTTTAATGCCACACTGGGACATTCCAGACAAAACAATAACATCTCCATGGAGACGAGCAGTTGGCGGACTCTCCACCAAAAATGTTCCACAGTGCAGCTTTAAATTTAGGCCAAAATCCTCAAAAGTCGAATCTGATCATTTTCTAATTGAAGAACTCCACACTGCAAGATTTTCAAACTTCTGTCAGATTCTTCCTCTGATTTCAGATTTCAGATTCACTCGTTCTGAATTGATCTAATCTCAAACATAAATTTCTCCCACGACTCGACTAGTCAGAAAATCTTAAATTTAGGCACTAAATATTTCAGACGCCACATTCCATTTTCCAGAGTTTTCCCTGCAACACTTCACTTGTTTTTCACTTTTCACTTCAGTGACGCAGATTCACTCAACACTCAAATGTTTATCTCAAATTTAGAATCTATAAACTTTTATTAAACTATTATTAACTTTTATTTCCAGCCCGTGAATTTACCAGAGCTTCATTCTAGTCTGGAGACGTTTATTTTAAAAGAACAGATAATTTCACTAGTTTTAAGTCGACGACGCTCCGATTTGTCGAACTTCCTCAGGTTTGTCCGTGGGAGAAATGTTCCTGAACTCGACCGTCCGTTAAAAACACGAGGAAATAAAACTGCGGGAATTCTGAAAGACCAAAAAACTGTGTGTGGATCTGAACGGGCCCGTCACACGATTCGCTCTGAAGTCGTTTCCTCGTCACAAACACCTGGAGTCGTGTTTTTCTTCTAATTCGACAAATTATTTTTATTAAGACGACAAAATGAATTTTCTAAACATAATTCACTCACACACGTTTAACGCACAAACCTGCAGATTTAGACTGAGTTCTTCTTCTCAAACTGAAAACACTCTGTTCCACCTTGTGATGTCATCATGTGGTGATACAGGAAGTGCTCCACTGTGTTTTTAAACTCCACACACCTTCACTAGAATCATTTGGATCATTTCAGTCCTGGAATTGTCGATCTCGACTGAACTAAAGGTAAAAGGAGCTGTTCACTTGAAAACTACCACTTGATGACATCACAAGGTGGAACAGAGCGTTTGGAGCTTTGGAGATGTCGACAGACTAATAATAAAGAGTTCCTCAAACATGTGAATGAAACAAACACAACTCCAGGTCTGATTTTGAGGAGGAACATCAGAACATGGATTAAATCTCACAGGAGTCGGTCTGATGCAGAAGTTTTTAAATCTTGTGTTTGGACAAAACTTTGCGAGTTTTGTATTTGTTGATTGTTTCACTGCTGAAGAATAAACGGTTTAATGTTGAAGTTCAGACGCGTCACTGCTTCTCAGACTCATGTGGGTCTGGGGTTTGGGAAACACATGAACGGGTCAAATGTAAAAGTTTTCCCTGGACATCTGGAGTCAAAGGTCAAGAAGACGAGGAGCTCAGTGACATTTATTCTTTTCTGACTTTTGGAAAAATATATTAAGAGTTCAAAGAGTCAGAGGCTCATCGGCTCCGGGAAAATGTCCAGAATCCACTGAAGTCCAAAAGACATTTAGGATTTGACAAAAGGTTTTATTCACTTTATAAACCGCTTCAAGTTTCACAGATTTCCAGTAAAAGTGCAGGTCTTGTGGCAGTAGGTTCCACAGAGACGATTTACCCCGAGCTTTCAAACTAACGAGCTCCAGAAAAATGAACAGGGACACAACCCAAAAAATAAAAACTATTGTCAGCTACAAATGTTGAACTTATGGATAAATGAATTGATGTAAATTCAGTAAAAATGACCTGAAGTGTTTGTAAAGAGACAGAGACTGGGGGAAGTGCATTTACATTTATTACAAACTAAAATTCTGTACAACAGATAAAAACAATAAAATCATCAAATATTTACACCAATTAGTCTCTACAGGAGGCACACACACACACACACACACACACACACACGCACACGCACACACACAGAGGGGGAAGTGTGTTGCCCAAAGACACACCAGCAGCAGGTTCCATCAGAACCCCACACCTCGTACCTGCGGCTGCTGCGTTTTTTTACCAAAGGTTCAGTGCGACAGGAAAAGTCCAGTTTAACGGGAATTCAAAATGGAACGTCTCAGGAGGTTCAAGTTGTTTGAGGTTTTTGATTTGTCCGACTCTGGAGTGTTTCATTAGAGCGGCCGATCGGAGCGCCCCGCCCGACCCGGGCGCTCCGGTCTCCGCTGTCTCAGAAGTCTGCGTCCAGTCTGAAGGTGTTGTCGGACGTCCCGGACATGACGCCCATCCTCTGATATTCTCCCACTCTCTTCTCAAAGAAGTTGGTCTTTCCCTCCAGAGAAATGTTCTCCATGAAGTCAAACGGGTTCTCCGAGCGGTAAAGCTGCAAACGCACAACTGTTACTCACAATACACACACTTTATACTACAGGAACTACTACTACACACTACTGTTACTACAGGAACTACTACTACACACTACTGTTACTACAGGAACTACTACTACACACTACTGTTACTACAGGAACTACTACTACACACTACTTTATACTACAGGAACTACTACTACACACTACTTTATACTACAGGAACTACTACTACACACTACTGTTACTACAGGAACTACTACTACTACACACTACTTTATACTACAGGAACTACTACTACTACACACTACTTTATACTACAGGAACTACTACTACTACACACTACTTTATACTACAGGAACTACTACTACACACTACTGTTACTACAGGAACTACTACTACACACTACTGTTACTACAGGAACTACTACTACACACTAGAAAATCCTGCATACACATAGCAGTACACGGCGCCCCCTGCTGGTGCTCAGTGGTGCGTGTTTCTCGTCTGTGGTCAGTGAAACCACAGGCTCAGCTCCATCATCAGCTGAGGTCCGTACCCCTGCGCAGCTCATCACAGCACCAGCACAGAGTACTACTACTGCAAATACAAGTACTACAAGTACTACTACTGCAAATACAAGTACTACTGCTGCTGCAAATACAAGCACTACTACTGTTACTACAGTACCCCAGACCCTCCCGCGGGGGGCAGTACCTTGCTGAAGCCGAGCTCCAGCAGAAGTCGGTCGGCCACAAACTCGATGTACTGCTTCATGAGGTCACAGTTCATCCCGATCAGCTTCACGGGCAGCGCCTCCGTCAGGAACTCCTGGGAATTACAGCAGAACGTCAGAGCGGTCCAGAGTTTACAGTGGGCACGAGTTTAGAGCTTCAGAGGAGAGGGTCATGAGTCTGAGCTGGTTCCACAGGAGACCAGAGTTTAGGAGCGGTACACAGGTGTGTGGAGGAGTTTTCATTTTCAGAGTCTGTCGCAGATAAACTGCCCTTTTTTACCTGCTCGATGGCGACGGCGTCCCTGATGATGCGTTCCACGGTGGAGGAGCCGGGCTTCTTCTCCAGGTGTTTGAACATGAGGCAGGCGAAGTCACAGTGAAGGCCCTGGACACAGAACCAACCAATCAGCACGAGGCGTTCTACTACAGAACCAACCGTAATACTACAGTACTACAGTAAACTACTGCAGTAAAAGTACCAGAGCCACAGGGCCAGAGCCACAGTACCTCGTCTCTGCTGATGAGTTCGTTGGA
Organism: Taenioides sp. WSHXM2023; assembly: GCA_029959045.1. Lineage (NCBI taxonomy): Eukaryota > Metazoa > Chordata > Actinopteri > Gobiiformes > Gobiidae > Taenioides > Taenioides sp. WSHXM2023. Next base: position 26,442,311 of record CM057103.1, read on the forward strand.
GAAGGTCAGTCCGGGCATCAGGCCTCGTTTCTTCAGCCAGAAAATGGCTGCAAAGGATCCAGAGAAGAAGATCCCCTCCACTGCAGCGAAGGCCACCACACGCTCCCCTGGACAGAGACAGAACTAAATCAGGACTAAACTGTGGGACTAAACGTGGGACTAAACGTGGGACTAAACGTGGGACTAAACGTGGGACTAAACGTGGGACTAAACGTGGGACTAAACTGTGGGCGTTTCTCAGTTCCCAGGATCCTTCCTCCAGGAAACTGGGACACACCCTGTGTCCTCAGAGCCGGTGCAGTTCTGGGACCTACCGTAGGTGGCGCTCTTGTTGCCGATCCAGTTCAGAGCCCAGTCGGCCTTCTTCTTGACGCAGGGCAGAGTCTCGATGGCGTTGAACAGGTACTCTCTGCAGAGACACAGGACACTTCAGGACAATGCACACAGAGACACACACAGAGAGACAGAGACACACACAGAGAGACAGAGACACACACACAGAGACAGAGACACACACACAGAGACAGAGACACACACACAGACACACACACACAGAGACACACACACACACACACACAGAGACACACACACACACACACACAGAGACACACACACAGAGACAGACACACACACACACACACACACACACGGGGGTCAGACTCACCTCTCCTGGGAGTCCTTGATGTAGGTGTCGATGAGCAGACTGTACATCTCCGAGTGGATGTTCTCCATGGCGATCTGGAACCCATAGAAACAGCGCGCCTCCGTCACCTGCACCTCCTGCATGAAGCGCTCCACCTGGACACGAGGGACAGTTAGACCGGGACTGGGCCGGGACTAGGACTAGACCAGGGACTAGAGACCGGCCGTAGCCCGGGCCCCTCGGCACAGCTCTGCTCTGACAGTATATACGTGTACAGAAGTGTGGAAAGTGAGGGCTCTGACCAGGTTCTCGTTGACGATTCCGTCGCTGGCGGCGAAAAAGGCCAAAACGTGCGAAATGAAGAACCTCTCGTCGTCCTTCAGAGACTCCCAGTGCTGCAGGTCTTTGGACAGGTCCACCTGAAACGCACCAGAACCTCAGAGACCAGGAGCAGATGTAGTACTTAAAGTAACAGTACGCAGTAGTAGTATTGGTACGCAGTACTGTACCTCCTCTGCGGTCCAGAAGGACGCCTCGGCCTTCTTGTACATGGTCCAGATGTCGTGGTACTGAATGGGGAAGATGACGAAGCGCCGTGGGTTCTCCTTCAGCAGAGGCTCCTCCTGAGACTCAGACTTCGGCTGGAACAAAACGCACTCTTAGAACGAGCGACTTTTACACAGGAACATTTATTCAAGTTAAAATGTCCTCCTCCATCTCCCTGTGACGTTCCACTGAGACGGGGACAGTTAAATGTCAAACTGATCCGAGGACACTGGCTGTTCCATCTGAGAGACACGTCCACCTTCTACTTTCTGAAAACAAACTGGACTGAGGATGATCTAAATCTGTTCATCTGAATCAGGGACAAGTTGATTCTTGTCACTGTTTTTGAACACGTAAAAAGTCCAGCTGTTTGTGGCTAAAGACTCAAAAGTGAAAACAAAAGCTCTTTTTCGTTGTCAAACTGTTAAATGTGATTATTGTGAAAGTCAGTGCGGATAAAGCACAGACTCTGGGTCTTAAAGCTCTCAGTAACTTTCCTCTGGTGATCAGCTGTTGGCGCCAGAAACGCTTCACTTTGGGCGCCACATTTGCACAAACTCCGCCTTTTAGCGCAAATCAAACACTTTTCCTCCCAAAGTGCGGCTCTGGCGCAGACATGGCGCACTCGGGCCCGGTTTATGCCGCTTTTGGAGCTCTTACCTTGGGGTCAGAGAAGATCTTCCGCGCCGTTTTCGAAGCCAAGATGCGGGTGTTGTTCAGGCTGGGAGGCTGCGAGATTCAACACGAAACCGGGGCTCAAAATCACACAGCGACACATTTATGAATGAAACATTTCCACATTTACACCGAACCCCGGTCCCGCTGAAACACACGGGCCGGTTCTTACCGTGTTCTCTTTGTCCAGGCTCAAAGCGCTCATTTTACTGCTCACGGAGTTTTCATTCTTCACGGACAGAGGAGAGCGCGCAGACAGCATCTTTACGGTTCAGTTAAAACGCTACGGAACAATAAATAGAATAAATTAAAAGTGTAAAAAGCGGGAAGTAAAGGCGCTAAACTAAAGCTAAAGGAGCGGACAGAGCGGAGGAGCAGGACACACTGAAGCGCCGCTCTGTCCGCTCGCCTTTTATTGAAATCTTGGCGCTAGAACGCGGAGCCCAAGTGACGCAGCCAATCAGAGCTCACGTTTACTGCGGGGGGGATGAAAGTGCGGAGGAAAACGGCTCCAAAACGAATCAAATACAACAGAAAATCACTTTATTTTACGGCGACATGAACAGATCCGTCTCCAGGCACATCGTCCTCAAATGTCAGAGCGAAAGACGCATTTATCGGGAGTTTTTTAACAGAATATTGAGGCTGTGGGGGATTTAACTGGAAGAGGACAGAGAGCCAATCAGAAGCGACGTGCAGTGCGTCACATCCGGGTTTGGCAGCGGGAAATCCAAACTAAGAAACGGCTGCGAAAAGTGTTACCAAACCTCCATAAACTCACTTACAAAAGCACCAAACCGCCATTAAACCTGCTCTTACGGAACACTCGCCTCTGCAAACAGACTGCGAAGGTTTTACTCGTTTAAACGGAGGATTTTACTGGTACAAAAGGCTGTTTCCCGCTTTTACCAAACAGTTCCATTGTTTCCAGCTGTTTTAAGAGCAGTTCTGCAACACAAACTGCACAGACCGCGTCCAAAACTAAAATATAACTGATGTTTACTGTGTGAAAGAATGCTCAGAAATGAATGAAGCAACATAACATCACATTAGATGACATTTTAAAGCTAAATGTAATATTTTAAGGCTTCTGAGAAAGAAATGTGACAATAAAATAATAGCTGAGCCCTTCATAATGATTTAAAACCACTAATGTTGCCTAAGCCAGTAATTATTAGTTTATTAAAATCTATGTAAATTCATATTTGTTTGCTGTTTACGGATGTTTTCACTCTTAAAATAAAATATAATGATTGTTTAATTATTGAATGAGTATTTCACATCTACTGCTTTGTATTTCCGAATGTGTAAAATTAAATCTGGCATCGCAAAATTATTGTCTTAATGATGAAACAAAAAAAAAAAGAAACCAAAAAAAAAACCTCGATCTTAAAATCAACTCCAGACGCATTCATTTTTAATGTTTTACTTTTACCTTAGATTTGCTTGTTTCATGGTTAAAAATGAACCTTTCTGTTGGATTTCCCTCCTAAAAACGACACTTTTGTGACGTTTACACCTTCCCCCTCGCTGTTTCCGGGGAACCCAAGAGCGCCACTTCCAAATGAAAATCTGGCTTTTATTTACTCATTATTTACTTTAAATTCATTAAATATTTAAGGAGTCTGATTTCCTATTAAAGTTTAGTAGAAGTGTGATATAACATATTGCATTAATTAAACTAAATACATCTAAACGTGCCGTTCTGAAAAGAGGCAAATAAACAGCAATAAGGAAAAAATAATGATTAATCTTAATCACATTAAATTTAATCCGAATAGTATTTTTAAACGTAAAAAAATGTAAATAAATAAATAAATAAATACAAAGAGCAAAACTGGAAGTGGACTTTTTTTTTTTTTTTTTTTATTAATAAGTAACAATAGCGTTCTAGTAAAAGGAGAAATTTAATTTGTCAACTGGACAGAGTTTATTTCTCTTTATTCGACCAAATAAACTCTGTCCAGTTGACAAATTAAATTTCTCCTTTTGCCATGGATTCTACCTGGACGACTGAGGGATTCTACACACAATAGCGTTCTAGTACCACTGACAGGGTGAAGTAAATAATAATAATAATAATAATAATAATAATAATAATAATAATAATAATAATAATAATAAAGAACACATAGAATACGGTAGATTTCATATTGCAGGGGTTATCTGAGTTCATATGTAATTAAGCAAAGCTATACTGAAGACAAACAACAGGGGAGATAGTTTATTGCCCATAAAAGGGTTAAAGTCATGAGAGGTTAAAGTTCACTGTCCAAAAGGGGCTGGGGTCAGTAGTCAGTAGGAACCGGACCGTTTTGGTGCATGGGCTTGTTTCTGCCCGGTAGACTTACGCACACGGACAACGGTGTAAACATGGCGGGGAGCGGAGGGGAATATCAAGACGAAAACGCAGAAAATTTAGAAAACGCAAACGCGGGAGTCGGGAGAGTGTCTGAAAGTGAAGCCAGTGAAAAGAGGCAGATAATAAAAGGTATAAATGCGGTGGAAAGTCCAGTCTTTGCGATCAAACCTTCTACATAAATATTATCCGCATGTTTGTCCCTCTTAAGGTCACAGTTTCATCGGATTTGGATTTAAAAACAAAACTGTCTCCATGGGGATGATGTCTTTGTCTGGAATGTTCCTCAGTATGGCATTAAACTTCTACCCTACATCCATCTAACTAAAAGTAGTTTTGTGTATAGAATCCCTCAGTCGTCCAGGTAGAATCCATAGCAAAAGGAGAAATTTAATTTGTCAACTGGACAGAGTTTATTTGGTTGAATACGTTTTGCAGCTCATCCAAGCTGCTTCTTCAGTTGAAAAAGTAGTTTTATTGCTCAAAAATACATTGAAGAACTTGGATTCTTTCTGATCTGACCAAAAACTTGAGACTTGCTGGTTTCCATGGAGATAGATTAGTTTAATGCCATATGTTGGAACATTCCAGACAAAGCAATTACATGATGTTTTTTCTCTTGTTTCGTAGGAGCAGTGTTCCTGTCGACTGTGGCCTCGGCCGGACTCATCGCAGGATTCGGTTCAACTCTGGCTCTCGCTAAAAAGAAGAGTCCCAACTGGTTCAACAAGGTACGGACTCAGACCCCGCTTAGACCTGGTTTAGGTCTGGGTTAGACCTGAGAAAGACCTGGTTTAGTTCTGGGTTAGACCCAAAGATTTCAGAAAATGGGATCCAACCTATTTTTTGAAATTTACTTTTGAAATCCTTGCCGACCACGGCAAACATGAATCAGTCCAAATCCAACTTCAGAGGGTCAGAGAAGAAACGACTAGAACCTGGAGAAACATCTGAGGAGAACAGTTTGGAGAAACATCTGATTTAAAGTGTTGAAATGATGGAGTGATTTCACATGTTTTGCTGCACGGGGTCAGGCAGGGGTCAGGGTGTTTTTGGGGTCACCTCCTTAAAAAAGTCAATATCCGTTTTTTATTTTTCCAGTGTCATTACACAAATAAGGATCTAGTTTTGATATTTGTATTATTTATCGTGGAAGTCATAATATCCTTCCTCTCTCCAGGGTATAGTCCCCTCCTTCAGTGTAATACTCCCTCTGTCTCCAGGGTATAGTCCCCTCCGTGGCGGCTCCAGAGTCGGGGGCGTCTCTGGCTCTCCGGGCCCTGGGGTGGGGCTCCCTCTGGGCCTGGTGCGGAGTCGGACTCATCAGTGTCACCGTCTGGAAGCTGCTCGGGGTCCACACTGTAAGTCCTGGTTTAGACCTGGTTTAGACCTGGTTTAGACCTGGTTTAGACCTGGTTTAGACCTGGTTTAGACCTGGTTTAGACCTGGTTTAATCTAATGTCTGTAGTTGGAGCTTTGGAGATGTAGACAGACTAATAATAAAGAGTTCCTCAAACATGTAAATGAAATAAACAAAACTCCAGGTCTGTTTTTGAGGAGGACATTAGGACAGGAGGACAGTAGAACATTAGGACAGTAGAACATTAGGACCAGTAGAACATGGATTAAAGCTCACAGGGGTCACAGCTCTGCATTTAAAGCGCTTGAATCAGACAAAACTGACCGTGAGATTTAAAGATCCATTTAACCCTGAAGCTTCACGCCGCCCCTAAGCAAAATCTGAAAAACCCTCCAGGGTGGGCAGTGCCCGACGGTGCCAGGAGGGGACGGGGCAAATATGAACTAAAATGTCAAATTAAGGCCAGGGACAGAGATACACTCTGATTTTTAACACATTTACACAGAAAATCAGTAGAAAAAAGGGATTTTGGGGTTTAGTGGCTCTTCAAGTCATGTTCTGATGTTTCCTCCTCAAAATCAGAGCTGGAGTTGTGTTTGTTTCATTCACATGTTTGAGGAACTCTTTATTATTAGTCTGTCTACATCTCCAAAGCTCCAAACGCTCTGTTCCACCTTGTGATGTCATCAAGTGGTAGTTTTCAAGTGAACAGCTCCTTTTACCTTTAGTTCAGTAGAGATCGGCAATTCCAGGACTGAAATGATCCAAATGATTCTAGTGAAGGTGTGTGGAGTTTAAAAACACAGTGGAGCACTTCCTGTATCACCACATGATGACATCACAAGGTGGAACAGAGTGTTTTCAGTTTGAGAAGAAGAACTCGTGCTAAATCTGCCGGCCTGAATATTCATTTTATCTGTCCACGTCTGTATTAAACATTATTGCCGTACACAAATACTTTTTATTTCTGTCATTATCGTAATTATTTCCACGTTGTTTTGTGTTTTTTCAGTTGTCTGATTTCAGGCAGAAGATGCAGTCCTTCGTCCCCTCCGTCCCAAAGTCCAGCTCTGGACCGGACACCGTGGACTGGGACGCTCTGTTCAAACCCCGAACAAACCCTGCTGCTAACGCTAGTGCTAATGCTAACACTAGTGCTAATGCTGCTAACGCTAACGGAGAATGAACCGAGGCGAATCTGTCCAAGTGAAATTTGTAAATGTTTGTAAATATTTTCTTTTGAATTAAATTATTTTATGAATTTTTTTTTAATGTGTTTAAATGACGTGTCGCGATAATTACGACATCGATTTTTTCTTCTGAAGGTCCGCAGAGCCGGGCTTGTTCTGCGCCGACCAAAAACTGAGGAGCCGAATCGTGCTAAAATAAATGTGTATTTAAATATGAGACAGAGGACAGCAGGTTACAGCAGTGACCAGACGTCCCTATTTACCCGGGACAGTCCTGTGTCCAAACATGATGGAAACAAGCCAAAGCTGCAGGAATCTACAAAATAAATGTAATGAGAAAAAAAAAAAAGACAACTTTAGGGCTGCAACAAACTTTATTTGAATATTTGAGAATATATTGAGAGTTTTTGATTTAAAAGCTCCGGTCGTACACACAATGGATTCTTGTTTTCTTGTTCTAATGTCGTTTCCTCCTCAAAAACACCTGGAGTTGTGTTTGTTTCATTCACATGTTTGAGGAACTCTTTATTATTAGTCTGTCTACATCTCCAAAGCTCCAAACGCTCTGTTCCACCTTGTGATGTCAGAGTGTTTTGGGTTTTTTTTCAGTTTGAGAGAAGAACTCGTGTTAAATGTGCAGGTTTGTGTGTTAAACATGTGAATGAAACAAACTCCAGGTGTTTGTGACGAGGAAAAAACATTAGAGCAGAGAAAACAGTGACACGGGTTCTTTTTTAATGATGATGATTATTAAAGACAATAGATTAAAACATTTAACAAAATACAATAATAAACATAAAAACAAGACACAAAAACATAAATATATTTACAACAAAACTCCCCACCCCCAAACACACAAATTTAACTGGATAAAAACCAAAGTAATGTGTTAGTGCATAATCACACTGCAAGGCCCCTTTTGTTTATATTTTGACCAGTTTATAATTTCATTTCCCTTTCTCTCTTTTCCCCCCCCCCATTTTTTAATAAACACTTTTAGTCACTAAACTTCACTAATATCATTTTCAACATCATCTTTTATTACGATCTAAAAGCATCATTTCAAAGGCATTTTCTTTTTCTTCCCGCCGTCTTTCCTTTCCTGTTTATTATTATTATTATTATTATTATTATTATTATTATTATTATCCAGGTTTTTTAAAATCCTAAAGTGTCATTTTCTCTGTAGTTTGTCTCGGTTCTGGTGGAGTACAGAAGGTTTGGGTCACACTGCAGAAAAAGTCCTCACAGAGCTGTAGGTCGTGTCGTCCTCTCGTCTCTCACCCTCCTGAAACAAACAGCTGATCCTGTGTCCTCCTCTCAGACACCGGGTTGTGGGTTAGATTCCCCTGACCGCCTCAGGCTCACCTTGCTTCTCTTTTTCTTCGTTTTAGTGAAATCAGCAGTGGCATAAGTGACGCCATCTTCAGGTTTTTGCTACAAGAGAAAAAAACAAAACAAACAAAAACAGAAGAGTCAGATTTAAGTTTGAGACGAAAACAAGAAAAATACCAAATGGATTTGAACTAATTTTCAGGAGCCTGTGATCAAAGTGTTTGATTTTCAACTAAAAAGTGAGAGTGACTAACACTAATGCTAATGCTAATGCTAATGCTAATGCTAATGCTAGCTCGTGACTGTCATGTTCTTCAGAGGGACGTGTTTAACGGCTCAGATCCTCTCACCTGGTGGAGTTCAGATCTGTCAGGTCTTTCTGGTCAGATTGTGTTCAAATAAAACTCAGATTAAAGTCTAACGTGAGTAACCGCTTCAGACAGAGCAGTGCCTCCAGTTAGCGTCACCTCCAGAACAATATGTGTCAAAGATTATACAATAGGGGCGACAGTAGCTCAGGTGGTAGAGCGTTTGTCCACTGATCCGCAGGTTGGTGGTTTGAATCCCGCTCTCGACATAAACATCATCAGTTGAGGTTCAGGTGCGACTCCAGCTCCACAGATCAATGCTGTTGTTGTGTTTTTGGGCAAGACACTTTCCCCCCTCGCCCCCAGTGTCTGCGTACACCGGTGTGTGAGAATGAATGAATTTTGATTGTTTTAAATGTTTAATGATGAACTGGATTGTGGTTATTTTAAGGAGACGCTTGCCACGTTTACATGAGCTTTAATTCCAGATAAAAATATTTTTTTACTTTTACTTTAAAAAGATCGTGTAAACACTTAATTCCTAATGAAAATGATTATTCGGAATTAAACTTTGTGTCATGTTTGTGTCCGTGGCGTAACGACAAACTGAGATGAAGTGTGAGTTTTCTTCCGGTCGACGTAAATCCGTTCGTGTCTCTGTCCAATCAGAACCTTCCCCACCCCCAGACGATGAGCGGAATTAAATAAAACCGATTTAACGTGTTTTCCATGTGAACCTCAATTCAGAATTATTATTTCCATGTAAACTCCAAGGAGAACTGGCCACTGTTACTGATGAAATGTCGTTGGAGTCGGTCGATGTAAACAGGACTGCAGATGGAAAGGAGCTTGCAGCTAAATCTTTTCTGTCTGAGATGAATGTTTTCTGTGCACGGTCCTTGTTTTAAATAAAGAAATAAATGAAATGAAAGTATGAATGTGTGGTCCAACACAAGAAAAATGATCTGACAAAGGCTTTTTGTCCAAACGTTATTTAAAAATAAAAAAAGCTTTTGGACATCGGCCATCTGAGCGCGCTATGCATCTCTTTTTTTTTTCCACTTTTAAATGACTGTTCTTTCTTTGCACCTCTACGAGAACTTTGGTGTGCGTTTTCTGTTTCATTTCTAAAACTCTTTGAGCCTTGAAGGTGGAAAAGTGACGTGTAAAAATGTGACAATATGAAGCAAATGAAAGGACAAAAGTATAAGATTTGGACTGAACTGTGTGGGGTTTGTGGACAGAGGAGTAAAGCTGCTGTGACTCTGGGTTCCTCACGGAGCTGTAGGTCACGTCCTCATCTTCACCTCTGACCTGCAGCGAAAACACCAGAATCACACCAGGTTTACGGAACAATCGCCTCCTGAATCTGAAACTCACACGAGTGTTTGTGTCCTTCTGTTTGAAATGGACCGAGGAGTAAGAGACGTCAGGATCAGGGTCAGTCTGCAGGAGAGGACAAAGGTCAAAGGTCAGGGTCAGTCTGCAGGAGAGGACAAAGGTCAGGGTCAAAGTGCATTTGACAGATTCATACATTGTTTCCTAATTCGTCCTTGGTTTGGTGGAGAGTCCCTGTGGTCAATATTTATCAAAGTTTGAGAAGAAAAGTAGAAAGTAATAAAATACAGGAAGTAGCGCCGAGTTAAAAAACAGGATCCCTCTGCTGATGTCATCACAGGGAAACCAAAATCCAAAACACACAGACAGTTCAGGCACAAGGAAGGACTTTTTCTGACACTTTAATCCTTCATTTCACTAAATAAAACTGTGCGTCACAACCAGGAAGTGACTTTAGAAACTTCACCAAAAATTACAAAATGGGAAAATCTGGGGGTCCTGAATCGGCGAACGACCTGAGACAGAACCCCTGTGGGGAGGCCCGACGTGGTCGAAGTCGAACAAAGACTTCAACAAAAAAGTGTCTTTGACCAGACAGAAATGTATTAAAGTAGAGTTAACGCAAAATAACATAATCACAAATAAACTGTTCAAACAAATAAACAGAAAATAAGAAACTTAAATCAAATACAACGCACCAACTGCACAGAAGTCTTTTGTTCCCCTAACTGACAAACCCTGCTCACTTTTAAACCCCCGGCAGGAAGTTCCTCCTCCAGGCGAATCTCATTTCCTTTGAAAACTTTCAAAAGTCTAAAGCTGAAGTTCTTCTGTTTCACCAGGGCCTAAGTCCCTCAAACCGTGTGCTGAAGCTGTAAAACCCAAATGCACAAAAACAATGACACAAAACAGAAGTTACCGCAGATGTCCCCTCCACATGGCCCGGCCCACGACCTCCTCCCAAGGCTTTAAAAATGTCCGACAGGGGGACGCCCGTCTTTTGTCAGGACCAGGTGGAGCTGCAGGTGAGTGGAGGGAAAACAGATGCAACTGAAATGAATCTACAAATGAAGTATATTTAAATGAACCAAGTGTTATGTGATGATTAAACAAAAGTAAGAATGATATGAAACTGTTTGGTTGGATTTGGAGATGAAACAATCTCCAAATGTGTGAAACTAAAAGAATCTTCGTTTAATCGCTCGTTTAATGGGACAAAGACTCACAGCCCGAGTCTCCTCCATCGTTAGTAAAATCTTTATCGTGTTCCTCTGTTGTGACGCGCTCCTTCACAGTGAACTGAGGTTTGATTTAAGCTTTTTTCCCTAAATGCTGTAGTTTGTTATTAAAAGAGTGATTTTCCGACTTAAAAACAGGTTGAAGGTGAAGAAAAGACTCACTGACCCTGTCACACGGACTCTGAGGCTCCAGTTTCATTCAATAAAAATGTGATTTTTTTTTTGTACTTACGCCGTCTTCAGCTGTGCCTCTGCCCCCTGAAAACAAAAGTCAAACCCCAGGTCATTGCATTGTCTGATAATCAGGAAGTTTGTGTTAGCATGCTAATTGTTGTTAGCATTACCGCAACGCCAATAATTAGGAAGCTCAGAACGAACCACAAACCAATTCTGAGACAGAAAATCAGGTGCAGGGCCTTTAACTGCAGTGGGTGACCAGACGTCTCTTTTGACCCCGAACAGTCCCAGTTTTGAGCCCCGTGTCCCCTGTCCCCCTGTCCCCTGTCCCAGCAGATTTATCCAGTTTTATACCAGAATGTCCCCATTTTTGCCCATTGTGGTCCCCACCAACAGTAAAGGGGACATTTGTTTAGCAAAAACACAGAAAAAAGTGCTTGAAAACGACCATAACGCAAAAATATATTGAAAAAATATATAAATATATTGTGCTTTTAATACTTTTGTCTCAAACCTGAACGTCTCGTCCACAGAATCAGAGCCACAGAGACGAGAACGAGAACCACACACACGGCCACGGGGACGCCGACGCCGACGGTCACCAACGCTGCAAATGGACGAAAATCAGTGAATTCATTTGAATATCTGAGCGAACGACATCAGAATCTGGATTGTTTAAAGTACAGAGTGTGAAGAGTCAGTCTGGACCTGGACTTTTACTTCAGTTCAAATATTACTGGACAAAGAAGTAGTAGTAGTAGTAGTACCATTAGTAGTAGTAGTAGTAGTATTAATAGTTTGGACAGTGGTACCAGGTGCTGAGGTGTTGGGAGTCGCAGTAGTTTTCTCATCTAGGAAGAAACAAAACGCTGAAATGACTCAGTCTATAATTTGACGGTGACGTGGGGTTAGAGAATAAAAGTCTAGAATAATTAACATTAACATTCGTGTTCATTAAACGCTGTGGGGATTTTTAAAAGTAGCTGTTTTGGATTTTGTTTGGCCCTCAGACTGAACATAGAACTGGACTGAGGGACGAGGGACGCCGTTCTGTTCGGCAGCAGTCAAATGAAGCCAATGGAGGCCAGCAAGTTCTATATCTGGAACACTGAGACCACAGAACTCTAATAAAACCTGAACCCAACATGGCGTTGTGTTGTTTTCAGGGGCCTGGGCTCATTGGCACATTTACTTCCTCAATCCAGGCGAGCTCCTCCCACCATGTGACGTCTGTAACGTGCGCGGCGTGGAGCGTTTGGACCAATCAGAGCGCGGCCTGGAGCGTTTGGACCAATCAGAGCACGGCCTGGAGCGTTTGGACCAATCAGAGCGCGGCGTGGAGCGTTTGGACCAATCAGAGCGCGGCGTGGAGCGTTTGGACAATCAGAGCGCGGCGTGGAGCGTTTGGACCAATCAGAGCGAGCGCGGCTCAGAGCGGCGAGGCTCAGTCTGACAAAGATCACTTTTAGGAGCTTTGAGGATTTAAACATTTTAAAAAGTTTATGTTGTGAAAATAGAAAAGAATCCTACAAAATCCGACCTTTGTGAAAGCCGGATGCCCTGTCAGAACACGGGCAGGTTGAATTCCCATAATGCATTGCACTTTATGGGAGAATTCTGTCTGGAGCTGCAGTACCTGGAGCGTCCACTAGAGCGGGGACAGAGGGGGCGGGTTTATCCAGGTTTATTCCAGCTCCATGATGGAGACGCATTTAAGAAAACGAAAGAGCCGATCAGGAGCGACGAGGCACGTCAGTTTAGTAAAGAGCTGTCAATCAAACCTGTTGCTAACGTTAGCTGGAGCCGACCTCAGGGGAAGGCGTCTGATTGGTCCGTCATTAATGTTCACGTCTTGATTTGTGGACAAAATACAGGCTCTATTGACGTTTACCGGAAGACGTTTGGAAACATGCGGATGGCGACTTCCGGTGTAGATCCCGACAGTCGGCGTGTGATAAAACCGCAGCTTCAGCAGCGTCTGTTTTATCCTTTATTATCCCTGCAGGGAAATGACCCTCTGCATTTGACCCTTTAGGTGCAGCACGAGGCGCCCGGGGACCATCTCCATCATCTTATTTCTGGTCTTGATCAGGACCTCAGCTGGAGGATTTTTTTTTAACCTGGAGCAGGTTTTATGGTTGACGGAGGAAACCGGAGCGAAACCCACCCAGACACGGGAAGAACATGCAAACTCCACACAGAAAGGCCTGGGCAACCTGGGGATTGAACCCAGAACCTTCTTGGTGTGAGGCGTGAGTGCTAACCACTCAGCCACCATCTTCACAACCTGCCGAAGCTTTCCATGGGGACGGGACTCTAATCTGAGCTTCAGTGTCACAGGAAGCTGGAGGAAGCTGGAGGAAGTGTTGATCTGCAGAACATTTAGGTTTTTTTAAGTTAGACAAATTACACAAATGAATAAGTCATTTATAAAAGGAAAAATCACATCTGTGAAGAAAACAGGGCCATTTTCTCAGTTTTCTCAGATTTACTATCACCAACAGAGCCAAAGGAAGTCGTCATCCGCAGGTTTCCAAACGTCTGCCGGTTTTGTGACGTCAGCGTGAACAGAACCCACTGAAATAAAAACCCCAGGATCACGTTAATCCTGACGAGTCTGTGACAGCAGCAGTTTCAGAGAGGAGCCTCCATGTTTCAGACAAAGTGAACTGGGGTCAGTGGAGCCAAATCGCGCTCCTGCTCACTTCTGGCTAACGGGCTAAATACGTCCGTACAGCTGTTCTATACGTCCATACGGCGGTTCTACACGTCCGTACAGCTGTTCTATACGTCCATACGGCGGTTCTACACGTCCATACGGCGGTTCTACACGTCCATACGGCGGTTCTACACGTCCATACGGCGGTTCTACACGTCCATACGGCGGTTCTACACGTCCATACGGCGGTTCTACACGTCCATACGGCGGTTCTACAGCCTATGGTCCAACCACAAGAGTAAAGTCAGAAAATACTGAAATAAAAGAACAACAGGAACAAGATAAAACACATGATGCTGTTACACAATAAGAGACTCTCAAAGTCTCTTCTTCTTTATTTGTTTCTCATTTGGAGATGAACAGGTCCTGTCTGCACCTGTCTGCACCTGTCAGACAGGTGTTAGTGCTCATCTGGGATCCGGTTCTCACCTGGAGGTCGAGGGACGAGGGTGAAGATCTGTGTAGGGTGAGTCTGTCGAACTTGACATTTGAGAGTTTGATAAAACGCAGATGGAGGAGACGGATCGTTAAAGGAGACGGACAAATCACATCCAGAGCCCGAGTCCGAGATCTGCAGATCTTTGTGACCTCTGAGCACCGTTTCATTGTTGTTGAACCATTTTAAATCATGTGAGCATTTTCCAGTTGAGGCCACAGAGCAGATGAATGTCACTCTGCCGTTTTCCACTCGCTGAGACACTGAGGACGGAAATACAGAAACAAATGTATTTTTAATGGGACCAAAAACAAAACAAAAACTAGACTCAAAACTGAAGTATAAATAGTGAAATAAACACGTGAACAAGACGACACTGGACTTGAACAGCTGCGACTGTTGGAGCCCACGGGAGCAAAGGGAATACTGTCATTTTAGATGAAAACTGTGTTGTCTAATTTTTCAACTTATTATTATTGTGCTGTTAAAATCAAGTATGAAACCTTTTCCCGAGCAAAAAACATGAGTTTGAAATGACGACGACGCTCTTAAAACATTCAAAACACTCACAGGACGCTACAAACAGCTGAACAGTGTTTTCTTCTGTCAGTTTGCACCCGTACGCTCCATTCTGCTCCTTTGTGACTCTGGGCAGGAGCAGGGAGCAGTTTGGCAGGTGCGTCCCTGCGCCTCCTTCTATCCTCTGTCCTCCTTTTGTCCAGACTGTGGGCTCACAGTGGGTTTGAGGAAACACGTCTCCACAGGACAAAATGGCGTCTTGTCCTTCTGTCACTGTCCGATAGATGAACTCTGCGTTTGACACTGAAAAACAACACTGGGTTTAGTGTGAAACATCTGGAATAAATCAGAATCGTCACATCAGATAAAAACGTGACATTTGCCTCGAAACTGAACCAGTGTCCTGACAGGTGTAGAGGACAGGTGCATATGGCAGGTGGAGAGTCCCTGTGGTAAATTCAAGTTTCACATCAGTGAAGTGGCAGTTTGTGGAAGAAAGTTGATAAGAAAAGTTCCAAAATACAGAAAGTAACGGTGAGCCGTAAAACTAAATGAGCCTCTGGAACTTTTCTGACATTTTATAATAAAAAATCATTTAATTTCATACAAAAAAACTAAAGATGTGTGAGTCCAGTCAGCACTTGTGTGTCATTCAGTACTGGCCCTTTAGGTAACACTTATATAAATGAGATAGAGAGATAATACTCCCTACAATTGTACAACTCACCCTTATGTAACAGATAATACTCCCTACAACTGTACAACTGTCCCTTATGTCACAGATAAGCCTGTGCTTTCTGTCAATCATCATTTCGTCTTTGCGTTCTTGTAGAACTGTGATATTCTGTATTTATATTACTATTTTTATTTATATTATTATTTTTATTTGCATTACTATTTTTATTTATATTATTTTTATTTATATTACTATTTTTATTTATATTATTATTTTTATTTGCATTACTATTTTTATTTATATTATTTTTATTTATATTACTATTTTTATTTATATTATTATTTTTATTTACATTACTATTTTTATTTATATTATTTTTATTTATTTACATTACTATTTTTATTTATATTACTATTTTTATTTATATTATTATTTTTATTTGCATTACTATTTTTATTTATATTACTATTTTTATTTACATTACTATTTTTATTTATATTACTATTTTTATTTACATTACTATTTTTTATATTATTTTTATTTATATTACTATTTTTATTTATATTATTATTATTTTATTTTTTTTACTACTATTTATATTACTTAAAAAAATTATGAAAAACACAAACTGAGATCTACAAATAAACAGCAGGACATTAAAAAGTTTTGGGGTTTTTTCTTAAAGTTTTGAAGAATTTCACAGTTTGCCCTGAAACAGCATCAACTCTTAACTCTGGTACCATTTTTTTTCTTTTTTCTTTTTTTTTTTTTTTTCATAAAAAGAGTAAAACATTTCAGAATTGTAAATATGTTAATATTTATTGTGATTTTATTTTTTATTTACTTATTGTTCTGAGTGTTTGCACAATTTTTCACAACTTTTTGCACTATACTGTCCCCTGACTGTGAACTTCTGTCACGAGTGAATTTCTCCTCTGTGAGATCAATAAAGTCTTATCTTATCTTATCTTAATTGGATTAAACTTAAACATGTTCGCACTTTCCCTCTTTAAATGTAAGTTTTTATATAAAAATATATTTTTATGTCAAAACAAACTTTTTCTGATACATTTCACAATAAAATGAGTGTTTCGCCGCATGACGTCTGCAGTTTTATTGGTTCAGCTGAAACACAAAAAAAGTCTTAACTTTTGAAAGTGACAATAAAAACTCAAAAACTCAAAAACTCAAAACCCAAATCGCACCAACAACATCTGTGTTACTACATTTAATATATTTACTGTCCAACTGCATTTTGAATTATTACTAATTCATCTGCCAAACCTAATTTCCTTTATTTGTGTGACAATTTTACATTTAAAATGAAAATCACCACTTTAATCTAGTAGCAAACATAGTTTTATTTGTGTAGTAAATAATACAAATGTTTCCCACACCAGGCCCAGGTCTGCTTCACCAAACGACACATTTGTTCAAAATGATGTTGGTTTTACAGAATCACGGTGATGAAATGAGCTTTTGTGGAGAACTTTATTCAAAGTAATTCTTTTGTGTTCATTTGTGACAGTTTTGTGTTCAAGGCTTTAGAAATGATTTTGTCCATTTTTAGAATTTGTGCAAACAAATTCTCAGTCATTGTAGAATCAGTGAGAACATTTGTTTGTGTGTGACCCGTTTCACCGTGTGACCCGTTTCACTGTGTGACCCGTTTCACTGTGTGACATTTGAAAACTTTAAACCTGTAATATTCTTTCAAATTTGTGTTTTGAACTAAACTAAAATGATAAAAAAACAACTTTTAAACTATTTAAACCTTCACATATTAAGAACTCGTGGCTCCTGTCACTGAACCACGTACACCTGAACACTCACCTGACAGGAGGGGCAGACAGGGATTCACCTGACAGGAGGGGCAGACAGGGATTCACCTGACAGGAGGGGCAGACAGGGATTCACCTGACAGGAGGGGCAGACAGGGATTCACCTGACAGCGGCAGGAGGAGCAGACGGGGACTCACCTGACAGGAGGGGCAGACAGGGACTCACCTGATAGCGGCAGGAGCAGCAGGAGCACCACAGGACTCGTGGATCTGACCATCTCGGCTCTTCTCTCTCTGCTCACAAACTGCAGCTGTTTCTGTTTCTTGAGTTTTTTAAAGAAACGTTCAACTTCCTTCAAATCACTTCCTCAAAAACTCCACTGACAAATTCATAAAAATAACGCAATTTGTGGAGAAATAAAGAAGCTGCAAACCTCAGCAGGATGTTGAGTCACACTTTATCAACACAAACTGTGACTGTGAACTATATTTCTCTGTTGTAAGGTCATTGTTCAGAATAATAATAATAATAATAATAATAATAATAATAATAATAATAATAATATGAACGATGAACCTCTTGTTATTTATTAACATTTAAATATAGAAAAAAAGGAACTTACAGTGGAGCTCAGAAATCTCCATTTCTGCAGATTTTTATCAGTCGAGCGGCGGTTTTGAGCCTCCAGTTCTCGTTAAACCGGAAACCAAATGTCTAATTATGTTTTATTTTTGTAATGATTCTTTTCAGTTTCAGACAAAAGTGTCGCTTTTGAGCCGCTACAGCTTCAGAACAAATACACAAGTCCACAACTCGAAATATTCAGTTTGCTGCTGGATTTTAAAGGCCTATGATTCTTCTTCATGATGTTGTAGTTGTAGTTTTGACGGTTGTTCCCGGCGCTGGTTTGGAGGATCCGGATCCACCTAAAGCAGCAACGGCTCCTCCTCACGGACTCGTAGACGATTCATAAATGTTCCACCTGTTTCCGAACAAACAGACCCATGGAACATTCAGGAATTGTCTGTAATTGTTGTGATGAGATCAGACACATTATCGGGCAGTTGTTCAGTTTCCACATCGTTGACATTATCCAGGTAATTCCTCATCGTGAAAAGCGGCGGCCTTGGTGCGGATTCAGGTTCGACAGCTGAGATTTGTACTTCAGCTTGTGTTGGTGCACTTTGTTCAGGCGTGTGGATTGGTTTTGTACTTTTAGTCTTTGTCTCGTTGGAATGCAGGTGTTGTGGCTCTGAGGTCACAGTGTGACTGAGGTTGAGACGTCGGTTTGGAGACATCGGTACACGTTGCCAGTTATATGTGTACTCCTTTTTTAGACAGGGCATCCTTTTTAAAGACTCATTTTTGTGTTACTTTTACTTTATTCCAGCCTAATCCACACGTTTACGGTAGATTCAGCGCTGACAAACCACATGACCAGTGAGGACTGTGCAATAACTTCCTTTAATTTCTATCTCATTAAAATACATTGATTCAAAAAAAGAAAGAATTAAACATGAATTATCAGAGTTGACTGCGCTGAAGCCGTCTGCCCGGTCGTCACAAACGTCTCCGGGACATTTTGGGACACAGACATCAGAGTTAAAGCAGCAGCTCGGTGAACACTGGAGTAAAATCATGGGGGACCTGCCTGGTCCTACTCAGTCCAGGGCATGGAGATGAGGCCGGGGTTGAGGTCTTTATAGAGGGATCGGCGACGCCTTTTTCCTCCACACACCTGCCACACAGAGAGGCAAAATATAATGAAAATATCACAACTGTGTTTCTTCAAATTCCACTCAAGAAGAATGTGTATAACATATCCTGAAAACTATAATAATAATAATAATAATAATAATAATAATAATAATAATAATAATAATAATAATAATAATAATGATAATAATAAGAATGGTTGTGGAGTGGTTATGTGGGTTCGGTGGTGGACTCGGTGCTGGACTCACTGGGACACACTTCTGGTCTTCGGTCACGCACAGGAACACCTCACAGTGGAGGTAAACCCCAGAGTCGGGGCCTGTGAACTCAAACGTGTTGAAGGAAAAGTAGTTGGAGGTTCCCACACCGTTTCCATGAACCTCCACCGACGAGTCAGACGGGTTTGCACATCTGCACACAAACAGATCCGGTGAAACTAAAAACAGACTGAACCACATGTGAACCAGGACTGAACCAGGACTGAACCAGGACTGAACCAGGACTGACCCAGGACTGAACCAGGACTGACCCAGGACTGACTCACCCGTTCAGGACCAGGTCATATCTGGGTGTGGAGTTGAACAGTTGGTGATTGGTGGCCCAGCAGGCGTCCGTTACGATGGAGACCAGGTTGGGGTCCAGCCCCTCTGTGCTTAGCTCCACCCAGATGGGCAGGTCCAGCTGCAGCTCGGTCTCCGCGGTGACGGGTGTGGTCCGGTCTGGGTCCAGGTAGGCCTTCATGGTCAGATTATAAGACCAGACTCCAGACACGATGGACAGAACCACAGAGCTGCACACATGGATAAAGAACTAACTAAACCAGGACTATACCAGGACTAAACCAGGACTAAACCAGGACTGGACCAGGACTAAACCAGGACTAAACCAGGACTGGACCAGGAGCAGACCTGTCCTTGATCTTGAGGGCCACAGTCTTGATCTGGGGCTGGCTGTAGAAGCAGGAGAAGTCCAGTTCAAACTGGTCTTCTCTGGTGATGATGCTGGAGCTGTGGTTCTGCAGCATCACTTTGTTCTTAAAGACGAGCTGCTCGTTTTCGTTCTGCCACAAAAGTACCAGAGTCAAACTTTAGTGTCACTATGGAAACACACGCGCCACAGTTAAAATGTATTATTATATTATTATTATTATTATGTTATAAAAACTGTGATTATTAAACTCCAAACTCTTTTATGGAGCAATAATCTCGTCCTCACCGTGACTTCCGTGCCGCACATGTTGGCAGAGTCAAAGCCAAACTTCAGCATGTGGCTCTGCGGGTCCGGCTCCCCCCTGCAGGTGGCGTCATTCAGGTGTAACTTGTCGTAATCGATGCCTTTCTCAGCCAATAGACACACAGCGAGTGAGAGGGAGGCGGAGTTATGGCTGCACACTGCGGGTTCACCTGGAACACACACATCCTCATCTCCACCTGCACCATCAGAGGTCAGAGGTCACAGAAAAAAGACGAGACCAACAGAGAAGAGCCTGAACCCACCCGAGCTCACCACGGAGAAGAGCCTGAACCCACCCGAGCTCACCACGGAGAAGAGCCTGAACCCACCCGAGCTCACCACAAAGAGCCAGACTCACACCCTGTGAGTGTCACACCACAAGAAGACCGCTCTCAGCCAGACAGGTGCAGTCTGAGCCAGACAGGTGCAGTCTGAGTCAGACAGGTGCAGTCTGAGTCAGACATAAGCTGTTGGCGCCTTGTGTTTGTGTTTTTACCTAAGGTGTGGTTGAGTTCTTACCTAAGGTGTGGTTGAGTTCTTACCTAAGGTGTGGTTGAGTTCTTACCTAAGGTGTTGAGTTCTTACCTAAGGTGTGGTTGAGTTCTTACCTAAGGTGTTGAGTTCTTACCTAAGGTGTGGTTGAGTTCTTACCTAAGGTGTTGAGTTCTTACCTAAGGTGTTGAGTTCTTACCTAAGGTGTGGTTGTATTTGGAGGCGAACACTCTGCGGCACAGGCACTTTTCTTCGTTCATCTGAACTCCACAAAACTCATGGTCACTGCAGTAAGTGTCCAGACAGAGATCGCCCACCGAACCTGCAACAAGAACAACTGAGACAGGAGCAGACAGGAGCAGACAGGAGCAGACAGGGGCAGACAGGGGCAGACAGGACGTCCAGAATAATAAGTTGTCCTGACCACATTTGGTTGTGTTTCTCCACTCAGGCAGGGTGACGTGCATGAACATGGAGCAGGCCGTGGCGTAGGCCTGGTGCGCGGCACAGTCTAACCCGTCCACGGCGGGGTAACGGCACAGAGTCTCCTTACAGGCGTTGAGGAACTGAAGGGGCTCGAGGTGAGAGTGACACGAGGAGAAGAGAGGCCCACTCAGGCTGTTACAACTGTGGGCAAACGCACAAAACAGATATTCATATGTGTGTGTGTGCGTGCGTGCGTAATGTGTGTGTGTGTCTCACTGTTGTGTGGCGAGGTCACAGTTGATGGAAGTGTCTGGAGGATCTTGGTGCCTCGTTTCACATCTGCAGTAAAGATCAGAAGTTCAGATCAGAAGAAACAGCAAAAGCTTCAGTGAAGAACGGCAGGTTCATCCAAACCCTGAGACTCTACGTGAGCCGAGGAGCCAAGGACTAGTGAGTGTGGGAACCACTGTCCAGGAGGAAACATCTAAACTCCATAAGTACATCAAGGACAAGGCCCCGACAGCTGACGTGCTCAGAGAATGTCTCAGACTGTGGAGCTCAGAAGAAACTGGAGGGACCATCATGGCGGACAGGCTCCTACATGGAGCCAGACATAGTGGTGGTGGATAAACAGAACAAAGCCGTGGTGGTGGACATTGCAATACCAAGAGATGGAAACATCAGGAAAAGGAATATGAGAAACTAGAGAAATACCAGGGGCTCAAGGAAGAGCTGGAGAAGGTCTGGAAGGTGAAGGCATCAGTGGTGCCTGTGGTGATCGGAGCACTCGGGGCTGTAACCCCCAAACTGGAGGAGGTTATAGCAGATCCAGGAGAAACATCAGACATCTCAGTCCAGAAAAGTGCAGTAGAGGAACAGCAGTCTTACCCTTCCTCGCTCAGGGCTGTGGACTTGGCCTCGTTCACGTGTGTAACTCCAGAGCAAAGACCAGCCACGCCGCTCCCATCTGTGGAAAAATGATTTTATCTGTCACAGTAGGATTAAAGTGATGTTTGAGAGACGGTTTTATTCACATATAGAACGTTCACATGAAGCTCATGAAGCTCACGGTTACAGGGGCGAATTTGGAGCCAGGCTTGATATTATGAATAAAAGTTTTTTTTGACAAAGAAAATAGTGAGAAAAACCCGGGATCCTGTAGACGAGTTAAGACGAACATTTAAGACCAAAGTGACGAGGTTCACAGCAGCAGGTCCAGAGAAAAGAGCCACAATATTCTTAAACCAGTGGGAGCCAGAGTCAGAAAGAGCCGGAAGAGCCGCCGTGCGAACTTCCTGTTTGGAACGTGGCGGCTAACGCGTTAGCCATGTCCATTTATATAAACAGGCTACGATACAGACGCAAGTCCAAAAGTCCTGATACATTTACGAATAGAATTACAATCCTATAAGAGGAATGAAGATAAAACAAATCCTCTAATGATTTGAATTTAAAGATCACCTGGGTCATGTAGAGATATTTTTAATAATCTGGTGAAAAATGTTTTCAGGGGCTGATAATAAAACTGTATTTATAAGTCTGGACCTCTGAGATGCAAGAGACCGAAAATGTGCAGAAAGTGTCCCTGGATTCTCAGAGATTTAAGTTGTATAAAAACACGTTAACAGATGTGAAAAGAACTGCAAAGAAGTTAAACTACAGGAAACTCCTATTTGAACTAATAATACAGCTGCAAGCGGCAACGATCGGCCCTCGCCCGCACCTACGCCATGCCTTGCCCTAACCCTAGATCTAACACGTAACTCTGACCTTAACCCTAACCCTGAGCCTAACCCTACCCAAACCCCTAACCCTAATTCTACCCTAACCCCCTAACCTAAACCTAACGACCAAATGTACGTCTACAACAGATAAAATGTTACTGTTCCAGGGGGCGCTGTTGGACCCATTTCTTAAATTTTCTTATGTCAGTCTGTTCAGAGTTGGGATGTCCACCCACCATTTAAGTTTGAGTGAAATCAGCTAAAGTTTGAGATTTTACCATTAGAATAAAGTGGAGAGTTTCTGACGTCGCTATGGCGACACGTAAAAAAATCCCTGGGTTTGGTGATCAGGACGGTGGAGCGGACGGTGTTGGTGTAATAATATTTTTTACTTGTCTTGTCATGATCTACTTTCACGATTCAATGTGCACATTTTTTGGCGTCGTTCCTGTGCCCTAATGCATTTTCTTTATGTTTGGGGGCGCCGTTTTATTTATTTTCAGAAAATGGAAATATCCAGAATCTAGAGAAGCGCGAGTTTTAATAACTGGCAAATTTTGGTGAGTTTTCGCTCTTGTTCACTGGGCGAAAAATGAGGAAGGACCCGGGCACTTCACTTCCTGATTTTTATAGACTTCAAAAAAGAAATTAGAACGTTTGGAATATGAGGGCGTCCCCCAGGGGTCAGTGTTGGGCCCCACATGATTTAATGTATACATTAATGAGGTTTTCAGTGCATCTCTATTTTTTATTATGTATTTTATTTGCTGATGACACAAACATATTTTATAGCCATGAAAATCGTGAGGAATTCACAGAGTAAATACGGAATTAAGCAAAATCACAAAATCATCTTTAAATTTAAACAAAACCAAAAATAATGTCTCACACTTGTAACGTGCTTTATGTGAGGAGGAGGAGGAGGAGAGGAGAAGTGAGGAGGAGGAGGAGAAGGAGGAGAGGAGGAGACAGAGAAGGAGAGGAGACAAGGAGGAGGAGGAGGAGTGAGGAGGAGGAGAGGAGGAGGAGTTAGGAGGCCGTACTGATGATCTGGAGCACTGCGGAGGAGCCGTCAAAGAACATCTCAAAGACGTTGTGGACGAGGAGGGAGACTCTGTTGGAGCTTCTGGAGACAGTGACTCCCTCAGGCATCAGAGCGCTGCTGATGTCCACCACAGAGCCGTCCACCTGCAACAAACCCACTGCATGACCCCTGACCCCGACCCTAACCCCCTGACCTCCTGACCCTTGTACTTCATAACAAGAATGTTCCAGGTTCGATCCCCGAACCGCCCAGGTCTGTCTGTGTGGAGTTTGTATGTTCTGCCTGTGTCTGTGTGGAGTTTGTGTCTGTGTGGAGTTTGTATGTTCTGCCTGTGTCTGTGTGGAGTTTGTATGTTCTGCCTGTGTCTGTGTGGAGTTGGGGCCCTGAACCCTGAGTTTAATAGTGTCCCTTAAAACTTCCACAGGTGAGACCACGTCCATGAAGGACACGTCTCCCTGAAGGACACGCCCTCATGAAGGACACGCCGTCATGAAGGACACGCCGTCATGAAGGACACGCCGTCATGAAGGACACGCCTTCACGAAGGACACGCCCCATGAAGGACACGTCCCCCTGAAGGACACGCCCCCCTGAAGGACATGTCCCCATGAAGGACACGTCCCCCTGAAGGACACGCCCCCCTGAAGGACACGCCCTCATGAAGGACACAGGTATTGTTTATTTGTCAGGGACAGACTCAAGAAAAATAGATTAGCACGTAGCAATCTGATGCTAATTAAATAAAAGTGTTAAAAGCCTTGAGTCCCTTCAGTGCTGATCCTCAGCCTGTCCCTCAGCCTGTCACTCAGCCTGTCCCTCAGCCTGTCACTCAGCCTGTCCCTCAGCTTGTCACTCAGCCTGTCCCTCAGCTTGTCACTCAGCCTGTCCCTCAGCTTGTCACTCAGCCTGTCACTCAGCCTGTCCCTCAGCCTGTCACTCAGCCTGTCCCTCAGCCTGTCCCTCAGCTTGTCACTCAGCCTGTCCCTCAGCTTGTCACTCAGCCTGTCCCTCAGCTTGTCCCTCAGCCTGTCCCTTAGCCTGTCACTCAGCCTGTCCCTCAGCTTGTCCCTCAGCCTGTCACTCAGCCTGTCCCTCAGCCTGTCCCTCAGCCTGTCACTCAGCCTGTCCCTCAGCTTGTCACTCAGCCTGTCACTCAGCCTGTCCTTCAGCTTGTCACTCAGCCTGTCCCTCAGCTTGTCACTCAGCCTGTCCCTCAGCTTGTCACTCAGCCTGTCCCTCAGCCTGTCCCTCAGCCTGTCACTCAGCCTGTCCCTCAGCTTGTCACTCAGCCTGTCCCTCAGCCTGTCCCTCAGCTTGCCACTCAGCCTGTCCCTCAGCTTGTCACTCAGCCTGTCCCTCAGCCTGTCCCTCAGCTTGTCACTCAGCCTGTCCCTCAGCTTGTCACTCAGCCTGTCCCTCAGCCTGTCCCTCAGCTTGTCACTCAGCCTGTCCCTCAGCTTGTCACTCAGCCTGTCCCTCAGTCTGTCCCTCAGCCTGTCCCTCAGTCTGTCCCTCAGCCTGTCCCTCAGTCTGTCCCTCAGCCTGTCCCTCAGTCTGTCCCTCAGCCTGTCCCTCAGCTTGTCACTCAGCATGTCCCTCAGCTTGTCACTCAGCCTGTCCCTCAGTCTGTCCCTCAGCCTGTCCCTCAGCTTGTCACTCAGCATGTCCCTCAGCTTGTCACTCAGCCTGTCCCTCAGCTTGTCACTCAGCCTGTCCCTCAGTCTGTCCCTCAGCCTGTCCCTCAGCTTGTCACTCAGCATGTCCCTCAGCTTGTCACTCAGCCTGTCCCTTAGCTTGTCACTCAGCCTGTCCCTCAGTCTGTCCCTCAGTCTGTCCCTCAGTCTGTCCCTCAGCCTGTCCCTCAGCTTGTCACTCAGCATGTCCCTCAGCTTGTCACTCAGTCTGTCCCTCAGTCTGTCCCTCAGTCTGTCCCTCAGTCTGTCCCTCAGCCTGTCCCTCAGCTTGTCACTCAGCATGTCCCTCAGCTTGTCCCTCAGTCTGTCCCTCAGTCTGTCCCTCAGCCTGTCCCTCAGCTTGTCACTCAGCATGTCCCTCAGCTTGTCACTCAGCATGTCCCTCAGCTTGTCCCTCAGCCTGTCCCTCATCAGAGCTCCGGCTGCAGATGGACTTCTTTTCTGTGCTTTTCATAGAGCTTAGATTATGTAACGGACAGTTCTGTGGTGAGAGACATTTGAGCAGGAGGTGTGTCAAAAATCCTTCACTCCATGTTGTGTTGAGGGCGTGTTCACCTGCATCACTGCTCTTGGGCCCAGCCTGATCTTTGAGGGCCCCACACTGAGCACCAGATGGTCCAGCAGAGGAACGTCTCTACGGCGCTGATCTTTGAAAACAGCTGCCAGCGTCACCTGGTCCTTGGACACCAGCGTGTAGCTGCAGCGATCTTCTATTGGGTGTCGGATACGAAACCTGTCGATGACACTGAAGCCCACGACTGAGCACAAAGCCGGGGCGTCCACACACCTGAGGGACGAGAGAGCCATTATGTTCAGTACAAATCAGAAAAAACATGTTTGTCTTACATGTACATCAGTGAGCTTCATTTGACTGAAGCCGAACACTGTGGATGACGCTCAAAAACGGTGATGGGCTTAAGCTGCTTCTATTTTCTTTACAAACACAAGAATCATGTTCACTTCTAGAAGCACGGAGCTTTAGTCAGTGGCGCCTGGCCCATGACGGGGCGCCGCCCTCTCTATCAATCGTGCAAATTTGTAAAACAATTTAACATTAAAATTTGAGATAGTTCAGCAATATTAGTGTTGAAATATAAATGCTGACTATAAATGACATAAATCACAAGAAAATATAACCTAATCTGTCAGTTTCTTCATTTTCAGCGTTTCACTTACATCACTTACAATCATATCTCATTCCTGCTCATTAAACACGCCGGGACAGTCTGCGCTGGCTTTAAAATGAACTGGGACATATATTTATGAAAAAGAAAATAAGGATTAGAAACACACAGAAGCGTTTGGACAACAGCCTGAAGCTGCAGGGACTTCCGTTCAGTCAATGCAACATCCAAAAACTGCAGACGAACTATCCAGAGAGTAAATCTGCAAAATCAAAGTTACCGAGCGAACCCTAAACCTAACAATCCTAACACCCATAACCCTCCTAACCCTAACCCTCCTAACCGTAACCCTCCTAACTGAAGAAGGACGTTCCACATTATTAAACAGAGCAACATTTTCAAGCAACATGGGAAAAAGGATCTAGTACCGAAAAGAGTGAAATATTTGAATACTGTGGATAAAACTTAAGCCTGATCATCAAACTAACACACACACACACACACACCTGTGGGTTTAGTGTGTACAGTATGTGCAGTTTTAGTGTGCAGGTCTCTTACTTTCCTTGCTGACATTGTCCTTCACATTCGTACAGCTCCGTGAGAACAGAGGACCCTGTGAATATGGAACATTCCACAAGTGTTTTACCGGAACAGGCCTGCGTGTTCGGGTCCACAAATTCACCAGAGGCGCCTGGAAAATGGAGGAAAGAATTAAATGTTTAGACATTAGAAATGAAAACATACTGGGCAGTGGAAACCCTGGACTGTATACAGTGTCATTCATGGGAGGCATGTCCCATGTCCCCCAGGGTTCCTTTGGGAACCCTGGGGGACATATATATATATATATATATATATATATATATATATATATATATATATATATATATATATATATATATATATATATATATATATATACTTGCAGACTGTTTCTACAAACATTTGTAAAGAATGAGTCGCTCTCAGGAGCTCAGTGAAATCCAGCGTGGTGCTGTGACAGGATGAACCTGTGTAACAAGTTCAGTCGGGAAATTTCCTCACTCCTAAATATTCCACAGTCGACTGTCAGTGGGATTATAACAAAGTGGAAGTGTTTGGGAACAACAGGAACTCAGCCATGAAGTGTTGGGCCACGTAAACTGACAGGGTGGGGTCAGCGGGTGCTGAGGTTCATAGTGCACAGAGGTCACCAACTTTCTGCAGAGTCAATCTCTACAGACCTCCAAACTTCATGTGTCCTTCAGATTAGCTCCAGAACAGTGTGTAGAGCTTCATGGAATGGGTTTCCATGGCCGAGCAGCTGCATCCAGAACAAACATCACCAAGTGTAAAGCGTTGGATGCAGTGGTGTAAAGCGCCGCCACTGGACTCTAGAGCAGTGGAGACACGTTCTCTGGAGTGAAGAATCACACTTCTCCATCTTCAATCTGATGGACGAGTCTGGGTTTGGCGGTTGCCGGGGGAACGGTACTTGTCTGACTGAACTGTGCCGAGTGTAAAGTTTGTGGAGGGGGGATTATGGTGTGGGGTTGGCTCCTTAGTTCCAGTGAAAGGAACTCTGAATGTTTCAGCACCAAGAGATTTTGGACAAAGTGGAACAGTTTGGAGATGGCCCCTTCCTCTTCAACATGACTGTGCACCAGAGCACAAAGTAACGTCCATAAAGACCTGGATGAGAGAGTTTGGTGTGGATGAACTTGACTGTCCTGCACAGAGTCCTGACCTCAACCCGATAGACACCTTTGGGATGAATTAGAGCGGAGACTGAGAGCCAGACCTTCTCATCCAACATCAGTGTGTGACCTCACAAATGCACTTCTGGAAGAGTGGTCCAAAATTCCCATAAACACACTCCTAAACCTTGTGGACCTTCCCAGAAGAGTTGAAGCTGTTACAGCTGCAAAGGACCGACGTCATATTAAACCCTCTGGATTAAGAACAGGATGTGACTGAAGTTCATCTGAGAGTCAAGACAGGTGATTGAATACTTTTGGCAATATAGAGCCACTTCAGTTCTGATTCAGTGGTGTGCCCCATGTAGGGGCCTGTCCTGCCATGATGGTCCCTCCAGCACCTCTTCCTCTGTGCTCCACAGTCTGAGACATTCTCTGAGCACGTCAGCTGTCGGGGCCTTGTCCTTGATGTACTTATGGAGTTTGGATTGAGGCTAAATTTACAGTCATTAAACTCACTTGTGCATCCATTCAGCGATAAACTGCCCACTTGCAAATACTGAAGCTCAACTGCCCTTTTTCTGGTGAGACCGACTTCTAGAATGACCATCTGCAGAAAAGACATCCACGAGGGGTTAGTGGAGAGGGTCAGGGGAGGGGTCAGGGGGGAGGGGTTAAAGTTCACAGACAAGATCAGGGTTAGAATACTTTGACTTACTGTGGAGCTAGACATCTTTGATTCCTCCAACACACTTCCTGTGTTTTCAAACGACAAAGAGAACTGCAGAAGAAGAGAAGGTCATTAGCTTATTCTCTCCTCTCCTCTTCTCTCTCTTTACCCCCTGCCGTTCTTACCTGCATAGCTCCTGCAGTATCTACTACATAGTATCTGCAGAAGCCCAGCGGCTTCATGAACTCGGTTTGGTTGACCTTGTTGTACAAGTTCAACACACACAGGTTTGGGGTCGACGCACTTTTGAATCCAAGGAAACACAAGTAGAGACCGTTTTCAAACACACTGATCTGCACAGGACACCACAGAGTTAGTCCTGTTTTAGTCCTGGTTTAGAGTAGAAGTATACAAGTTATAGTCCTGCTTTAGTCTTACTTTAGTCCTGTTTTAGTCCTGGTTTAGTCCAGGTATAGTTCTATTTTAGTCCTGGTATAGTCCTGTTTTAGTCCTGGTTTAGTCCAGGTATAGTTCTATTTTAGTCCTGGTATAGTCCTGTTTTAGTCCTGGTTTAGTCTAGGTATAGTTCTATTTTAGTCCTGGTATAGTCCTGTTTTAGTCCTGGTTTAGTTCTCCTTTTGTAATACTCACATAAACGACACTGTAATTTCGCCCATAAATCAAAACGTTGCATTCCAACGTCGTTACAGTCGGATACATAATTGCCTCTGTAACAGAAGCATTGTCACTCGATACTCCGATATCGATACTCACACACAGTCGATTCCGATACTCACATAAAGCTGATACCAATACTCACACATAGCCGATACTCTGATTCCGATTCTCCCATTACAAATACATTATTATTCAAATCATGTACCTGTCATGTGACTGAGGGCAGCCACCACCAGGACCAGAAGGAGCATGTTCAACCAGCAGGGGGCAGTGAGCGTTCAGAGAGGAGAGTTTGTTTGGACGCTGAGAAACAGAAATAGTATTTTGCTGCGGTGAAGTTTGTCTCAGTGATGCAGATTTTTAAAGACAATGTTCAAACGTTTGTGTTTTTTGGTACAAATACTAACCCATAATCCCGAGTGTGAGTGAGGCTCACCTGTGGATGACCTGTGGATGACCTGAGGATCACCTGTGGATCACCTGTGGATCACCTGAGGATCACCTGAGGCTCACCTGTGGATCACCTGTGGATCACCTGAGGATCACCTGTGGATCACCTGTGGATCACCTGAGGATCACCTGTGGATCACCTGTGGATCACCTGTGGATCACCTGTGGATCACCTGAGGAGCAGCGCTGTGCAGAGACTTTATGTGACCAAAAATAATATTTGATAGTCAATATTCCTTCGAGATGGCGCTCCACGGTCGTCCAGTCATCACACCGTCCTCTGAGTCCTTTGCCCCACCCCTATTTATACCAGCAGCTCCGCCCTCTCCGTCTACTCCAGGTGCCCTCCCTCTGCCGCCCTCCTCCCCCTCTGTACCGGCTTCACCTCTGGACACCAAGTGATTAAAATAAAAGAAGCACAACATCAGATTAGACTCCGTTTAGTCTCTTTTGTTGTTTCCAGATGAACGTGTATATGTTGGTAAAAGTTCATTCTGTCTCCAGTTTTAAAGTCACTCGATTAAAGGCAGTGTGGGACTGGACTGGGCTGGACCAGAGTCAGTCCTGGGTCCTGTTCTGTACGTCTATGCGGGCGACACAGTTCTGTTTGTTCAAGGGTCATCGAAATCAAAAGTATCAACCAAAACTTACAAATGTTATGGTCATTCAGTAAGAATGGCTGAATCTTCAACTAAATAAGTGATGAGAGACAAGGTGTGTGTTCTGACTCAGAAGCAGATAGAGACTGTGCAGTGGTCCCCCAACCCGAAGGTCAGTGGATTGATTCCCACTCGGATCAAGTTCTGTTGTTGCGAGATCTGTGCACTTCCTGCTCTTGTAGCGCCGTTAAAACAGAGGCCCCATTGTACAACGAGGAATTCTAACTCAAACAAAAAATCTTAAACCCATAGGCCCCACTCCTACTCTGAGCAGTCCCTAAAGGTCTGAAACATCTGCAGACTGACTGACACTCCCTAAAGGTCTGAAACATCTGCAGACTGACTGACACTCCCTAAAGGTCTGAAACATCTGCAGACTGACTGACACTCCCTAAAGGTCTGAAACATCTGCAGATTGACTTGTTTGATGTTCTCGTTTGATGTTCCCGTTTGATGTTCTTGTTTGATGTTCTTGTTTGATGTTTTGTTTGATGTTCTCGTTTGATGTTCTCATGTGTTCTCGTTTGATGTTTTGTTTGATGTTCTCGTTTGATGTTCTCGTGTGATGTTCTCATTTGATGTTCCCGTTTGATGTTCTCGTTTGATGTTTTGTTTGATGTTCTCGTTTGATGTTCTCGTTTGATGTTTTGTTTGATGTTATGATGTTATGGTTTGATGTTTGTGCAGGTTCATCGGGAAGCAGTGTTTTCTCTGGTTTGCCCTAAAGGTCTGAAACATCTACAGACTGACTGACACTCCCTAAAGGTCTGAAACATCTACAGACTGACTGACACTCCCTAAAGGTCTGAAACATCTGCAGACTGACTTGTTTGATGTTCTCGTTTGATGTTCCCGTTTGATGTTCTCGTTTGATGTTCTCGTTTGATGTTTTGTTTGATGTTCCTGTTTGATGTTCTTGTTTGATGTTCTCGTTTGATGTTCTCGTGTGATGTTTTGTTTGATGTTCTCGTTTGATGTTCTTGTTTGATGTTCTCGTGTGATGTTCTCGTTTGATGTTCCCGTTTGATGTTCCCGTTTTATGTTCTCGTTTGATGTTCCCGTTTAATGTTCTTGTTTGATGTTTTGTTTGATGTTCTCGTTTGATGTTCTCGTGTGATGTTCTCGTTTGATGTTTTGTTTGATGTCCTCGTTTGATGTTCTCGTTTGATGTTCTCGTGTGATGTTCTCGTTTGATGTTCTCGTGTGATGTTCTCGTTTGATGTTCTCGTTTGATGTTCTCGTTTGATGTTCCCGTTTGATGTTCTCGTGTGATGTTCTTGTTTGATGTTCTCGTTTGATGTTCTCGTTTGATGTTCTTGTTTGATGTTTTGTTTGATGTTCTCGTTTGATGTTCTTGTTTGATGTTCCCGTTTGATTTTCTCGTTTGATGTTCTCGTTTGATGTTCCCGTTTGATGTTCTCGTGTGATGTTCTTGTTTGATGTTTTGTTTGATGTTCTCGTTTGATGTTCTCGTTTGATGTTTTGTTTGATGTTCTCATTCGATGTTCTCGTGTGATGTTCTTGTTTGATGTTTTGTTTGATGTTCTCGTTTGATGTTCTCGTGTGATGTTCTTGTTTGATGTTTTGTTTGATGTTCTCGTTTGATGTTCTCTTTGATGTTTTGTTTGATGTTCTCGTTTGATGTTCTCGTTTGATGTTTTGTTTGATGTTCTCATTTGATGTTCTCGTTTGATGTTCTCGTGTGATGTTCTTGTTTGATGTTTTGTTTGATGTTCTCGTTTGATGTTCTCGTTTGATGTTTTGTTTGATGTTCTCGTTTGATGTTCTCGTTTGATGTTTTGTTTGATGTTCTCGTTTGATGTTCTCGTTTGATGTTTTGTTTGATGTTCTCGTGTGATGTTCTCGTTTGATGTTATGGTTTGATGTTTGTGCAGGTTCATCGGGAAGCAGTGTTTTCTCTGTTTTGCCTTGTGTCCTGACCTTTGACCCCAACTGGGTCGCGAGCGCCTGTATATACAGGTGCACATACAGGTGCACATACAGGTGCACATACAGGTGCATATACAGGTGCACATACAGGTGCACATACAGGTGCACATACAGGTGCACATACAGGTGCACATACAGGTGCACATACAGGTTTATGGTCATAACATATTTTTTCATCTTAATATTGTGATCAGTCCTCGTTTTAATAACAGAACTTAAACCATCACCTGGACCATCTGTTTATGTCTGTTTGTTTTATTGTGTTGTGTGTCTGGTGTGTTGTTTTTACTGTGTGTATTTGTTTTATTGTGTTGTCAACCTGCAGATGGAAATGAGCCCTGGGCTACAATCTGAAAACATATTTACATCATGTAAATGTTCATTAATGTGTTTGTCCTTATTTCAAATAAATAAAATAAATAAACCTGAGGCCCTGTCAGGATACAGAACACTGCTCCTGCCCCTTTGGACCCCTCTGTCCACCGCTCCTGCTCCTGTCCACTCCTGCTCCTGTCGACTGCTCCTGCTCCTTCTGACAGGGGTCTGTGTGATTTCAAACAGTGGCTCTGGTCTGAATGCTCCTCCTCCAACTCCTGCTCACCATCTCTGTTTTCTGAGTCTGAGACCAGCTAAAGACCGGACCAAGACCGGAGCTAGACCGGACCAAGACCGGACCAAGACCGGAGCTAGACCGGACCAAGACCGGACCAAGACCGGACCAAGACCGGAGCTAGACCGGACCAAGACTGGACCAAGACCGGACCAAGACCAGAGCAAAACCGCAGCACAGGTTATGATGTTGTCGCTTGGGGCCGTCTCCGTGGCAACAAAGCTCCTGAGAAG
Source organism: Taenioides sp. WSHXM2023 (assembly GCA_029959045.1). Lineage (NCBI taxonomy): Eukaryota > Metazoa > Chordata > Actinopteri > Gobiiformes > Gobiidae > Taenioides > Taenioides sp. WSHXM2023. The sequence goes on from CM057103.1 coordinate 26,475,992, forward strand.
GACGAGAGTTTGGACTCAGCCTCGATCACAAATTTATGGAAAACCTCCTCAAGACCAGATCGGCCCAAAGGTAAGAGACAGGTGTAGAGACAGGTGCAGAGACAGGTGTAGAGACAGGTGCAGAGATAGGTGCAGAGTCTCTGTCCAAACACACACACACACACACACACACAGGTGAAGTGCCCCTGCCACACACAGTGACAGGTGAGTGTGTGTTTTGTTTTGCAGCAGACCGTCCTGGTGTTGTCCGTCTTCGCGGCGGCCATTTTGGGTCCTGCGGCGTGGATTCTTCACCATCTCCCCGAGTACAGACGTGGCTCTCTAAACCCTAACCCCATGAACCCTAAACCCTAACCCCCTAAACCCTAAACCCTAACCCCCTAAACCCTAAACCCTAACCCGCTGTCCCCTTAAACCCTAACCCCAGGAGGGTCGGGTTTTTACTGCAGAGATTCATAAACCCACATCTGAAGCTGTGGTTTTAATGTTTCAGATCTTGTGTTTGAAATGGCTGTAATTAAAAAGACAAAAAGACAGAGTCGTGTTTGTTTGTCCTTTAAAATAAACCTGAACGGAGCGAGGGATGTGACTGAGAGAAGGAGGGAGGGAAGAAGAGGGAAGGAGAGAGCGTGAGAGAGGCAGAGAGATAGAGGGAGAGAAAGAGAGAAAGAAAGAAAGAAAGAAAGAGAGAGAGGGAGGAGGGTAGGTCAGGTTCTGGGGCTCTGTTTAAACTCTAAACTCTTTTACATTGTTACCTCCGCCAAGGAGGTAATGTTTTCGCCTGAGTCTGTCTGTTTGTTTGTTTGTCTGTTTGTCTATTTGTTTGTTTGTTTGTTTGTTTGTTAGCAAAATAACTCAAAAAGTTATGGACGGATCTTGATGAAATTTTCAGGAAATGTTCCTAATCGTAAATCCAACAGATGATTAGATTTTGGTGATGATCCAGAAGAAATCCTGGATTCTGGATCACTTTGAAAACTGAGCTGCTTGGCGGAGGTCTGCGCTCTCTGAGTGCTTTTCTAGTTTAATTATTCATTGATTGGACGATTTGTTTAAAATCACAAAAGTTGACAGGAGACTCGATTCTTTGCCGCGGTAACGGGCCTGTGGTCTGTGGTGCTGCGTTAATGAGGTTTATTCACCATTTCACTTTGGCTTTTCCTTCAGACGTTTTTCTTGTAAAAAAGTCACGGGGGTAAATTGTCCAACAGGTTAAAATGAAACACAAAACCCGTTTCTGCTTCGGTGTAAATTTAATCGTGGTGCACATCCTGAACATGAAAATAAAAGAAATGGGTGCAATAGCGCCCCCTAGGCAATTTGTGTAGAACAATTTATTTGTTGTACATATACAAAATTTGGCACATATATTTCTTAAATGCTCGTACGATTTAAACCTTTTAAAGCCGCGAGCCAAGAGCTGAGTTCAACTTAAGAACTAAAAGAAAGAAGAAACTTCACGTTGTTTTTAATTGTGACATTGTGAAATCAACATTTATCAGTCAAAACTATGAAAGATTCAACATGAGACACAGAGTCGTGTTTAAAACAGAAAAGCATCTGGTGATAATGTGATGGAAATAACATCATGAAAAATACAAAACTGAGGAATTCCAAAAGGTTTCAGTGGTGCCCTCTGCTCTGCTCCGGTTTAAAACTTCAGGAATCCAAAGAAGACGAAAGAAGACGAAAGAAGACGAAAGAAGACGAAAGAAGACCAAAGAAGACGAAAGAAGACGAAAGAAGACCAAAGAAGACCAAAGAAGACCAAAGAAGACGACTGTTCACAAATGAGATCGTCTGGTCTGTGGGTCAGGGTTTACTTCTTTTAGGCTCCGGTTCAGAGTCACTTGGATCTTCTTCGTCTTCATCTTCGTCTTCTTCGTCCAGCTCTGAACAGAAACATACAAACAATAATATAAGAGACAAAAGACACGTTTGCAATGGCCAGACACGGGAATCGAACCAACAACTTCAGGTTTGTGGAAGAAAAGTGACACCTGACCAAACACACACAAACTTCAAGTTATTGACAATAATAATAACAACAACAATAATAATAATAATAATAATAATAATAATAATAATAATAATAATAACACACACACACACACACACACACACACACACACACACACACACGGTTTGTACCTGTTGCGCACGCGCACTGGCCCTGTTCCCGCTGCACGAGCTCTGTCAGTAAACACGTGACGTCATGGCTGAGCTCGCGCACGGCTGTGATCAAAGAGCCGATCACGAGAGTCCCGGTCCCGGTCCCGGTCTGGTCCCGGGGCTGCACGCGCACGTGCACGGCTCGCCTCTGTCCGTCTCTGAGCCGCAGCTCCGCGCGCACCTCTGCCGCCATGTCCGACAGGCTCAGTCACGTGGTGCAGTTTCTATCAAAATAAGAGCTAATGTTTTTACTTTTACACTAGAGCCAATGTGTCCGTATGATGCGCTTGGTTCCGTGTGTAATGATCCTGTTTGAGGCGTGAGAGGCACGTTATGGGTCTGTTTTAAGGTGGGTTATTGGGCATGTTTATCTGTATTTTAATTCTTTATCACGCTTCCGTTACAAATTCAGTTCCCTCCAGAATGAAAATCCAAATTCTGACTCTTGTTCTGAAATTCACCCAGCGGAAGAAAACAGGAAGTGGACGTTAGCGTCTAAGCGGCTAAAGGCAAAGCTAACTGTGCGCGGGTTCCATTAAACTCGGGTTTAACGCAGTGGGCGGTCTTCAGGAAGGATTCAGCCCCGGGTCACATTTGAACCGGATCCGAACCGGAGCAAACCCGGCCGCACTGACCCGGTAAAGCCCACAGACAGTCTATAGAAATATGTTTACATGCTTCACCGAACCGTGCGCGGTATCGCCGCGCTGAAAACACCGGAGCTACGTCACAACGTGCTCTCCGAGTGTTTAGGACCTGAACCAGGACCAAACCAGAATCAGGACTGAACCAGAACCAGGTCTGAACCAGGTCTAAACCAAGACTAAACCAGAACTAGACCTAAACCAGAACCAGATCTAAACCAGGGATAAACCAGAACCAGATCTAAACCAGGACTGAAGCAGGACTAAACCAGAACCAGGACTAAGCCAGAACCAGCTCTAAACCATGTCTGAACCAAAACTAAACCAGAACCAGGTCTGAACCGGGACTAAACCAGGACTAAACTGGGACTAAACCTAGTGTGTTATTGATGATTGATGAGCAGTTATTGGTGACGTCATCACAGATGGACGGGGAGGAGCCTGTGGTGTCCCTGGTGGACGTTCTGGAGGAAGACGAGGAACTGGAGGAAGAGGCCAGTGCCGTTTTAGGAGCCAGCGACGCAGAACACTGCTCATACAGCCAGGTAACAGGACGGACTAAAGCGGGTCTAAAGAGGGACTAAAGCGGGACTAAAGCGGGACTAAAGAGGGACTAAAGAGGGACTAAAGAAGGACTAAAGAGGGACTAAAGCGGGTCTAAAGAGGGACTAAAGCGGGTCTAAAGCGGGTCTAAAGCGGGACTAAAGCGGGACTAAAGAGGGACTAGGACTAAAGCGGGTCTAAAGAGGGACTAAAGCGGGTCTAAAGAGGGACTAAAGCGGGTCTAAAGAGGGACTAAAGCGGGTCTAAAGAGGGACTAAAGCGGGTCTAAAGAGGGACTAAAGAGGGACTAAAGAGGGACTAAAGCGGGTCTAAAGAGGGACTAAAGCGGGTCTAAAGAGGGACTAAAGAGGGACTAAAGAGGGACTAAAGAGGGACTAAAGCGGGTCTAAAGCGGGTCTAAAGAGGGACTAAAGCGGGTCTAAAGAGGGACTAAAGTGGGTCTAAAGAGGGACAAAAGCGGGTCTAAAGAGGGACTAAAGTGGGTCTAAAGAGGGACTAAAGTGGGTCTAAAGAGGGACTAAAGTGGGTCTAAAGCGGGACTAAAGAGGGACTAAAGAGGGACTAAAGCGGGTCTAAAGAGGGACTAAAGCGGGTCTAAAGCGGGTCTAAAGCGGGACTAAAGCGGGACTAAAGAGGGACTAGGACTAAAGCGGGTCTAAAGAGGGACTAAAGCGGGTCTAAAGAGGGACTAAAGCGGGACTAAAGAGGGACTAGGACTAAAGCGGGTCTAAAGAGGGACTAAAGCGGGACTAAAGAGGGACTAAAGAGGGACTAAAGAAGGACTAAAGAGGGACTAAAGCGGGTCTAAAGAGGGACTAAAGCGGGTCTAAAGCGGGTCTAAAGCGGGACTAAAGCGGGACTAAAGAGGGACTAGGACTAAAGCGGGTCTAAAGAGGGACTAAAGCGGGTCTAAAGAGGGACTAAAGCGGGTCTAAAGAGGGACTAAAGCGGGTCTAAAGAGGGACTAAAGCGGGTCTAAAGAGGGACTAAAGAGGGACTAAAGAGGGACTAAAGCGGGTCTAAAGAGGGACTAAAGCGGGTCTAAAGAGGGACTAAAGAGGGACTAAAGAGGGACTAAAGAGGGACTAAAGCGGGTCTAAAGCGGGTCTAAAGAGGGACTAAAGCGGGTCTAAAGAGGGACTAAAGTGGGTCTAAAGAGGGACAAAAGCGGGTCTAAAGAGGGACTAAAGTGGGTCTAAAGAGGGACTAAAGTGGGTCTAAAGAGGGACTAAAGTGGGTCTAAAGCGGGACTAAAGAGGGACTAAAGAGGGACTAAAGCGGGTCTAAAGAGGGACTAAAGCGGGTCTAAAGCGGGTCTAAAGCGGGACTAAAGCGGGACTAAAGAGGGACTAGGACTAAAGCGGGTCTAAAGAGGGACTAAAGCGGGTCTAAAGAGGGACTAAAGCGGGTCTAAAGAGGGACTAAAGCGGGTCTAAAGAGGGACTAAAGCGGGTCTAAAGAGGGACTAAAGCGGGACTAAAGAGGGACTAAAGCGGGACTAAAGCGGGACTAAAGAGGGTCTAAAGAGGGACTAAAGCGGGTCTAAAGAGGGACTAAAGAGGGACTAAAGCGGGTCTAAAGAGGGACTAAAGAGGGACTAAAGCGGGACTAAAGTGGGTCTAAAGCGGGTCTAAAGAGGGACTAAAGTGGGTCTAAAGAGGGACTAAAGTGGGTCTAAAGAGGGACTAAAGTGGGTCTAAAGAGGGACTAAAGCGGGTCTAAAGCGGGACTAAAGAGGGACTAGGACTAAAGCGGGTCTAAAGCCGGACAGAGAGGGAGGGGGTTTCATACCCTATCCAGAGTATTCAACTATTTCACTCTTTTCGGCACTAGATCCTTTTTTTTTTCCCATGTTGTTTGAAAATGTTGCTCTGTTTAATAATGTGGAACGTCCTTCTTCAGTGTTTCTCCTTTAATTGGACTCACCTGTAAACTCATTGAACCAGGACTAAACCAGGACTAAACCAGGACTAAACCAGGACTAAATCAGGACTAAATCAGGACTAAAACAGGACTAAAACAGGACTAAAACAGGACTAAACCAGGACTAAATCAGGACTAAATCAGGACTAAAACAGGACTAAAACAGGACTAAAACAGGACTAAAACAGGACTAAACCTAAGTCCTTCTTCAGTGTTTTTCTTTAATTGGACTCACCTGTAAACTCATTGAACCAGGACTAAACCAGGACTAAACCAGGACTAAACCAGGACTAAACCAGGACTAAACCAGGACTAAACCAGGACTAAAACAGGACTAAAACAGGACTAAAACAGGACTAAACCTAAGTCCTTCTTCAGTGTTTTTCTTTAATTGGACTCACCTGTAAACTCATTGGCTCAGGTGTGTGAGACACAAGACCATTCATGAGTTTCACTGGAAACTAAACATTTGACCTTTGACACTTAAACATTATTTGCAGAATAATTTGGAATGCGCTGTGTAGTACTTGTAGTACTTGTAGTACTTATACTAGCACATCAATGTCATAATATTTAGGCAGTGCATCTTTGCAGATTTAGACAAATTGTTTTCTCGCTGCTTCATCAGTTTTATCTCTATATTTTGAAGTGTGTGTCTGTGTGCGTGGGGCTGGTCCTGTTTATGCACAGAGATCCCTGCACACGGAGGTCAACATGGGTAAAGGAGGAGGCTCTGAGCGCGTGTGAGGGATTCAGATGACCTCCCCGAGAGAGCGGGCCTGGGTCTGACCTCTGTGGGCCCAGGTCTCCTCTGTGGGTGTGGGCCCGGGTCTCTCCTCTGTGGGTGTGGGCCCGGGTCTCTCCTCTGTGGGTGTGGGCCCGGGTCTCTCCTCTGTGGGTGTGGGCCCGGGTCTCTCCTCTGTGGGTGTGGGCCTGGGTCTCTCCTCTGTGGGCCCGGGTCTCTCCTCTGTGGGTGTGGGCCCGGGTCTCTCCTCTGTGGGTGTGGGCCTGGGTCTCTCCTCTGTGGGCCCGGGTCTCTCCTCTGTGGGCCCGGGTCTCTCCTCTGTGGGTGTGGGCCTGGGTCTCTCGTCTGTGGGCCCGGGTCTCACCTCTGTGGGTGTGGGCCCGGGTCTCACCTCTGTGGGTGTGGGCCCGGGTCTGGGTCTCTCCTCTGTGGGCCCGGGTCTGGGTCTCTCCTCTGTGGGCCCGGGTCGGGCACAGTATTGTGTCCTTTATTTAGACGGCGCCTTAAGGGCAAACTCCCGTTTGCAGAGCTCCTGTTACACAAAAATGCAGGGAATATTTTGGGTTGGGGTCAGGTTTAGCCAGAAGGCTTCGTGTCGGCTGCGGACTCGGGGGGCCTGTGGACTCGGGGGGCCTGTGGACTCGGGGGCCTGTGGACTCGGGGGGCCTGTGGACTCGGGGGCCTGTGGACTCGGGGGGCCTGTGGACTCGGGGGCCTGTGGACTCGGGGGGCCTGTGGACTCGGGGGCCTGTGGACTCGGGGGGCCTGTGGACTCGGGGGCCTGTGGACTCGGGGGCCTGTGGACTCGGGGGGCCTGTGGACTCGGGGGCCTGTGGACTCGGGGGGCCTGTGGACTCGGGGGGCCTGTGGACTCGGGGGCCTGTGGACTCGGGGGGCCTGTGGACTCGGGGGCCTGTGGACTCGGGGGCCTGTGGACTCGGGGGGCCGTGGACTCGGGGGGCCGTGGACTCGGGGGCCCGTGGACTCGGGGGCCCGTGGACTCGGGGGGCCCTGTGGACTCGGGGGCCCGTGGACTCGGGGGGCCGTGGACTCGGGGCCCGTGGACTCGGGGCCCGTGGACTTGGGGCCCGTGGATTTGGGGGCCCGTGGACTCGGGGGGCCCGTGGGCTCGGGGGCCTGTGGACTCGGGGGCCTGTGGACTCGGGGCCCGTGGACTCGGGGGCCCGTGGACTCGGGGGCCCGTGGACTCGGGGGCCCGTGGACTCGGGGGCCCGTGGACTCGAGGGCCCTGTGGACTCGGGGGCCGTGGACTCGGGGGGCCCGTGGATTTGGGGCCCGTGGATTTGGGGCCCGTGGATTTGGGGGCTTGTGGACTCGGGGGGCCCGTGGGCTCGGGGGCCTGTGGACTTGGGGCCCGTGGACTCGGGGGGCCTGTGGACTCGGGGGCCCGTGGATTTGGGGGCCCGTGGACTCGGGGCCTGCGGACTCAGGTCCCCTGGCCTGGCTCCAGTGCTTGGTCTGAGGAAGAGTTTTGTCTCAGGTCCTCAGACTCTTCTGCTCCTCTCCACGAGTGTCTCTTTTTTCCCCGTGTTTCCAGACTTTGCGGAGCGCGTACAGCAAGGCCCCACCCCCAGGGGTTTTAAAAATCCCGCGGTTGGCGTTTCTGGCGCCTACCCGATACATAGAGCGTAACGAGCTTCATAAATGAGGCCCCTGGTCTGATCAGAAGTAAACGGGCGAACCGCCCTGAGACTGAACATGTGTGTGTGTGGAGATAAGGACCTGTCCTTTCAATGGCTCTGAGTTTACCCTGTAGTACTCTGTAGTACTGTGTAGTACTCTGTAATACTACTCTGTAGTACTACTCTGTAGTACTACTCTGTAGTACTACTCTGTAGTACCCTGTAGTACCCTGTAGTACTCTGTAGTACTCTGTAGTACTCTGTAGTACCCTGTAGTACTCTGTAGTACTACTCTGTAGTACCCTGTAGTACTCTGTATTACTCTGTAGTACACAGGAGTACTCTGTAGTACTCGGATGTGTTGATGATCAGTATTGGAGTACACACAGACTTATATGTGGTGTTTTCTTTGCCCTTTGACCTTTGACCTCAGGGTTATGTAAAGCGTCAGGCCCTGTACGCCTGTGGCACCTGCTGTCCTCCAGGGGGCGCTGCAGCAGGACTCTGTTTGGCCTGTTCATACAAGTGTCACGAGGGCCACCAGCTCTACGAGCTCTACACAAAGAGGTATGTACTACTACTGCGACTACTACTGCGACTACTACTGCGAATACTACTGCGACTACTACTGCGAATACTACTGCGAATACTACTGCGACTACTACTGCGAATACTACTGCGAATACTACTGCGACTACTACTGCGAATACTACTGCGAATACTACTGCGACTACTACTGCGAATACTACTGCGAATACTACTGCGACTACTACTGCGAATACTACTGCGAATACTACTGCGACTACTACTGCGAATACTACTGCGACTACTACTGCGAATACTACTGCGAATACTACTGCGAATACTACTGCGACTACTACTGCGAATACTACTGCAAATACTACTGCAAATACTACTGCAAATACTACTGCTACTCCAAGTACTACAACTACTGTGAATACTACAAATATTACTGCACACAAATGTCATAAATGCCACCAGCTGAGTATGTTCTACTGTGAATCCTAGTGTAAATACTGCAGTACCAGTAGGTGTAAATACTGCAGTACCAGTAGCAGTACGTGTAAATACTGCAGTACCAGTAGCAGTATGTGTAAATACTGCAGTACCAGTAGCAGTACGTGATTCCAGTGAAGTAAAAATGTAAAAATGTATTTCAGAAACTTTCGCTGTGACTGTGGAAACTCCAAGTTTAAAGATGTCACCTGCAAACTCAACCCTGTGAGTACGAGTACTACTACTACTACTATACTACTACTACTACTACTACTGCTACTACTACTACTACTGCTACTACTACTGCTACTACTGCTACTGCTACTGCTACTACTACTGCTACTGCTACTGCTACTACTACTGCTACTGCTACTACTACTGCTACTGCTACTGCTACTGCTACTACTACTGCTACTGCTACTGCTACTACTACTGCTACTGCTACTGCTACTGCTACTACTACTGCTACTGCTACTGCTACTGCTACTACTACTGCTACTGCTACTGCTACTGCTATTACTGCTGCTACTACTGCTACTACTGCTACTACTACTGCTACTACTACTGCTACTGCTACTGCTACTGCTACTACTACTGCTACTGCTACTGCTACTACTACTGCTACTGCTACTACTACTGCTACTGCTATTACTGCTGCTACTACTGCTGCTACTGCTACTACTACTGCTACTACTACTGCTACTGCTACTGCTACTACTACTGCTACTGCTGCTACTGCTGCTACTACTGCTACTATTACTGCTATTACTGCCGCTACTACTACTACTACTGCTACTGCTACTACTACTGCTGCTACTGCTGCTACTACTGCTACTACTGCTACTACTACTACTACTACTACTGCTGCTACTGCTACTACTACTGCTACTGCTACTGCTACTGCTACTAGACCAGGGTGAGTTTTTTTGTGGTACTTTTTCTTCGTCCAGTTGGACAAATTGAATTAAAGTCGGACTCGTTCTGTTGTTTTTCTTCAGCTCAGTGTTGAAGTGTTTGTGCTTTGAGTTTCAGCTCTGACACTACATCTCCCATGATCCTCTGTTTCAGGACAAAGAGGAAGTGAACGCTGACAACAAATACAGCCACAACTTCTTTGGACTTTACTGCACCTGCAGCAGACCCTACCCAGACCCAGAGGACCAGGTGAGGACTAAACCAGGACTAAACCAGGTCTAAACCAGGTCTAAACCAGGACTAAACCAGGACTAAACCAGGTCTAAACCAGGACAGGACCCTACCCAGACCCAGAGGACCAGGTGAGGACTAAACCAGGACTAAACCGGGTCTAAACCGGGTCTAAACCGGGACTAAACCGGGACTAAACCGGGACTAAACCGGGACTAAACCGGGACAGGACTCTCCCCAGACCCAGAGGACTGGACCAGGACTGAGCCGTGCTGTGTAAATGTGTGTATTGTGTAATAACATTGTGTTGTGTATAATATTGTGTTAAATGTGGTGTTTGTGTTGCAGGTGGAGGACCAGATGATCCAGTGTGTGATCTGTGAGGACTGGCTCCACGGACGGGTCAGTGCCCAAATACTCAACAATCTGTTAGACTTGGTTTAGTCCTGGTTTAGACCTGGTTTAGTTCTGTCTGCAGCACCTTGGAGCTCCGGTCCCAGACTCTGTGGAGCTACAGGAGATGATCTGTGAGTCCTGCATGAACCACAACCAGTTCCTCTGGACCTACGCTGCCCACATCGCAGGCAAGTCCTGGTTTAGTCCCGGTTTAGTCCTGGTTTAGTCCTGGTTTAGTCCTGGTCTAACTGTGTTGAATGTAGTTTCAGACCCAGAGGTTAAACCTGGTCCAGATCAGACCAAAGCTGCATCAGAGGATCCCAAACAGGAGGTGGGTTTAGGCCCAATCCCAATTCTCCCCCTGAGCCCTCTGTCTTTGTCTTAGCCCTACCCCTTAGCCCTACCCCTCTGTCTTTAAACAGAGGGTAAGGCAAAGGGGTGTGTTTTAACCCTTAGAAATGGGACACCCCTTTGCAGTCGCAACAATATGACATTATTTTTAAAGTTTTGAAGTATTGTGCTCCTTTTGAGTTTGTTTTAAATGAACTTTGCAAAAAGTCAAATGTTTTTTTAATTTTGTATTTTTTTTAAATGACTATACTCTGTACAACATATGTAAATCAAATTTTAATCAACTGTAACACAAAATTAAAATGCTGCAGAGGTGGACGGAGTTGTAGAGGATGCCTGGTACACACAAAAAAGAAAACAAAATTAATACATAGTCATAAACATATATAGTTGTTCTTGTACCTACAAATATTATAGAATGTAATATACCTTATATTTTATTTTCAAATTCTCCCACTTTTTTGAAGCTTGTTGGGCTGACACAACTCCAACAAGTCCAGCCTCCTACAAGAAATACAAATGTGATTAATAACATGTCATTAAATAGGGGATAATTTACAAGGCGAAACGAAACAATAATATTTTAGGCGATGCGTGTTCGTAATACTTTACACATTCTACCGTAACGTGTGTATAGTTCTAAAAGCGCATGAGACGAGTTACGAGGCGAAATACAGCGATATATTTGACACATTCTAGTCTAACATATATGCGTATATAGTTCTTTTAGGCCATGCATGTTCGTAATACTTTACACATTCTACCGTAACAAGCGTATAGTTCTAACCGGGCATGTTACGATAAGCCGTATATGTCAGAAAGCGTAAATGCAGGCGCCATGAGTATACCTACAACTTTTCAAAAGTTACTACAGTTTTATACAACTTTTTATGAGGTTCTTGAGTGCAAATACTCACATTTGTCCAATTTCTTCCCGATTGCCGACACTTCCCGATTTCCGTGTTGGTTTTTGCTCCGACTTGCGTTAAGCCACGCCTATCCCCTTTGCGCAAAGGGTGCATCTGAAAACGCTTTGCGCAGAGGGGTATCATAGCCCTTCCCCTTACCCCTTCCCCTTACAGAAAAGAGAATTGGGATACCCCTCTGTCTCTCGTGAACGCGCACAACAGAGGGGTAGGGCTAAGACAGAGGGCTAAGGGGGACAATTGAGACGCAGCCTTAGTCCAGGGTTAGTCCTGGTTCAGTCCGGGATTAGACCTGGTTTAGACCTGGTTTAGACCTGGTTTAGACCTGGTTTAGACCTGGTTTAGACCTGGTTTAGACCTGGTTTGGCTCCATACTGTTGTTTTTCAGCCTGATGAGGAGCCGAGCTGCAAACGGCCTCGCCACCAGGGGGAGCCAGAGGAGGAGGGGCCGAAAGAGGAGGAGCCTAAAGGGGCGTGTCGTCTGAAGGAGCTGCAGCTGATTGGGCAGAGCAGGAGCCAATCAGGAGCCACCTTCTGGCCCTCAGGCTGGAGGTCCCGCCTCTGCATGTGCTCAGACTGTCAGGTACTGCTCCTGTCTGCTCCTGTCTGCTCCTGTCTGCTCTAGTGTTGTCACAATACTAAAACTTCAAACTGGATTTCGATACCAAGGAACCGATACCAACACCACGAATACAATGAGGATAACAATTCTTTAGACGAGAGAAAATGATTTTCAACATTTTAAACGTTTTTACTGTTTTTTCAGAAGTTGCTGTCGGAGGCGGGATCTCTCTTCCTATTGGACGAGGGCGACACAGTTCTGGCCTATGAGACGAAGGGAAAAAGCCTTGAACGGACCAATCAGAGCGCAGACCCTCTCATGTCAGCGCTGGACCGATTGAACCGGGTCCAACAGCTAGAGCTCATCCACGGTAAGGTCCTGGTTTAGACCTGGTTTAGTCCTGGTTTAGTCCCTAGTTCAGTCCTGGTTCAGTCCTGGTTCAGTCCCTAGTTCAGTCTTGTGTTTTTCAGAGTACAATGACCTGAAGACGGAGCTGAAGGATTTCCTGCAGAGATTCGCTTCAGAAGGAAAGGTCAGGCTAACGCTGCCGCTAACACTGTCGCTAACTCAAGCTCAAACTCTGAAGTTGTGGAGCTCAGTGGAGTTCTGCTGAAGCTCTGCTGAAGCCTCTGCACAAAGAGGAGCTGAAACGAGTCGTGTTCTCACAAGGATTGATTCTGTTCACATTGATGACTGTGTAACGGAATAGAATAAATATATATAATAAATATACTCACATAATGTATGAAGGCTGTGAACGTCAACGCGTGAACCCCCTCGACCTCTGACCCCCTCACCCTCTGACCCTCTCTAGACCTGCTTTAGAACTGCTTTAGACCTGCTTTCGACCTGGTTTAGTCCCGGTTTAGTCCCGGTTTAGTCCCGGTTTAGTCCCGGTTTAGTCCTGGCCCGCTGAAGTCCCCCGGTTCGGTCTCGTGTCTGTCATCAGAGCCAGTTACACCTGCAAGCGGCAATGAAGGGCCTTTAACCCACTGAAGCTGTTTATTTGGAACATGACGTTCCACTAATCCTTTATGCAACTTTATGCAATGGACTTTAATTTATTTAATTATTCCACAAATCTAAATGAATCATTTTCTTTTATAAAGGTAAAAATGAAATGCTTCAAATTAGAACATTACATTAAAATCAGTGCAGTTTGATTAATGTGGTTCATTGTTTAATCGTTTGATGCTCTTGATGATGTCACCTGATGATGTCACCTGATGATGTCACCTGATGATGTCACTGATGATGTCACCTGATGATGTCACTGATGATGTCACCTGATGATGTCACTGATGATGTCACCTGATGTTTCAGGTGGTGACTCCAGACGACATCCGACAGTTTTTCGAGCAGCAGCAAAGTCGGAAAAGACGCCGTGCTAACGGTCAGCTGTACAGCACCTGACCTGTGACCCCTGACCCCACCTTGACCCTGCCCTGACTCCTGATGTGATGAGACTTTTTAAATAAATGAATAAACCAGCGTCCTGGCGTTGTTTGTGTGTGTACGTGTGTGTGTACGTGTACCTGTGCATATTAGGCATGTGCCTGTGTGATGTCATCGCGGGGCGGGGCATACGGATGATGTCATCGCGGGGCGGGGCATACGGATGATGTCATCGCGGGGCGGGGCATACAGATGATGTCATCGCAGGGTTTAAATAGGGCCCGGGAGAGATCACTAGATTACTCAAACATGCATCATTCACACCCTGAGCACCTGGCAGCTGGGTGCAGTTGCTCCTGAGGTTTTTCCTGAAAAAGTTTCTCCTTTTTAAGTTTCTCTTGGTTTAATTTTTTTTTGTCCAAATAATTTCCCTTGTGGATCAATAAAGTTTGTCTAAATCTCATGGACGAGTCTAAACTCACCTGCTCCTCTTTAAGTGCATCAAACTTTTTCTAAATTTAGATCCTGTGGTTCAGCTGTGGAGATCTGAACTCATCTGTGGAGAGTCGACGTCACAGGGTCAGGTGACGGTCAGGTGACAGACAGGTGTCTCAGGTGAAGCCCCGCCCCCTTCTCAGGTTTCATTCACAGCCATGGAAGGTAAGTGCTCCTGTTTATGAGAGCGCCAAAGTCCTGGTTTAGTCCTTTAGTCCTAGTTTAGTCCTGCTGTTAAGTCCTGGTTTAGTTCTGCTTTATTCCTGCTTTAGTCCTTCTTTAGTCCTGGTTTAGTTCTTATAATAGTGTAAATATGTTTCAGATCCAAACAAGAACAAACTGAAGCTGAGGCTGAAGATCGGCCGAAACAAAAACTTTCCCCGAGGTAAGACCAGCTCCTCCTGTAGACCAGT
>CM057103.1:26495383-26555383 GCA_029959045.1 Taenioides sp. WSHXM2023
TCAGGTGGAGGTCAGTGTTCAGGTGGAGGTCAGTGTTCAGGTGAGGCAGTTTCTCTTGGGAATGTTCCAGATTAAAGTGACACATTCACTGAGCGAGTGGTGAGAAGAAACTGTGGAGGACAGACTTTAGAAATCCAGAGGATCACAGCAGAATGAACTCAGACTGGTGACGATCTCTAGCAGTGTACTCGACCCTTGACCTGTGACCCCTGACCGGGTTTTATTCGAGCGCAGAGATCCAGAGGTCAGACTCCACCCATAACACGGCTCCGCCCTTAAGCTCCGCCTCTGCTTCAGGTGCTCCTGTCTGGACTCTGGACTCAGGCCTGGGTCTGTGGGACTCTCCCGGTCCTGGACTCACTCCTGGACTTTCTGAGTCCTGAACTGGACCAACTGCAGGACCTCAAGCCCACCTGTCGCCAGGTAACACCCGTCGACAGTCCTGGTCTAGTTCTGCTCTAGACCTGGTCGAGTCCTGTTCTCTTTTTAGGCAGTGCTGACTCACTTGCACCAGGAGGTGGCGCTGCGCTTTGTGAAAAATCTGTTGAAGTCGAGGAGGCGGAGTCAGGAGGAGCAGGGAGGCGGGGCCAGCCGGATAAAGGCAGACGCCCACAGCCTGCACACCTTTTTCACAGCTCAGGTGAGACCCAGATGCCCTCCCATCCCAGTTTAGTCCTGGTCTAGTCCTGGTCTAAACCCTCTCTCTACTCCTGTTGCTTCGTGTCGACATTTGGTGTAGAAAATCTATAGCATTTCAGACCTAACCCTAACCCTAACCCTCACCTGCCTCACTTCCCTCACCTGTCTCACCTGTCCGTTTCAGGGCGGGGCTTGTGAAAGGACCACCCACATACTGGTCCAGGTCTCTGAAGTCCTCAGGCTCCAGGATCCAGACCTGATCCAACTTGAACTGGTCTCTCTGGTCCGGATGTGCCCCGATCTGCGGTACGGGAGGGCATCTGACACACAGGGAGGGCATCTGACACACAGGGAGGGCATCTGACACACAGGGATTAGTGATATGGTTTCCACAGCAAAGTCCTGGTTTAATCTGGTTAACCTGTTTTTTCTTCTCTCCTTCCTCCTCGTCTCCTCTCCTCGTCTCCTCTTTCCTCCTCTCCTCTCCTCGTCTCCTCTTTCCTCCTCTCCTCTCCTCTCCTCGTCTCCTCTTTCCTCCTCTCCTCTCCTCGTCTCCTCTTTCCTCCTCTCCTCTCCTCTCCTCGTCTCCTCTTTCCTCCTCTCCTCTCCTCGTCTCCTCTTTCCTCCTCTCCTCTCCTCGTCTCCTCTTTCCTCCTCTCCTCTCTTCGTCTCCTCTCCTCTTCTGTCTTTCCTCCTTTCCTCATCTCCTCTCTCCTCGTCTCGTCTCCTCGTCTCCTCTCTCCTCTCCTTCAGTGCGGCGCATGTCTCCAGACTCCTCTTCCTGAAAAGTGGCCAATCAGCTGCCTCGATTCGTCAGATCAAGCGCAGTGTGGAAGAGACCCGCCCCTCGCCGCAGGAATCGACCAATCGGAGCCCTGCGTTCTTCTCCAGGATCAGAGTGAAGTGGCTCGATGACAAAATGGCCGCCGCGCTGACAGAGCTGAAGAACAGCTAAAGACTCACAGTGTACGGGTCCTTTAAAGACACAAGACTCACAGCGTACGGGTCCTTTAAAGACACAAGACTCACAGCGTACGGGTCCTTTAAAGACACAAGACTCACAGCGTACGGGTCCTTTAAAGACACAAGACTCACAGCGTACGGGTCCTTTAAAGACACAAGACTCACAGCGTACGGGTCCTTTAAAGACACAAGACTCACAGCGTACGGGTCCTTTAAAGACACAAGACTCACAGCGTACGGATCCTTTAAAGACACAAGACTCAAGACTCACAGCGTACGGGTCCTTTAAAGACACAAGACTCACAGCGTACGGATCCTTTAAGGAGTAGGAGACGGGGGTATTACGGGGGGTGTTGTACTTCGTTCGTACATTTGATTCTCTTTATTTATAAAACGACTGAAGTGAAATAAACATTCGCTTGTTGGTTTTGAACAGCTTCACAAGAGGAAAAAAAAAGTTTTGGAGGTGGGAGGAGTCTAACTCCCGTGTGGGCGTGGTTTTGGAGGTGGGAGTGGGCGTGGTTTTGGAGGTGGGAGTGGGCGTGGTTTTGGAGGTGGGAGGAGTCAGTGTTCTCAGTAGAAAAGCCTTTTAAACACGAGTTTAGTGTTTTGACATGTTTTTATTCTTAACATGGAGGTTCATAATTACAAAGATATTTTAACGTGATTCCACAGAGCAGTAGTGTGAGTCGTTACAGTGTTTTCTCCACAGATAAAGTGTTCCCATCATCAGCAGCACGAATAAAAGCATAAAATCATAAAACGTCTCATTTTTACACAAACGCCGACGGCCATTTTGTAGCGGCGGCTGCGATGGCACAAAATGTCCGCCGCGCATCTCGCTGCGTAAAACGTATAAAGTATTTTATTTAAAGATAAACGTATTTGCACAGGTTCCTTCAGCAGCTTCAGAACGTTTCAAACAATAAAAGTCGATACAACGGAAAAGATTCAAAACATTAAGAACCGCGGCCTCGTCAGAGTCTGGTTACGGTTTAGTGTTTTAGAAAGTACGGACTGGACCCAGAACTGAACCAGGACTGACCCAGAACTGAACCAGGACTGGACCCTGGACTGAACCACAGACCTGCTTTAAGACCAGACAGAGCCTAGTTTAGTCCCTGGTATAGTCCCCGGTTTAGTCCCCGGTCCTGACCCGGTCCTGACCCGGTTCAGCTGAAGTGGGTCTGGGTGAGGTCCAGGTCGAGCTCAGGGGTGCGGTGTGGGGAGGTCGGGGAGGGCGGGCTGCTCGGGTTGGAGCTGTTGGACGACAGTTTGACCGAGTCCGAGTCCTGTAACCAAGAAGAACCGTCAGAACCGGATCAAATTTAAGACCCGGCGTAATCTGGTTATGATCCTCGGGAACTCTCACCTCCAGATCAGGGTCCAGCTCCAGCCGAGAAGAAACTCCACCTCCGAAATCTAAACCAATCAGAGGACAGGACAGGTGAGTGACGGGTGTGTGACAGGTGAGTGACAGGCATGTGGTGTATGACAGGTGTGTGACAGGTGAGTGACAGGCATGTGGTGAGTGGCAGGTGAGGTGCTCAGACCTGACGCCGTCCTGGTGATGTGGCTCTTGCTGCGTTGTTGGTGTCTGGAGATACTGGACAAAGGTCTGGAACGATTCACCGGCTCCTGCTCCTGAGGAGACACACTCTGGACAAGAGACACAAGGGACACAAGATAAGCACCCACCCCTCACCACAGACTGGTCCCCCCTCATCACAGACAGGACAGGTCCCCCTCACCACAGACTGGTCCTCCCCTCACCACAGACAGGACAGGTCCCCCTCACCACAGACTGGTCCCCCCTCACCACAGACTGGTCCCCCCTCACCACAGACTGGTCCCCCCTCACCACAGACTGGTCCTCCCCTCACCACAGACTGGTCCCCCCTCACCACAGACTGGTCCTCCCCTCACCACAGACTGGTCCCCCCTCACCACAGACTGGTCCCCCCTCACCACAGACAGGTGTCCCCCTCACCACAGACAGGTGTCCCCCTCACCACAGACAGGTCCCCCTCACCATGGGCAGGTCCCTGAGGATCTGCATGCCGTCCCCTGGTCCCATGTGTGAGATGTGGTTGAAGTTTGTGGGTCCTGAGATCATTTTGGACCGAAGCTCCGGGTCCCTCAGCATCTCCCTGAAACACAAGATATAAACAATATATACAAGAATATACAAATACACACAAAAATATACAAATACACACAAAAATATACAAATATATACAAATACACACCATATAAAAAAATATACAAACACACGTTTAAAACGTTAAACCAGAAACGAGACCAACACAGAACTTCATCAGTTTAAAAGTTTAAAGTTCCGTGTCGTTTGTTTAAAAGTATTTGCAGCTGTATTTGTAGTATTTGTAGTAGTATTTGTAGAATTTGCAGTACTTGTAGTACTTGTAGTAGTATTTGCAGTATTTGTAGTACTTGTAGAAGTATTTATAGTACTTGTAGTAGTATTCGTAGTACTTGTAGTAGTATTTGCAGTATTTGCAGTAGTTGCAGTATTCACAGTAGTATTCACAGTAGTATTCGCAGCAGTACTCGCAGTACTCGCAGTACTCAGACCTTCTCTGTTGCTGCCGTTCTTCTTCGGGGAGTTTAAACAGAAACTTTCTTTTGCTTCGGGTTCGGACCATCAGCTTCCTGCTGCTCTCCGTCACCCCCGGCAACGCCAGCTCGCCCTCTCCCCAGACGCCTCCCTCTGCAAAGCACACAGGTTACCTCCTGTCACCTGTCGCCCCCTCACCTGTCGTCCCCTGTCGCCTCACCTGTCTTCTGGAGGTAGATGAGTCTGGGAGGATCAGAGCTGAGCAGGTTCAACGATCCGTCCGAGTTTAAGGGACGCAGCTGCAAAGAACAAAGAACCAGGTCTAAACCAGGTCTAAACCAGGTCTAAACCAGGTCTAAACCAGGTCTAAACCAGGTCTAAACCAGGTCTAGACCAGAA
The DNA here is from genome assembly GCA_029959045.1 of Taenioides sp. WSHXM2023. Lineage (NCBI taxonomy): Eukaryota > Metazoa > Chordata > Actinopteri > Gobiiformes > Gobiidae > Taenioides > Taenioides sp. WSHXM2023. Next base: position 26,499,960 of record CM057103.1, read on the forward strand.
CTAAACCAGGTCTAAACCAGGACTAAACCAGGTCTAAACCAGGTCTAAACCAGGTCTAAACCAGGTCTAAACCAGGTCTAGACCAGAACTAAACCAGGTCTAAACCAGGTCTAGACCAGGTCTAAACCAGGTCTAAACCAGGTCTAAACCAGGTCTAAACCAGGACTGAACCAGGTCTAAACCAGGTCTAGACCAGAACTAAACCAGGTCTAAACCAGGTCTAAACCAGGTCTCAGTACCTTTCTGATGGGGAGGGTCTGGAGCCAGTCTGAGCTCTGAAGGTCGTAGATGTCGACTCCGTAGTCCGAGTAAACGGTGAGATGAGACGCACTGGAGCCTGAGGACAGACACATGAGTCAGATGCCCTCCCTGTGTGTCAGATTGTGTGAGATGCCCTCCCGTGTGTCAGATGCCCTCCCCGGACTCACTGAAGGCTGTGGGGGTCCCGGCCCACATGAGCTCTCTGGTCCGGGACCTTCTGCCCTGGTGGTCCACGTAGACGCCGGTTTGGCTGAAGCAGAGCAGGATCTCATTGGATCGGCTCAGCGGAGCGGCGTGCAGCGCATCCAGAGGCGTCTGCGACAGGAAGACCAGACTCGGATCCTGGGGCCAGACCAGAGACACGGGGCTGGACTCTCCCTGAAGAGCCAGAAGAGCAAAACCTCCTGGAAACCCCACGCAGATCCTGTCCAGAACCATCCCCAACCACTGGACCGGACCTGGAGCCTGGACCTCCCAAAGCTTCCGATAGAAAGGCTTGGACCGCATCAGCTCGAAGCACTGGACCTGAAACAGACCAGGGTTAGACCGGAGACCAGAGACCAGAGACCGGACCAGAGACCAGAGACCGGACCAGAGACCGGACCAGAGACCAGACCAGAGACCAGATCAGAGACCAGATCAGAGACCAGACCAGAGACCAGACCAGAGACCAGATCAGAGACCAGATGAGAGACCAGACCAGAGACCAGAGACCAGAGACCGGACCAGAGACCAGAGACCGGACCAGAGACCGGACCAGAGACCGGACCAGAGACCGGACCAGAGACAGGACCAGAGACCAGACCAGAGACCAGACCAGAGACCGGACCAGAGACCGGACCAGAGACCAGAGACCGGACCAGAGACCAGACCAGAGACCAGAGACCAGAGACCAGAGACCAGACCAGAGACCAGAGACCAGACCAGAGACCAGAGACCGGACCAGAGACCGGACCAGAGACCGGACCAGAGACCGGACCAGAGACCGGACCAGAGACCAGACCAGAGACCAGACCAGAGACCGGACCAGAGACCGGACCAGAGACCAGAGACCGGACCAGAGACCGGACCAGAGACCAGAGACCGGACCAGAGACCTCTCTCTGTGCACACACACACACACACACACACACTTTGGTTCTACATGTTCCTGTTTTTTTCCATCGTTGTGTTTGACATCACACTCCCCCTACAGGGGCACTCCTGTCGCCTCCACAGCACACACACATCAGGCCTCACCTGTCACACAGGCCTCACCTGTCTCTTGACGGCGGTCACTAAGCAGGATGCCCCGCCGGGCCGCAGCGTGCCGGTGGTCATGGCCTGGCAGCCTTTGGTCTCCGTGAGTTTGACGTCAAAACTGGACTCGGACCCGTCCAGAACCTGCCAGGGCTGAAGGTGGACCTGCTTGGTCCTGCCGCACACCAGGACCAGCAGGTTCTCCCGAGGAACCAGCTCCACCTGGAGGACCTTCTTAGTGTCGCAGGCTCGGACGATCACTGGAACAGACGTTTATACATATACATATATATACAAATATATACATATATATACATTTATGTAACATAATACAAATATATAAAGTCTAAACATGTGATTTTACTGAAGTGAATCTAAAGTGGAACTCGGACTCACCGTCTCGGTTCAGCTCCACCACGAACAGCGCCTCCTCTGTCCCCAGAACCACACGCTCCCGATCTGACACCAACAGAACCAACACAACCGTGTTAGAGCAGGACCGGGGCCGGGGCCGGGGTCGGGGCCGGGGCCCTACTGTAGTAGTACATGTGTACTGTAGTAAAAGTATACTGTAGTACAAGTATACTGTAGTAAAAGTATACTGTAGTACATGTATACGGTAGTAAAAGTATATTGTAGTAGTACATTTGTACTGTAGTAAAAGTATACTGTAGTACAAGTGTACTGTAGTACAAGTATACGGTAGTAAAAGTATACTGTAGTACATGTGTACTGTAGTAAAAGTATACTGTAGTACATGTATACGGTAGTAAAAGTATACTGTAGTACATGTATACGGTAGTAAAAGTATACTGTAGTACATGTGTACTGTAGTAAAAGTATACTGTAGTACATGTATACGGTAGTAAAAGTATACTGTAGTCCATGTGTACTGTAGTACAAGTACCCAGTACTGCGGCGCTCAGAGTACTCTTGATGAGGGGCAGTGCGGGGTCGTACACCTCCAGGGGGCGCTGGACTCGGGTCTGGAGGAGGCCGTTCTGTTTGAGCAGAACGTGGAGACCTTCCAGAACCTTCAGCCACTTCCTCTGCTCCTGCTCCGAGTCGGCCAGAACCAGAACCGAAACCGGACTAAGACTGGACTCACGAGACCCCACCTGCACATAGACCAGGCCAGAACCGGGTCAGGACCAGGACTGAACCAGGACTAAAGCAAGACTAAAGCAAGACTAAAGCAGGACCCACCTGAACCTTGAAGATACAGGGCACGTCTTTCCGAGGAGCATGGATCACATCAGAGGGCAACACCGAGCAGACGGAGAAGAACTCATCCCTGAAACAAGAACAGAACCAGGTCTACACCGGGTCTACACCGGGTCTACACCGGGTCTAAACAGGGTCTAAACAGGGTCTAAACAGGGTCTAAACAGGGTCTACACCGAGTCTACACCAGATCTAAACCAGGTCTACACCAGGTCTAAACAGGGTCTACATCGGGTCTACACCGGGTCTACACCGGGTCTAAACCAGGTCTAAACCAGGTCTAAACCAGGTCTAAACCAGGTCTAAACGGTCTGGGTACCTGAGGTCCAGGACGAGGGAGGCGGCGTTTCCAGGTTGGGTGGATTTTCCTTCTGGAACGTCATAGAAAAACAAGCGACAGTCCGAGACCACGGCCCACACCCTCTGCCAGCCCCTCTTCACCCCGCTGGGCTTAGGCACCTGCACAGAACCGGGTCAGAACCGGGTCAGAACCGGGTCAGAACCGGGTCAGGACTGGGTCAGGACCGGGACTGAAAAAGACTAGTCTGGACCCGGTCTGGATCTGGACTCACCCGGACGTAGCCTTTGTAGGCGGTGCCGATGCCCCTCTGGACGTCGACGCCCGCCGGCCGCAGCTCCGACGGGATTGGACAGATCTGAGGGGCGTGGTCTCTGCAGGTCACATGACACACGAACGAGCAGACTGAAAAAAACAAAATGATGATATCATAAACCAGGACTAGACCAGGACTAGACCAGGTCTAGACCAGGACTAGACCAGGACTAGACCAGGTCTAGACCAGGACTAGACCAGGTCTAGACCAGGTCTAGACCAGGTCTAGACCAGGACTAGACCAGGACTAGACCAGGACTGAAGCGCCGTACCCTCGCAGCCGTAGCCCTGGCGGGTCAGTCCGGTCATGATGGCGCTGCAGTGGCTGCACTGAGGCGGGGAGCTGAAGGTTTTGATGCTGAGCTGATGAGCCCGAGGCTGAACAAACAGAACAAGAGGTTAGAACTGAGCGCCGCGCCGTGACGGGGCACTGAGGGTCAGAGCGGAGGTCAGAGGTCAGGAGGGGACGAGGCCGTGACGGGGCACTGAGGGTCAGAGCGGAGGTCAGAGGTCAGGAGGGGACGAGGCCGTGACGGGGCACTGAGGGTCAGAGCGGAGGTCAGAGGTCAGGAGGGGACGAGGCTCGTACCTGAAGGGGGGTGTGGCTTGCGGCAGAGGGGGCTGGTCTTTCTGGAACAGACTGTGACATCACTTCCTGTTGCTCAGGTGAGGCGGCAGGTGAGGCGGCAGGTGAGGGGGGTGTGGCCTCTTTGGGGGAGGAGTCCAGGTCCGAGGGCTGAGACGAAATCCAGAGATTAAAAACAAACTAAACTCATGTTTGGAACGTGAGAATAAACTAAAAGAGGGGTAAAAGACAGGGTATTTACCTCTGTGGGGTATTACAGAGGGGTATTTACCTCTGTGGGGTATTACAGAGGGGTATTTACCTCTGTGGGGTATTACAGAGGGGGTATTTACCTCTGTGGGGTATTACAGAGGGGGTATTTACCTCTGTGGGGTATTACAGAGGGGGTATTTACCTCTGTGGGGTATTACAGAGGGGTATTTACCTCTGTGGGGTATTACAGAGGGGGTATTTACCTCTGTGGGGTATTACAGAGGGGGTATTTACCTCTGTGGGGTATTACAGAGGGGTATTTACCTCTGTGGGGTATTACAGAGGGGTATTTACCTCTGTGGGGTATTACAGAGGGGGTATTTACCTCTGTGGGGTATTACAGGGGGGTATTTACCTCTGTGGGGTATTACAGGGGGGTATTTACCTCTGTGGGGTATTACAGAGGGGTATTTACCTCTGTGGGGTATTACAGAGGGGTATTTACCTCTGTGGGGTATTACAGAGGGGTATTTACCTCTGTGGGGTATTACAGAGGGGGTATTTACCTCTGTGGGGTATTACAGAGGGGTATTTACCTCTGTGGGGTATTACAGAGGGGGTATTTACCTCTGTGGGGTATTACAGAGGGGTATTTACCTCTGTGGGGTATTACAGAGGGGTATTTACCTCTGTGGGGTATTACAGAGGGGTATTTACTTCTTTGTCTCATGTTTTTGTGTATTTATGGAGAATTGTCGTGTGGAGCCTGGGGGACGTAGACTTGTGGGCGGAGCCTCGTACAGACTCGTACTTCTAACTGTGAGGAGGGTTTGAATAGGGTCTCAAAGAGATCACTAGATTACTGAAACATGGAGGACTCTAAAACCTCTTGAGGTTTGTGGTGAAGAACGTTAGAACATGAGAACATCAGATCATGGAGAAGTTCTGCTGAAGGACTCACTCTGAAGCTCAGCTCCGGCGCCAGAGGAGACGTGTTAAAATACTCGAACAGAGAGTCCTGAAAGTCCAGATTCAGACCTGAGGAAGACCAGAGGATCAGAGCAGGACTAAAACAAGGACTAGAGCAGGACTAAAACAAGGACTAGAGCAAGGACTAAAACAAGGACTAGGGCAGGACTAAAACAAGGACTAGAGCAGGACTAAAACAAGGACTAGGGCAGGACTAAAACAAGGACTAGAGCAGGACTAAAACAAGGACTAAACAAGGACTAAAACAAGGACTAGGGCAGGACTAAAACAAGGACTAAAACAAGGACTAAAGCAGGACTAAAACAAGGACTAAAACAAGGACTAGAACAGGACTAAAACAAGGACTAAAACAAGGACTAAAACAAGGACTAAAACAAGGACTAGAACAGGACTAAAACAAGGACTAGAGCAGGACTAAAACAAGGACTAGGGCAGGACTAAAACAAGGACTAGGGCAGGACTAAAACAAGGACTAGAGCAGGACTAAAACAAGGACTAGGGCAGGACTAAAACAAGGACTAGGGCAGGACTAAAACAAGGACTAAAACAAGGACTAAAGCAGGACTAAAACAAGGACTAAAACAAGGACTAAAGCAGGACTAAAACAAGGACTAAAACAAGGACTAGAACAGGACTAAAACAAGGACTAAAACAAGGACTAGAACAGGACTAAAACAAGGACTAAAACAAGGACTAAAACAAGGACTAAAACAAGGACTAGAACAAGGACTAGAACAGGACTAAACCAGGACTGAAACAAGGACTAAACCAGGACTGAAACAAGGACTAAACCAGGACTAAAACAAGGACTAAACCAGGACTAAAACAAGGACTAGAGCAGGACTAAAACAGGACTAGAGCAGGACTAAAACAGGACTAGAGCAGGACTAAAACAGGACTAGAGCAGGACTAAAACAAGGACTAAAGCAGGACTAGAGCAGGACTGAAACAAGGACTAAAGCAGGACTAAAACAAGGACTAAAGCAGGACTAGAGCAGGACTGAAACAAGGACTAAAACAAGGACTAAAGCAGGACTAAAACAAGGACTAGAGCAGGACTAAAACAAGGACTAAAGCAGGACTAAAACAGGACTAAACCAGGACTAAAACAAGGACTAGAGCAGGACTAAAACAAGGACTAAAACAAGGACTAAAACAAGGACTAAAGCAGGACTAAAACAGGACTAAACCAGGACTAAAACAAGGACTAAAGCAGGACTAAAACAAGGACTAAAGCAGGACTAGAGCAGGACTGAAACAAGGACTAAAACAAGGACTAAAGCAGGACTAAAACAAGGACTAGAGCAGGACTAAAACAAGGACTAAAGCAGGACTAAAACAAGGACTAAAGCAGGACTAGAGCAGGACTGAAACAAGGACTAAAACAAGGACTAAAGCAGGACTAAAACAAGGACTAGAGCAGGACTAAAACAAGGACTAAAGCAGGACTAAAACAGGACTAAACCAGGACTAAAACAAGGACTAGAGCAGGACTAAAACAAGGACTAAAACAAGGACTAAAACAAGGACTAAAGCAGGACTAAAACAGGACTAAACCAGGACTAAAACAAGGACTAGAGCAGGACTAAAACAAGGACTAAACAAGGACTAAAACAAGGACTAGAGCAGGACTAAAACAAGGACTAAAGCAGGACTAAAACAAGGACTAAACAAGGACTAAAACAAGGACTAGAGCAGGACTAAAACAAGGACTAGAGCAGGACTAAAACAGGACTAAACCAGGACTAAAACAAGGACTAGAGCAGGACTAAAACAAGGACTAAAACAAGGACTAAACCAGGACTAAAACAAGGACTAAAACAAGGACTAAAACAAGGACTAAAGCAGGACTAAAACAGGACTAAACCAGGACTAAAACAAGGACTAGAGCAGGACTAAAACAAGGACTAAAGCAGGACTAAAACAAGGACTACACCAGGACTAAACCAGGACTCTCTAGGTCCGTACAGACCTGAGCTGGTCCGGTTCTGGTCCAGTTCTTTCTGTAGAGTCTCCAGTTGGTCCTGAGTCTGTTTGGACTTTTCCTCCAGATCTTTGACTTTACTGAAACACAGAGGTCAGAGGTCACATATTCATGCTCATGTTATGATCATTATTATCGTGACCCCAGCATGACCCCTGACCTCTCCAGTCCGGCGCAGTGACCCTTGACCCTTCGTAGTTCTTCCTGAAGCAGCTGTTTGGCTCTGATCTCAGCGTCCAAAGCCGACTGAAGCTCCAACCGCACTGACATGTCCAACTTCTGAGAGCGCCGCACCTTCCACAGAGGGTCCTGAAAGAACAAGAACATGAAGAACACGAAGAACATGGAGAACATGAAGTACATGAAGAACAGGAAGAACATGGAGAATATGAGAGAACATGAGGAACAGGAAGAACGTGAGAGAACATGAAGAACGTGAGAGAACAGGAAGAACATGAAGAACATGGAGAACATGAGAGAACATGAAGAACAGGAAGAATATGGAGAACATGAGAGAACATGAAGAACAGGAAGAACGTGAGAGAACAGGACAGAACTGGTCCTGTAAGAAGATGAACATGAGACATGTCCAACTTCTGAGAGCGCGGCACCTGCCACAGAAGGTCCTGAACGAACACACACACACACAGAACATGAGACAACGATATATCGGACCGATATCTGCAGTGTTGAGTGTATGAGATCTCACCCTGGATCTCCAAGTAGTAGTAGTATTTGCAGTATTGTAGTTTTTGCAGTATTGTAGTATTTGCAGTACTCGTAGCAGTAGTATTTGCAGTACTCGTAGCAGTAGTATTTGCAGTAGTAGTAGTAGTATTTGCAGTACTGTAGTATTTGCAGTAGTATTTGCAGTACTGTAGTATTTGCAGTAGTATTTGCAGTACTGTAGTATTTGCAGTAGTATTTGCAGTAGTATTTGCAGTACTGTAGTATTTGCAGTAGTATTTGCAGTAGTATTTGCAGTACTGTAGTATTTGCAGTAGTATTTGCAGTAGTATTTGCAGTACTCGTACCGTGTTGCGGGGGCCCAGACTCGTCGTCTTCAGAGACTCCAGCTCCTCCGTCATTTTGGACGCCAAAGCCTGAAGGTACCCACGAGCATCCTTCTCATCACTGACCCTGAAAAACAGCCAGATGCCCTCCCATCACTGACCTTGAAAAACAGCCAGATGCCCTCCCAATGAAACACTACAGAGTCAGGGGCCGAGTGCAACACTGACCACTGTTCTACTGTCCTACTGTCCTAATGTTTTACTGTCCTAATGTTCTACTGTCCTAATGTCCTTCTGTCCTAATGTTCTACTGTCCTACTGCTCTAATGTTTTACTGTCCTAATGTTCTACTGTCCCAATGTTCTACTGTCTTAATGTCCTACTGTTTTACTGCTCTTATGTTCTACTGTCCTACTGTCAGATGCCCTTCCGTACGTACCACTGGATGATCTCGGCGATCTGAGCCTCCCAGTGACTCACGCTCTCCTTTTTGGACGACAGCTCCTGAAGCTCCTCCTCCAGCTGCCGGTTCTGCTCCGTCAGACGATCCACGAAAGAACACAGCTACAAGAGAACAGGAGAACATCAGAACACAGGGAGAACACAGCTACAAGAGAACAGGAGAACATCAGAACACAGGGAGAACACAGCTACAAGAGAACAGGAGAACATCAGAACACAGGGAGAACATCACAAGAACATCAGAACACGGAGAATAAACAAGAAGGAGCAAAAACGAACAAGAAGAGCAGAGGAGTGCTGTCAAAAGTGAGAGCAGAAAGTAAGAGCAGACAGGGGCAGGCAGGAGCAGACAGGGGCAGACCTTGTCAGACTCGGAAGTGAGTTTTCGGTTTTCTTCGCTCAGCAGACTCTTCTCTCTCTCGTGTTTGTCCTTCAGAGTGGACAGCGCCTCCTCCAGGTCACTTTGTCTGAGCAAAAAATCAAAACCACTTCAGTGTTTCCCTTAATCCAGGAGACTACAGCGCCCCCTACAGTCCAACTACAGCACCCCCTACCGTCCAAACGCAGACTATAGCGCCCCTTACAGTCCAACTACAGCGCCCCCTACAGTCCAACTACAGCGCCCCCTACAGTCCAACTACAGCGCCCCCTACAGTCCAACTACAGCGCCCCCTACAGTCCAACTACAGCGCCCCCTACAGTCCAACTACAGCGCCCCCTACCGTCCAACTACAGCGCCCCCTACAGTCCAAACGCAGACTATAGCGCCCCTTACAGTCCAACTACAGCGCCCCCTACAGTCCAACTACAGCGCCCCCTACAGTCCAACTACAGCGCCCCCTACAGTCCAACTACAGCGCCCCCTACAGTCCAACTACAGCGCCCCCTACAGTCCAAACGCAGACTACAGCGCCCCCTACAGTCCAACTACAGCGCCCCCTACAGTCCAAACGCAGACTACAGCGCCCCCTACAGTCCAAACGCAGACTATAGCGCCCCTTACAGTCCAAACACAGACTATAGCGCCCCTACAGTCCAAACGCAGACTACAGCGCCCCTACAGTCCAAACGCAGACTACAGCGCCCCTACAGTCCAACTACAGCGCCCCCTACAGTCCAAACGCAGACTACAGCGCCCCTTACAGTCCAAACGCAGACTACAGCGCCCCCTACAGTTCAAACGCAGACGACAGCGCCCCCTACAGTCCAAACGCAGACTACAGCGCCCCCTACAGTCCAAACGCAGACTACAGCGCCCCCTACAGTCCAACTACAGCGCCCCCTACAGTCCAACTACAGCGCCCCCTACAGTCCAACTACAGCGTCCCCTACAGTCCAAACGCAGACTATAGCGCCCCTTACAGTCCAACTACAGCGCCCCCTACAGTCCAACTACAGCGTCCCCTACAGTCCAAACACAGACTATAGCGCCCCCTACAGTCCAAACACAGACTATAGCGCCCCTTACAGTCCAAACACAGACTATAGCGCCCCTTACCGTCCAAACGCAGACTACAGCGCCCCCTACAGTCCAAACGCAGACGACAGCGCCCCCTACAGTCCAAACGCAGACGACAGCGCCCCCTACAGTCCAAACGCAGACTACAGCGCCCCCTACAGTCCAAACACAGACTACAGCGCCCCCTACAGTCCAAACACAGACTATAGCGCCCCTTACAGTCCAAACACAGACTACAGCGCCCCCCTACAGTCCAAACGCAGACTATAGCGCCCCCTACAGTCCAAACGCAGACTATAGCGCCCCCTACAGTCCAAACACAGACTACAGCGCCCCCTACAGTCCAAACGCAGACTACAGCGCCCCCCTACAGTCCAAACGCAGACTATAGCGCCCCCTACAGTCCAAACGCAGACTATAGCGCCCCCTACAGTCCAACTACAGCGCCCCCTACAGTCCAAACACAGACTATAGCGCCCCTTACAGTCCAAACACAGACTACAGCGCCCCCTACAGTCCAAACACAGACTACAGCGCCCCCTACAGTCCAAACACAGACTATAGCGCCCCTTACAGTCCAAACGCAGACTACAGCGCCCCCTACAGTCCAAACGCAGACTACAGCGCCCCCTACAGTCCAAACGCAGACTATAGCGCCCCTTACAGTCCAAACACAGACTACAGCGCCCCCTACAGTCCAAACGCAGACGACAGCGCCCCCTACAGTCCAAACGCAGACGACAGCGCCCCCTACAGTCCAAACGCAGACTACAGCGCCCCCTACAGTCCAAACACAGACTACAGCGCCCCCTACAGTCCAAACACAGACGACAGCGCCCCCTACAGTCCAAACACAGACGACAGCGCCCCCTACAGTCCAAACGCAGACTACAGCGCCCCCTACAGTCCAAACGCAGACTACAGCGCCCCCTACAGTCCAACTACAGCGCCCCCTACAGTCCAAACGCAGACTACAGCGCCCCCTACAGTCCAAACGCAGACGACAGCGCCCCCTACAGTCCAAACGCAGACTACAGCGCCCCCTACAGTCCAAACACAGACGACAGCGCCCCCTACAGTCCAAACGCAGACTACAGCGCCCCCCTACATATGAACACAGGCATTTGTACTCCACACACATCAGAGGGTCAGTGGAGGGGTCAGAGGGTCAGAGGAGGGGGTCAAAAACATTCACAATTTAGCCTTTTTTTGTGTGTTTGTTAATATCGTGATCCCGTTTTAAACTGGCGGCTGCACAGACCTGTCCTGATTGGCCAGCTCCAGCCGCTCCCTCAGGCTGCGCAGCTCCTGATTGGCCGACAGCTGCGAGCTCTCGGATTGGTGGAGCTGGGAGCGTAGTTCTTTGATCTCTGTGCAGTGGGCGGAGTCTCGGCGCTGCAGCTCCTCCTGATTGGCCAGAGTGCGATCGAGCTCCGCCTTAAGCCGCAGCAGTTCCGCCCCCTGAGCAGGGTTAAGCTCCGCCCCCTGAGTCTGATTGGTTCAAATACAGACATTACAGTTACAGTACTTTTTGTTCAGCAGTAGAGATAGAGGTAGTACTCTGTAATCCTCTGTAGTACAGTAGCATTCGTAGAACAGTAGTACTCGTAGTACTCATAGTACTCGTAGTAGTATTACAGTAGTACTTGTACCTTGGCGCGCTGCAGTTCTCGTCCGTACGCTTCACTGTTTTCTCTGAGCTTCTTCTCTTTCTGAGCCTCAGAGCGCGCCTCGTCCAACAGCGCCTCCAGCTGCAACACAACAGAACTGCATCACCTAAAAGGTCGGGTTTTAGACCTCGGGTTTAAACCGGGTTTAGACCTGGTTCAGGCCTGGTCTAGTCCTGGTCTAGTCCTGGTCTAGTCTCGTTCTAGTCCCGGTTCAGTCCTGGTTCAGCCCCAGTCTACTCCTGGTTCAGTCCTGGTCTAGTCCTGGTCTAGTCTTGTTCTAGTGCTGGTTCAGTTCTGGTCTAGTCTCGTTCTAGTCCTGGTTCAGTCCTGGTTCAGTCCCGGTTCAGCCCCGGTTCAGCCCCAGTCTACTCCTGGTTCACTCCTGACCTCTCTGATGCGAGCCTGCAGACCCCGGCTCTCCTCGGCTCCTCTCTGCAGACACTGCAGTTCCTCCTGTTGGTCTCGGATGGTGCGGGTTAGTCTCTTGTCGTTGTTACGGAGCTGCTCCAGAGTCTGGGACACGTCGCAGAGCTCAGAGACCGCCTGCTTCCTCAGTCTGTTAACGTCCCTCAGCTCCTTACTCTGAGCTCGGACACGCTCCAGAGACTCCTGCAACTGCTGCGGGGGTCAGAGGAGACCAGAGGGTCAGAGGAGCGGGTCAGAGGAGACCAGAGGGTCAGAGGAGAGGGTCAGAGGAGACCAGAGGGTCAGAGGAGAGGGTCAGAGGAGACCAGAGGGTCAGAGGAGACCAGAGGGTCAGAGGAGCAGAGGGTCAGAGGAGCAGAGGGTCAGAGGAGACCAGAGGGTCAGAGGAGAGGGTCAGAGGAGACCAGAGGGTCACAGGAGAGGGTCAGAGGAGACCAGAGGGTCACAGGAGACCAGAGGGTCAGAGGGTCAGGGTGTTCGTACCTTGTGGGCCTCCTCTTTCTCCTGCTTCAGATTCTTCACCTGTCGCTCCAGCGCTCGCAGTTTGGAGGCGGAGCTTTCGTCCTGACGCATAGAGACCGCCTCCTCCAGCTGCTTCTCCAGCCTATCAGAGTCTGCAGCAGTTTAAACGGACCAATCAGAGAAGAGGAGGAGTTTAAACGGACCAATCAGAGAAGAGAATCTGACCTGACAGTTTCTTCTTGAGGCGTTCGATTTCTTCGTTGAGTTTTTTTATCTCTTTCTCTCGAGACAAAACTCCAGCTCCAGTCTGAGGCTGAGAAAACTCTGCAACAACAAAAAGAGACGAGAGAAAGAGAAAGAGAAAAAGAGAGAAAGTGAAAGAGAGACAGGCGTGTTACAGACGTGTTTTACCGTGTTCTTTGAGAGGGACTTGTTTAACAGCACAGATCAGCAGATAAATCAGGTCTTTATGGTCAGACTGGGTTAAAATAAAGATCAGATTAAAGTCCAACTTGAGTCATAGAGCCTCAGACAGAGCAGTGCCTACAGTTAGCATCACAGGAACAATACCAGTGTTTATTGTGTGCGTGTGACTGCCCCCGGTGTGTGGAATAAGAATAACACTGATCTTCTATGATTCTCACCTGAGAGCTTCTGGTGCAGCTCCTGTTTCTCTCGCTCCAGTTTTTGGATCTTTTGCTCGAGCTCCGCCCCCCGGGACCCGCCCTCACCTGTCACACCTGTCACACCTGCAGGGCTCAGGCCACTCGGACAGGTGTAGGTGAAGCCCACGAAGGGAAGCTGCTGCCCCGAAAAACTGCTGAGAGCCACAGGAGCCGAGACCTCCTGAAGAAAGACAAAACCAAACCAGGTCTAAACCAGGACTAAACCAGGTCTAAACCAGGTCTAAACCAGGTCTAAACCAGGTCTAAACCAGGTCTAAACTAGGACTAAACTAAAGGTCCAGGTCCAGTCCAGGTCCGGTCCAGGTACAGATCTTACGGGGTTCTTGAGTGTCTCATCGTCCACGTCGAAGTTGGAGGTGTCCGTGGGGGAGGAGACTTCGGGGATGTATGGCGCCGCCATCGTCCGGATCCGGTCCCAGTCGATCCCGGAGAAGAACGGGTGCTCCTTAAAGGGACGGGTTACACGCATTTGACCCAAACACTTCAGATCATCATTTTACAAACACATTTACACTTCCATTGTACAGATTAGCTTACGTCACACTGTTACCATAGCAACCTGAGGTCCACCGGGCAAAACCTCGTCTAATGTCACAGAGGTTAAGACGTGACAAATACAAATAACACACCTTTATTTTGTTGAAATCAGGTTTCAAGTGCCAGAAAATGTGTTTCTTGTGTAAATTGTGTTTGATCACAGGTTTAATCCCCAGATTCAGTCCAGAGGAGACGGTCAGACTCACTTTAAAGTCCTGGATGCCTCTGAGGCCCAGTCTGGACTCTCGAGGACACAGCAGGCGCTGGATGAGGTCCCGAGCAGAATCTGAGACATCAGAGACATGGGAGGGGAAGGCCAGGCGGTCCTGAGGAGAAGAGCGAGGACATGGAGAAAGTGAGGAACACTAGAACGTGGACTAAAGACCATCTGAAGACCAAAGCGTTACACCAGCCCCTGTAGTGTCTGTGTGTCTACAGCTCTGACCTCTGACCTCTGATCCCCGAGGATCCTTCTGTTCTGGGACATTTTAAATCTCAATCTTGATCTAAAACGACTTCAGAAAGAAACAAGAGCTCTGACTGAGCCAGGACTAAACCAGGACTAAACCAGGACTAAACCAGGACTAAACCAGGACTAAACCAGGACTAAACCAGGACTAAAGTGTTTTTTTATATTTGGACCAAAACGACGATGCGACGCTGCCCAGTCCTACAGGTCATCATCATGAAGAACATCGAACTGGAGAAGGAAGTGATGTCACAGTGGGAATGTCACAGTGGGCGTGTCACAGTGGGCGTGTACTGGGGGGAGATCGACAAAATGGCGTCTTGAAAATAAGAGATTAAAGATTCTCAAACATTAATCACTCCAAATCCAACTTCAGAGGGTCAGAGAAGAAACGACTAGAACATGGAGAAACATCTGAGGAGAACAGTTTAGAGGAACATCTAAGGAGAACAGTTTGGAGAAACATCTGAGGAGAACAGTTTAGAGGAACATCTAAGGAGAACAGTTTGGAGAAACATCTGAGGAGAACAGTTTAGAGGAACATCTAAGGAGAACAGTTTGGAGAAACATCTGAGGAGAACAGTTTGGAGGAACATCTGAGGAGAACAGTTTGGAGAAACATCTGAGGAGAACAGTTTGGAGAAACATCTGAGGAGAACAGTTTGGAGAAACATCTGAGGAGAACAGTTTGGAGAAACATCTGAGGAGAACAGTTTGGAGAAACATCTGAGGAGAACAGTTTGGAGAAACATCTGAGGAGAACAGTTTGGAGAAACATCTGAGGAGAACAGTTTGGAGAAACATCTGAGGAGAACAGCTCTGATTTAAATAAAATACTTTTCAAATTTCAGCCTAACCCTAACTAACCCTAACCCTAATGTGACGGAGACTCACCGGAGCAGAGGAAAGTTACAGAATGAGGCTTTAAGTGGCTCTATTCTCAAACACTTTTATGTTACTGAGACCCGTTTAAGTCCAGACCCAGATCAGAACCAGACCAGGGTCCAGAGAGACCGGACCTGCTCCAGTCCAGATTTAGACCAAACTGGGCCAAGAGCCACGGGACCAGAGAGACACAGAAACAAAACCCAAAAAATGAGACAGAGGTTTAACCAGGATCTCAACCGGTCTAGAGGAGAATCTCAACCGGTTTAGAGGAGGATCTGACCTGGTTTGCTGAAACTGAAAAATTTGCAGGATCGTGTATCGGCCTCCAGATATCGGTCCTGTCGATATCCTGGCCTGACAGATGTATTAAAGTGAAGATCACATTTACGATTTCATTACAATGTTCCAGTTCTTCCCAGTTTGGCATTTTTTTAGGTTTAATACTTCTTGGTTGTAAAACATGACCTCACACTGTTACCATGGCAACTGTGACGTACGCTGGGCCAAAACTCCTCAGAGTTTCTGATGTGACAAAAACAATTAGAAGAAAACACCTTTATTTTGTTGAAATCGGGTTTAAAGTGTCAAATGTGTTTGTGTAAATTTTGTCAAACGTTTGGACAGAATTCTCCCAGGGTGACGCCGTCAGGGTGACGCCGTCAGGTTGACGTCATCAGTGTGACGCTGTCAGGGTGACGTCATCAGTGTGACGCTGTCAGGGTGACGTCGTCAGGGTGACGTCATCAGTGTGATGTCATCAGGGTGACATCATCAGTATGACGCTGTCAGGGTGACGTCATCAGTGTGATGTCATCAGGGTGACATCATCAGTATGACGCTGTCAGGGTGACGTCATCAGGGTGACGTCATCAGTGTGACGTCATCAACCCAAAACCGCGGGCGTGGCACTGCTGCGCCCTCTGCTCCTGAGATGACCCAGCGGCACTGAAGGACGGGTCAAATGCAGAGGACAAGAAAAGCCTGAACCTTAAAACAGACGCACTTTAATAAAGCGAGAGCGTTTCCGGGTGGTGTTTGGGTCAGACTGTCTGAACTTTGACTCCACGTTTGGTCTGATTTTAGTTTAAATAAATAAAAGCTGTTTTCTATCTTTTTGGGACTGGTTGATATTGGGGATCTGCAGATCCTTAAAGCGGTATCGAAATCGATATCGGAACTGAAGAAGCTGGACCAGTGCATCCCAGGATCTGACCCAGGCTTTAGGATCATAACCGGTCTAGAGGGCGGTGAGGGTCTGGTGGTCCCTGTGGTTCATGATCCTGGGTTGGGGTCAGGGGTCAGGTGGTTGGGGTCAGGGGTCAGGTGGTGATGGTCTGGGGTCAGGTGGTGATGGTCTGGGGTCAGGTGGTTGGGGTCAGGGGTCAGGTGGTGATGGTCTGGGGTCAGGTGGTGATGGTCTGGGGTCAGGTGGTTGGGGTCAGGGGTCTGGTGGTGATGGTCTGGGGTCAGGTGGTGATGGTCTGGGGTCAGGTGGTGATGGTCTGGGGTCAGGTGGTTGGGGTCAGGGGTCAGGTGGTGATGGTCTGGGGTCAGGTGGTTGGGGTCAGGGGTCAGGTGTACCTGGTGGTTCATGATCTTGCCGTAGGTCTCCAGCAGTGACTCGGCGTAAAATGGCGTCTCTCCGTAGAGCATCTCGTACACGCACACGCCCAGAGACCACCAGTCGCACTCAGGACCGTAGCGCCCACGCCCCGCCTCCATCGCCTGAAGGATCTCAGGAGAGATGTAGTCTGGAGTCCCCACGGCAACCGAGGACTGGACCTGAGACAGACCAGAGACTGGACTGAGACCAGACTGAGACCAGGACTAAACCATGACTAAACCAGGACCCTGTCCTCACCGTTCCGTCCTCGAGCATTCTCAGACAGGATCCAAAATCGGCCAATCGGATGTGTCCGTTCACGTCCAGCAGGACGTTGTCTGGTTTGATGTCTCTGAAAAACAAAGAGTACGTTTAAGTCAGAGCGCCCCCCAAGGGAGGGGTCAGGGGGCGGGGGCAGGGGAGGGGTTAGGTGGTGTTGGGGGCGGGGCCTGCTCACCTGTGCACATAGCCCTGCTGGTGGATGGAGTGAAGGTCTGGGGTGGGGATAGGTGGTGCTGGGGGTGGGTTAGGTGGTGTTGGGGGTGGGGTTAGATGGTGTTGGGGGCGGGGCCTTCTCACCTGTGCACGTAGCCCTGCTGGTGGATGGAGTGAAGGTCTGGGGTGGGGATAGGTGGTGCTGGGGGCGGGGATAGGTGTGTTGGGGGCGGGGATAGGTGGTGTTGGGGGCGGGGATAGGTGTGTTGGGGGCGGGGATAGGTGGTGTTAGGGGCGGGGATAGGTGGTGTTGGGGGCAGGGATAAGATAAGATAATCCTTTATTTGTCCCACAATGGGGAAATTGCAGTGTCACAACACAAGTTACAGAAACAGTAGGAAAATAAGAGCATCAAATCAAGATAAATAATAATAAGTATTTACAATCAACTAAAAAACACAACACTGTAAAGCTCAAAGGCACAGGAACATTGCACAATAAGTGTTTTGATTCTGAGATGATTGTGAACAGTGCAGTGATGGACAGTGGTGGGTAAATAAATAAGTAGCAGGTACAGTGACTTTAAATAATATTGCACATTGTTATTATTACTATGGAGATGACACATGGTTGCTATGGAGATGACACATGACTAGCATTGTTCATTATACAGTCTGACAGCAGCAGGAAGGAAAGACCTGTGAAATCTCTCCTTAACACAGCGAGGGTGAATCAGTCTGTCACTGATGCTGCTCTCCAGAGCAGACAGGGCGTCCTGCAGGGGGTGACCCTCATGGTCCAGCATAGACATGAGTTTAGCCAGGACCCTCTTGTCCCCCACCTGCTGCACCGAGTCCAGAGGACAGCCCAGGACTGAGCTGGACTTCTTGATGATCTTGTCCAGTTTCTTCTTCTCCCTCTCTGTGACGCTGCTGCTCCAGCAGACCACACCGTACAGGATGGCTGATGCCACCACAGAGTCATAGAAGGTCCTCAGGAGTGGCCCTCTCACTCCAAAGGACAATTTTATATCACAAAAAGGCCTATGTATCAATCTCGGTGTCCTACAGATAGGTGGTGTTAGGGGCAAGGTTAGGTGGTGTTGGGGCGGGGCCTGCTCACCTGTGCACGTAGCCCTGCTGGTGGATGGAGTGCACGGCCAGGACCATCTCGGCCACGTAGAACTTTGCCATTTCCTCTGGAAGACGATCTTCAAACTTAGACAGAAGAGTCAGAAGATCTCCTCCAACATAGTAGTCCATCACCAGGTACTGAGGAGAGGAAGAGAGAGGAGGAGGAGAGGAGAGGAGGAGATGAGGAGGAGGAGAGAGGAGAGGAGAAGAGAAGAGAGGAGAGGAGGAGAGGAGGAGAAGAGATGAGGAGAGGAGGAGAGGGCGAGAGGAGGAGGGGGAGAGGAGGAGGAGAGGAGATGAGGAGAGGAGGAGGAGAGAGGAGAGAGGAGAGGAGAAGAGAGGAGAGGAGGAGAAGAGATGAGGAGGAGGAGGAGAGGGCGAGAGGAGGAGGAGAGGAGGAGAGGGCGAGAGGAGGAGGAGAGGAGGAGAGGGCGAGAGGAGGAGGAGGAGAGGAGATGAGGAGAGGAGGAGGAGAGGAGGAGGAGAGGAAGAGAGGAGAGGAACCGTGAACAGATTTGTAGTACCAGGTAATTGTTATACTCAAAAGCGTAGTGCAGTATTTGTAGTAGTAGTATTTGTAGTATTTGTAGTACCAGGTAGTTGTCGTCCTGAAACGCGTAGTGCAGAGCTGTGATCCACTGAGAGTCGCCTTTGACCAGAACGTCGCGCTCTTCTTTAAAACACGCCGTCTGTGACGTACAAGTACTTTTACTCACATGCAACACATACAAGTACTTTTTTATACTACAAATATACTTAAAAAATGCAGTAGAAGTAGTAATATCGACTGATTTACATATTCATTTATTCAAATATTAATAATAGTAGTGGGAGCAGCATATGCAGCATATGTAGTAGCAGTACTGTTTGTACTTTTGTACTCATCATCTCCCTCAGTATTTGTAGTATTTGCAATACTTGTAGTACTTGTAGTACTCACCTCGGCTCTCTTCAGCATCTCCCATTTGTTGAGGATTTTCATGGCAAAGACTCTTTCTGTGTTTTTCAACTTCACCACGGCAACCTGAGGAAAGGAGACAAGGAGAGAGGAAAGGAGACAAGGAGAGAGGAAAAAAGACAAAGAGGAAAGAAAGGAGACAAGGAGAGAGGAAAGGAGACAAGGAGGAAAGAAAGGAGACAAGGAGAGAGGAAAGGAGACAAGGAGGAAGGAAAGAAGACAAGGAGGAAGGAAAGGAGACAAGGAGGAAGGAAAGGAGACAAGGAGAGAGGAAAGGAGACAAGGAGGAAGGAAAGAAGACAAGGAGGAAGGAAAGGAGACAAGGAGGAAGGAAAGGAGACAAGGAGAGAGGAAAGGATACAAGGAGGAAAGAAAGGAGACAAGGAGAGAGGAAAAAAGACAAGGAGGAAAGAAAGGAGACAAGGAGAGAGGAAAAAAGACAAGGAGGAAAGAAAGGAGACAAGGAGAGAGGAAAGGAGACAAGGAGGAAGGAAAGAAGACAAGGAGGAAGGAAAGGAGACAAGGAGGAAGGAAAGGAGACAAGGAGAGAGGAAAGGATACAAGGAGGCAGGAAAGGAGACAAGGAGAGAGGAAAAAAGACAAGGAGGAAAGAAAGGAGACAAGGAGAGAGGAAAGGAGACAAGGAGGAAGGAAAGAAGACAAGGAGGAAGGAAAGGAGACAAGGAGAGAGGAAAAAAGACAAGGAGGAAAGAAAGGAGACAAGGAGAGAGGAAAGGAGACAAGGAGGAAGGAAAGGAGACAAGGAGGAAGGAAAGGAGACAAGGAGAGAGGAAAGGATACAAGGAGGCAGGAAAGGAGACAAGGAGAGAGGAAAGGAGACAGACAAGAAGGAAGGAAAAGAGACAAGGAGGATGGAAAGGAGACAAGGAAGAAGGAAAGGAGACAAGGAAGAAGGAAAGGAGACAAAGAGGAAGGAAAGGAGACAAGGAGGAAGGAAAGGAGACAAGGAGAGAGGAAAGGAGACAAGGAGGAAGGAAAGGAGACAAGGAGAGAGGAAAGGAGACAAGAAGGAAGGAAAAGAGACAAGGAGGATGGAAAGGAGACAAGGAAGAAGGAAAGGAGACAAGGAAGAAGGAAAGGAGACAAAGAGGAAGGAAAGGAGACAAGGAGGAAGGAAAGGAGGTAGGAAAGGAGACAAGGAGGTAAAAAAGGAGATGAGAAGAGAAAGAAAGAGTAGATATGTGAATGTAGGAGCGCACCTGTCAGGGTGTGTCTGACACACCTGTCACAGGTATGTTCCTTAGTCAGGTCGTCCCAAACACAGGACTGAACCAGGACTGGACCAGGACTGGACCAGGACTGGACCAGGACTAGACCCGGTCCAGGACTAGACCCGGTCCAGGACTAGACCCGGTCCAGGACTCACCTCTCCAAACGCTCCTCGTCCGATCACTTTGAGGATCTCGAAATCGTCTCGGTGCAAACGCAGCTCCCTCACTCTGTCTGTGAACGGACGAACTGAGAGAAGAAGAAAAACACCACGTGAGAGGAGGAGAAGAGGAAGAGGAGGAGAGGAGGAGGAGAGGAGGAGGAGGAGGAGGAGCAGGAGGAGGAGGAGAAGAGGAGGAGGAGCAGGAGAGGAGGAGGAGGAGGAGGAGAAGAGGAGGAGGAGCAGGAGAGGAGGAGGAGGAGGAGGAGAAGAGGAGGAGGAGCAGGAGAGGAGGAGGAGGAGAAGAGGAGGAGAGGAGGAGGAGCAGGAGAGGAGGAGGAGGAGAAGAGGAGGAGGAGCAGGAGAGGAGGAGGAGGAGGAGGAGAAGAGGAGGAGGAGCAGGAGAGGAGGAGGAGGAGAAGAGGAGGAGGAGCAGGAGAGGAGGAGGAGGAGAAGAGGAGGAGAGGAGGAGGAGCAGGAGAGGAGGAGGAGGAGGAGAGGAGGAAGAGGAGGAGGAGGATGAGAAGAGGAGGAGGAGAGGAGGAGGAGCAGGAGAGGAGGAGGAGGATGAGAAGAGGAGGAGGAGCAAGAGAGGAGGAGGAGGAGAAGAGGAGGAGAGGAGGAGGAGCAGGAGAGGAGGAGGAGAAGAGGAGGAGGGGAAGAGGAGAGGATGAGGAGGAGAGGAGGGGGAGGAGGAGGAGAAGAGGAGAGGAGGAGTAGAGGAGGAGTAGAGGAGGAGGAGTCTCACCGCTCTCGAGGAAGTCCTGGACGTGTTTCTCGCGCCTCAGCGGGGTCTGGCTGCACTCGGAGCAGAAGCAGAGCAGAAGGTCCAGGAGAGTCTCCACCCCCACAAGCCCCGCCCCCGCCTCCGACAGGTGCACCGGGTCTGACAGGAGCGCCGACAGGGTCTGCAGACGCTGCTCTGCCGGGGTCACTGCCGGGTTCTGCCGCGGGGCCGACATCCTGAGACCGGGTCAGAACCTGGAGCGGGTCAGAGGAGCCGTTTAGGATTCAGTCTTTGCTTTAAATGTCCTGAAACATGTTTGAGGAACTCTTTATTATTAGTCTGTCTACATCTCCAAAGCTCCAAACGCTCTGTTCCACCTTGTGATGTCATCAAGTGGTAGTTTTCAAGTGAACAGCTCCTTTTACCTTTAGTTCAGTCGAGATCGGCAATTCCAGGACTGAAATGATCCAAATGATTCTAGTGAAGGTGTGTGGAGTTTAAAAACACAGTGGAGCACTTCCTGTATCACCACATGATGACATCACAAGGTGGAACAGAGTGTTTTCAGTTTGAGAAGAAGAACTCGTGTTAAATCTGCAGGTTTGTGTGTTAAACATGTGAATGAAACAAAACAGCAGAGGATTATGGGACATTTAAACTTACAGAGACACAGAGACAGGGACACAGGGAAACAGGAAATAAGAAATAAATAATACACCAGGACTAAATCAAAATTAAACCAGGACTAAACCAGGACTAAACCAGGACTAAACCAGGACTAAACCAAGACTAAACCAAGACTAAACCAGGACTAAACCAGGACTAAACCAGGACTAAACCAAGACTAAACCAGGACTAAACCAAGACTAAACCAGGACTAAACCAGGACTAAACCAGGACTAAACCAGGACTAAACCAAGACTAAACCAGGACTAAACCAAGACTAAAACAAAACTAAACCAAGACTAAACCAGGACTAAACCAGGACTAAACCAAGACTAAAGCAGGACTAAACCAGGACTAAACCAGGACTAAACCAGGACTAAACCAAGACTAAACCAGGACTAAACCAAGACTAAAGCAGGACTAAACCAGGACTAAACCAGGACTAAAGCAAGGCTAAACCAGGACTAAAACAGGACTAAAGCAGGTCTAAAACAAGACTAAACCAGGACTAAAACAAGACTAAACCAGGACTAAACCAGGACTAAAGCAAGGCTAAACCAGGACTAAAGCAGGTCTAAAACAAGACTAAACCAGGACTAAAACAAGGCTAAACCAGGACTAAAGCAGGTCTAAAACAAGACTAAACCAGGACTAAAGCAGGACTAAAACAAGACTAAACCAGAACTAAAGCAGGACTAAAACAAGACTAAAGCAGGACTAAAACAAGACTAAAGCAGGACTAAAACAAGGACTAGAGCAGGTCTAAAACAGGACTAAACCAGAACTAAAGCAGGACTAAAACAAGGACTAGAGCAGGTCTAAAACAGGACTAAACCAGGTCTAAACCAGGACTGCGTCCTTCCGGTCTAAATCAGGGCTGAACCGTGCGCAGACGGAGAAGGGGCCGGTCTTCCTGACCTGGGAGTCCGGGATGGGAGCGTGTTTTTCGGGCACAGATTTCAGGACAGTCCGCTGGTCCCGGTGTCCCGTGTCCCTTCTCCCGGGGCTAGTGTCCCGTGTCCCGGGGCTGGCTGTGGGCTGAGGCCGCGGGAGGCGCCTCGGGAGCGGGTAAAGTCCAGGGGAAGCGTCGGTCCCGCGACTCGGTTCGGAAGTGTTCAATCCCAGACCTGGACGCGGACTGGACTCGGACTAAACCAGGTCTAAACCAGGTCTAGACCAGGTCCCGGGACTAGGTGGAGCAGGCCGGTGCGCGCGGCTCCATGACACGGTTTTGTGCGCGTGCCCGCTCAGGACACACGCGCGCGCGCACGGACAGGAGGGGGGGGCAGGTTCTGTGGTTCTGGTCCTGGTCCGGGACTTGGGCCGGGACTTGGGCCGGTTCTGGGTTTGGTCTGAGTCCGGAGGAGACTCGGGAAATGGCCGACAGCGGGAGCGCGCGACAAGCTGCACACACGCACGCGCACTTCCGCCTTTGCCCCTCCACAATAAAAGCCCCGGGTTTAGTTCTGATTTAGTCCTAAACTTTGGTTCAGTTTGGTCTGGTTTAGTTTGGTGTGGTTTAGTTTGGTCTGGTTTAGTCCTAAACTTTGGTTTAGTTTGGTCTGGTTTAGTTTGGTCTGGTTCAGTCCTAAACTTTGGTTTAGTTTGGTCTGGTTTAGTTTGGTGTGGTTTAGTTTGGTCTGGTTTAGTCCTAAACGTTGGTTTAGTTTAGTCTGGTTTAGTTTGGTCTGGTTTAGTTTAGTCTGGTTTAGTTTGGTCTGGTTTAGCTTGGTCTGGTTTAGTTTGGTCTGGTTTAGTTTGGTCTGGGTTAGTTTAGTCTGGTTTAGTTTGACGTCGTCTCCGCACACGTCTAGGAGCTCGACGCTGAACAGCAGGGGGCCCATAACTGACCCTTGAGGGACCCCGTCATTTTTTTCAAATATTTTACCATTTTGTGATTTTAGTTCAACATTTTGACGAAAGCAGCACTTCCAGCACATCAACACAAAAACACACACATCTACACAAAAACACACACATCTACACAAAAACACACACATCTACACAAAAACACACACATCTACACAAAAACAAACACACACATCTACACAAAAACACACACATCTACACAAGAACACACACATCTACACAAAAACAAACACACACATCTACACAAAAACACACACATCTACACAAAAACAAACACACACATCTACACAAAAACACACACATCTACACAAGAACACACACATCTACACAACAACACACACACACACACACACACACATCACATGGAGTTTGTCCCTGTCTGTGTTGCCGTAGTAACTGACACGTATTTGTGCAGAAGCTTCACATTTAGACTCGACTCTGACTCTGGCTGGAGAAGAACCTTCATCCTGAGGTTCTAATGTCGTCAGGATGAGACTCAGACCCCAGAGAACATCTGCACTAAGAATGTGCAGGAGAATGTGCAGGAGAATGTGCAGGAGAATGTGCAGGAGGTCCATCAAGCTGAAGGTCGTCCTGGAGTCTGGAGCTCTGGAGTATAATTCTCATACTGCAGTATAATAATACTGCTGTATTATAATAGTACTATAATAACAGTAGTATACAGCAGTATTATTATACTGCAGTATTATAATAGTACTATAATAACAGTAGTATACAGCAGTATGAACCCTGGGGGTTTGGGGGTCACAGCTTCATCTTGTGGGTCTTGGAGCCATTTTACAAACACACGGTTCAAGAAAATGGAACATTTCTTTATTTCTTCATCTGGTGTTTTTCCTGTCGTTCATTTTCCGCTCTCTCGCTCCTCTGAAGCACCTTGAGGTTTGTGTGAAACGTCTCCATAAAAGATCTCTGTGTCAGGGAGGGCATCCGGTGTAAAGCCAGTATTTAGTTTACTGCAGAGAGACTTTATTATGAAAGGAACCGAGCACAGACCGGAAGTTTGTCCGTGCTGCCGCGCGCGCACATTACCCTCGGGAACATGCACACTCCCCGCCCCCTCCCGGACCGGAAACGGAAGGGAGTGGTGACGTCACGGCGCCAGTGAGTGACAGCTCCAGATTCCTCCAGATGCGCCTCGGTCACGCGCTGTTCGGATGTAAGATCAGATCTGTGGAGCTGAGGGGCGCCTCACCACATTTATATACGCATACCAACTCTGTCATATTTATTAAAAAAACAACATAATGTCACATAAGAGACGTGTTTGTCCTGGAAATAAAATGTATTTGTTTTATTTTCTGATGAAATCCTTTTCTTGGACACTTACTGACGAAACAGTGCTGCACACGGGCAGCAGGGGGCGCAGTGAGTCCGGATCAGAGTTCAGTGTTAATTATTAAATAATGTGACACAGTTTGAGATGAACTTTCACTGAGAAAAAAGAGACACTGACATTTCATTTTGAGACAAACACAGAAACATTTAGAAAAAATACGCACACTTACTCTAAACTAAAACATCAGGTTCAGTCCTGGTTTAGACCTGGTGTAGACCTGGTTTAGACCTGGTTCAGTCCTGGTTTAGACCTGGTTTAGTCCTGGTGTAGACCTGGTTTAGACCTGGTTCAGTCCTGGTTTAGACCTGGTTTAGTCCTGGAACCTCTGCCTGAGGGCTCTAACCCGGTTGAGGTTCAGTGGCTCATTCTGGTTCTGGTCTCTAGAATCTCGTCTGGACTCAGATCTGGTCTCTGGTCCAGTCCCTGGTCCAGTCTCTGGTCTGGTCTCTGGTCTGGTCTCTGGTCCGGTCCCTGGTCCGGTCCCTGGTCCGGTCCCTGGTCCGGTCTCTGGTCTGGTCTCTGGTCCGGTCTCTGGTCCGGTCTCGGGTCCGGTCTCTGGTCCGGTCTCGGGTCCGGTCTCTGGTCCGGTCTTGGGTCTGGTCTCTGGTCTGGTCTCTGGTCCGGTCCCTGGTCTGGTCTCTGGTCTGGTCTCTGGTCCGGTCTCTGGTCCGGTCCCTGGTCTGGTCTCTGGTCTGGTCTCTGGTCCGGTCTCTGGTCCGGTCCCTGGTCCGGTCCCTGGTCCGGTCTCTGGTCCGGTCCCTGGTCCGGTCCCTGGTCTGGTCTCTGGTCTGGTCTCTGGTCCGGTCTGTGGTCTGGTCCCTGGTCCGGTCCCTGGTCCGGTCTCTGGTCCGGTCTCTGGTCCGGTCTCTGGTCCGGTCTCTGGTCTGGTCTCTGGTCCGGTCTGTGGTCTGGTCTCTGGTCCAGTCCCTGGTCCGGTCCCTGGTCTGGTCTCTGCTCTGGTCTCTGGTCTGGTCCCTGGTCCGGTCTCTGGTCTGGTCCCTGGTCCGGTCCCTGGTCCGGTCTCTGGTCCGGTCTCTGGTCCGGTCTGTGGTCTGGTCTCTGGTCCGGTCCCTGGTCCGGTCCCTGGTCTGGTCTCTGCTCTGGTCTCTGGTCTGGTCCCTGGTCTGGTCTCTGGTCCAGTCTCTGGTCTGGTCTCTGGTCCGGTCCCTGGTCCGGTCCCTGGTCCGGTCTCTGGTCTGGTCTCTGGTCCGGTCTCTGGTCCGGTCTCGGGTCTGGTCTCGGGTCCGGTCTTGGGTCTGGTCTCTGGTCTGGTCTCTGGTCCGGTCCCTGGTCTGGTCTCTGGTCTGGTCTCTGGTCCGGTCTCTGGTCCGGTCCCTGGTCCGGTCTCTGGTCTGGTCTCTGGTCCGGTCTCTGGTCCGGTCCCTGGTCCGGTCCCTGGTCCGGTCTCTGGTCCGGTCCCTGGTCCGGTCTCTGGTCCGGTCCCTGGTCCGGTCCCTGGTCTGGTCTCTGGTCTGGTCTCTGGTCCGGTCTGTGGTCTGGTCCCTGGTCCGGTCCCTGGTCCGGTCTCTGGTCCGGTCTCTGGTCCGGTCTCTGGTCTGGTCTCTGGTCCGGTCTGTGGTCTGGTCTCTGGTCCGGTCCCTGGTCTGGTCCCTGGTCTGGTCTCTGGTCTGGTCTCTGGTCCGGTCTGTGGTCTGGTCCCTGGTCCGGTCCCTGGTCCGGTCTCTGGTCTGGACTGGGTTTGTTTCTGGTAGAGTCTGCGGCGTTCGGATACGGCCCAAACACAGATCTTTTCTCGACTTGTGGGAGACCGGATCTGGACTAGACCCTGATCTTGGTCCTGTTCCTGGTTCTGGTCAGGTCCAGGATTTGGGTCAGGTCTTGGGCTCAGGTCTGGGGCTTGGATCGATCCTGGTTCATCTCTTTTCTTCTCAGGTTTTGTTGTTTGTTTTGAATCAAATTTATTTTTCACAAACTCCAGACTTATGTTTGGATTTGGTCTCTGGTCTGGTTTTAGTCCTGGTCTCTGGTCCGGTCTCTGGTCTGGTTTTAGTCCTGGTCTCTGGTCCGGTCTCTGGTCTGGTTTTAGTCCTGGTCTCTGGTCCGGTCTCTGGTCTGGTTTTAGTCCTGGTCTCTGGTCTGGTCTCTGGTCCGGTCTCTGGTCTGGTCTCTGGTCTGGTTTTAGTCCTGGTCTCTGGTCCGGTCTCTGGTCTGGTTTTAGTCCTGGTCTCTGGTCCGGTCTCTGGTCCGGTCTCTGGTCCGGTCTCTGGTCCGGTCTCTGGTCTGGTCTCTGGTCTGGTCTTTGGTCTGGTTTTAGTCCTGGTCTCTGGTCTGATTTCACATTGAATCTCTCTTTGGCTCGCAGAAACCTCTCCCTGGAGTTTGGGTCTGGTCTCTGGTCCGGTCTCTGGTCCGGTCTCTGGTCCGGTCTCTGGTCCGGTCTCTGGTCTGGTCTCTGGTCTGGTCTTTGGTCTGGTCTCTGATCCGGCCCAGGTTTTGTCTCAGATCCAGTTTTATTTCTGTTAAATTTTTCTTTTTGTGAATTTGTAGTTTTGAGTTTTCCTTCAAATCTCAGTCTCACCTCGTCCACAGTTGGTCCTGAGTCCTGGTTTAGTCCAGAGTCCTGGTCTGGTTTAAGTCCTGGTTGAGATCCTGGTCTCTGGTCTGGTCTTAGTCCAGAGTCTTGGGCAGGTCGGGCGTGTCCTGGTGAGGCCATGTTCACAGAAACACGTGAGGCTCTGAGCTTCTGGAGATCTTCAGTTTCTCTGGAGGTTCCTGAACATTTGGACTCAAAGTTCTTTGTGACCTCCAGGACGCACACTCTGTGGTCCTGGTCTGAATCCAAGTCCTGGTCTGAATCCTGGGTCTGGTCCTGAGGGTCAATCTGAGTATCTACTGATCTGAAAGACACAAATAGACCTGGTTCAGTCCTGGGTTAGTCCTGGTTTAGTCCTGGTTTAGTCCAGGTTTAGTCCTGGGTTAGTCCTGGTTTGGTCCTGGTTTAGTCTTGGTTTAGTCCTGGGTTAGTCCTGGTTTGGTCCTGGGTTAGTCCTGGTTTAGTCCTGGTTTAGTCCTGGGTTGGTCCTGGTTTGGTCCTGGGTTAGTCCTGGTTTAGTCCTGGTTTAGTCCTGGGTTAGTCCTGGTTTAGTCCTGGGTTAGTCCTGGTTTAGTCCTGGGTTAGTCCTGGTTTAGTCCTGGTTTAGTCCTGGGTTAGTCCTGGTTTGGTCTTGGTTTAGTCCTGGGTTAGTCCTGGTTTGGTACTGGGTTAGTCCTGGTTTAGTCCTGGGTTAGTCCTGGTTTGGTCCTAGGTTAGTCCTGGTTTAGTCCTGGTTTAGTCCTGGGTTAGTCCTGGTTTGGTCCTGGGTTAGTCCTGGTTTGGTCCTGGGTTAGTCCTGGTTTAGTCCTGGGTTAGTCCTGGTTTGGTCCTGGGTTAGTCCTGGTTTGGTCCTGGGTTAGTCCTGGTTTGGTCCTGGGTTAGTCCTGGGTTAGTCCTGGTTTAGTCTTGGGTTAGTCCTGGGTTAGTCCTGGTTTGGTCCTGGGTTAGTCCTGGTTTGGTCCTGGGTTAGTCCTGGTTTGGTCCTGGGTTAGTCCTGGTTTAGTCCTGGTTTAGTCCTGGGTTAGTCCTGGTTTGGTCCTGGTTTAGTCTTGGTTTAGTCCTGGGTTAGTCCTGGTTTAGTCCTGGTTTAGTCCTGGGTTGGTCCTGGTTTGGTCCTGGGTTAGTCCTGGTTTAGTCCTGGTTTAGTCCTGGGTTAGTCCTGGTTTAGTCCTGGGTTAGTCCTGGTTTAGTCCTGGTTTAGTCCTGGGTTAGTCCTGGTTTAGTCTTGGTTTAGTCCTGGGTTAGTCCTGGTTTGGTCCTGGGTTAGTCCTGGTTTAGTCCTGGTTTAGTCCTGGTTTAGTCCTGGGTTAGTCCTGGTTTGGTCCTGGGTTAGTCCTGGTTTAGTCCTGGTTTAGTCCTGGGTTAGTCCTGGTTTGGTCCTGGGTTAGTCCTGGTTTGGTCCTGGGTTAGTCCTGGTTTAGTCCTGGGTTAGTCCTGGTTTGGTCCTGGGTTAGTCCTGGTTTGGTCCTGGGTTAGTCCTGTTTGGTCCTGGGTTAGTCCTGGTTTGGTCCTGGGTTAGTCCTGGGTTAGTCCTGGTTTAGTCCTGGTTTAGTCCTGGGTTAGTCCTGGTTTGGTCCTGGGTTAGTCCTGGTTTGGTCCTGGGTTAGTCCTGGTTTGGTCCTGGGTTAGTCCTGGTTTAGTCCTGGTTTGGTCCTGGGTTAGTCCTGGTTTGGTCCTGGGTTAGTCCTGGGTTGGTCCTGGTTTGGTCCTGGTTTAGTCCTGGTTTAGTCCTGGGTTAGTCCTGGTTTGGTCCTGGTTTGGTCCTGGTTTAGTCCTGGGTTAGTCCTGGTTTAGTCCTGGTTTGGTCCTGGGTTAGTCCTGGTTTGGTCCTGGGTTAGTCCTGGGTTGGTCCTGGGTTAGTCCTGGGTTGGTCCTGGTTTGGTCCTGGTTTAGTCCTGGTTTAGTCCTGGGTTAGTCCTGGTTTGGTCCTGGGTTAGTCCTGGTTTAGTCCTGGTTTAGTCCTCACCTGTAGTGAGAGCTCTTCTTGGACCTCAGGTGTTGACTCTCCGACCAATCACTGTCCTCCACCGTCTCACCTGAAGGAGACAAGGAGGGAGGAGACGAGGAGGGAGAAGACAAGGAGAGAGGAGACGAGGAGGGAGGAGACGAGGAGGGAGGAGACGAGGAGGAAAGAGACGAGGAGGGAGGAGACGAGGAGGGAGGAGACGAGGAGGGAGGAGACGAGGAGAGAGGAGACGAGGAGAGAGGAGACGAGGAGGGAGGAGACGAGGAGGGAAGAGACGAGGAGGGAAGAGACGAGGAGGGAGGAGACGAGGAGGGAGGAGATGAGGAGGGAAGAGACGAGGAGAGAGGAGACGAGGAGAGAGGAGACGAGGAGGGAGGAGACGAGGAGGGAAGAGACGAGGAGAGAGGAGACGAGGAGAGAGGAGACGAGGAGGGAGGAGACGAGGAGGGAGGAGATGAGGAGGGAGGAGACGAGGAGGGAAGAGACGAGGAGAGAGGAGACGAGGAGAGAGGAGACGAGGAGGGAGGAGGGAGGAGACGAGGAGGGAAGAGACGAGGAGAGAGGAGACGAGGAGAGAGGAGACGAGGAGGGAGGAGACGAGGAGGGAGGAGATGAGGAGGGAGGAGACGAGGAGGGAAGAGACGAGGAGAGAGGAGACGAGGAGAGAGGAGACGAGGAGGGAAGAGACGAGGAGGGAGGAGACGAGGAGGGAGGAGACGAGGAGGGAGGAGACGAGGAGAGAGGAGACGAGGAGGGAGGAGACGAGGAGGGAAGAGACGAGGAGAGAGGAGACGAGGAGAGAGGAGACGAGGAGGGAGGAGACGAGGAGGGAAGAGACGAGGAGGGAGGAGACGAGGAGGGAGGAGACGAGGAGGGAGGAGACGAGGAGAGAGGAGACGAGGAGGGAGGAGACGAGGAGGGAGGAGACGAGGAGGGAGGAGAAGAGGAGAGAGGAGACGAGGAGGGAGGAGACGAGGAGAGAGGAGACGAGGAGGGAGGAGACGAGGAGGTTAGGACGCTTTAAAATACGACAGACTAAAGATTCAAACTCACAATCCTCCTGTGGGACCCAGGTCCGAGCTAGACCTGGTCTGGACCTGCCGGGGGGATTGGTCCTGGGGGTCTTCAGAGTTCTGGTCCTGGTCTTGGTTCTCGTCTTGGTTTTCAGGCTGTACCTCCGAGCCAAAACCTGGACTTTGGACTGAGTCTGGTCCTCCTCATCATCCGCCTCACAACTGCAAACAAAAGCAGGACTAAAGCAGGACTGAACCCGGACTAAATCAGGACTAAAGCAGGACTGAACCTGGACTAAAGCAGGACTGAACCTGGACTAAAGGTCAGGGCTCAGGGGGGTCTGAGTCTAACTGATTTAAAGAAGATGTTTTCATTTCCCTGAGGTCCGAGCGTTCATGGTCCTGATCAGGAGTTTGATTTGACACTGAAAGATGAAATGGACTCACTGAAAAACTGTTGGCTAATGCTAATGCTAATGCTAATGTTAATGCTAATGTTAATGCTAATGTTAATGCTAATGTTAATGCTAATGTTAATGCTAGCTTGTGACTGTAATTATTTGAGAGGAACTTGTTCAGCTCAGATCCTCTTACCTGTTGCAGTTCAGAGTCAAGCTCTTTCTGGTCAGACTGTGTTAAAATAAAGTTCAGATTAAAGTCTAACAGAGCTTCAGACAGAGCAGTGCCTACAGTTAGCATCACACCTCCAAAGAATGTGGATGACATCAGCTGCAATGAATCACTAATAATATAATTATGAGTCCTGGTCTGGACTAAGATCTGGGACTCACTGGATCTGGGGTCCAGGTGGGTCTGCCTGGTCTTGGTGACGTCCAGCTCAGAGTCCTGGTCCGGCTCCGGTCTAGGACTGGTTCTGAGAGCAGGTCTTCCTCTGACTCGGTCTCAGACGTCAGGAGCCGACAGTCCCAGTCCTGGTTCAGTCCCTGGTCTAGACCTTGGTCCAGAGCTTGGTCAAGATCCTGGTCTACTCCCTGGTCCAGATCCGGGTCCTGGTTTCTGGGTGGAGGTCTTTTAGACTCCTGCAGAACAGACATCAGGTTTAGTCCACAGACCACAGACCAGAGTCTCACCTGAGTCCTGTTCACCTGGAGGTCTGGATCCTGGTTCTGGTCTAGATCCTGGTTCTGTTCCAGGTCTGGGTTCTGGTCTGGTTCTGAGGTCCCCGTGGTCTCAGTTGGTTCTGGTTTGGTCCGGTCTCCTTCTGTAGACCCGCTTCTCACTGAAAAACACAGAGGCTAAACCCCCAGTTCAAAACCAGTTCTGAACCAGTTCTGAACCAGGTCTACACCGGGTTTAGTCTGTACCTGGGTGCAGTGAGGTCTTGAGGTGTTCCTCGGAGCTGTATTTGAGCCGACCTGAAACAGAACCAGGTCAGAACCAGGACTAGACTTGAACCAAGACTGGACTAAAATGTTCCACAGTGAACTCACAGAACGGATTCTGCTCCAGGAACGCCTCCTGCGCCTGAAACACAGAACCAGGTCTAAACCAGGACTACACCAGGTCTAAACCAGGACTACACCAGGTCTAAACCAGGACTACACCAGGTCTAAACCAGGACTACACCAGGTCTAAACCAGGACTACACCAGGACTAAACCAGGACTAAACCAGGACTAAACCAGGACTAAATGAGGACTAGACCAGGTCTTACCTTCTGGGGGATCAGGTTCTGGTGGTTTTCTAAAATGATGCGTTTGATGTGATGAGCCCAGAGCTGCTTCTCCTCCAGAGACCGGGCCTCAAGAGACACATTCAGTCAGATGCCCTCCCCGTGTGTCAGATGCCCTCCCGTGGGGGCGGGGCTTACACTCACCTGTAGCGTGATTGGCTGTTTGGGCCGTCTGTAGTGAGTGACACTGAAGCTCAAAGAATCACGAGCGTTTTCTATCAACATCAGAGTGCAGCCCTGAAACAGAACCAGGACTAAACCAGTGCTGAACCAGGACTAAACCAGGGCTGAACCAGGTCTAAACCAGGTCTAAACCAGGTCTGAGCCTGGCCTGGTTTGGGTCTCACCGTGATGTGGGTCTTGTAGACAAAGTTCTCGCCCTTCTTCTTGGTGAGGAGCAGGACCTTCTGGAACAGCAGCAGGTTCCTGTGGCTCTTCACTTGCCTCAGGCCAAAAGTCCCCTCCAAAACAAGGTCCCCGAACGAGGCCAAGTCCGGACCTCTCCAGTTCACCAGAAGAGCCTGGACCTCCTGAGACCAGAGAGCAGGCTCAGAACCAGGACTAAAGCAGGACTAAAGCAGGACCAGACCAGGACTGAACCAGGACTCACCTGGACCCTGACGCTGGACTCGTGGCGTCTCTTCATCTCGTTAATGAACCAGGCCACAGTCGTCATGGAAACCACCGCCGCCTCCACGATGTCCTCACCCTCCTGCGAGCGGTCCCAGTGAGACCGGATCTCCTGAAAACCAGAGACTGGATCAGGGTCAAAGGCTGATTCAGTCTTGGTTTAGTCCTGTTTTAGTCCTGGTCCAGTCTTGGTCCTGGTCCCTGTTCAGTCCTGGTCCTGACCCTGGTCCTGTCCTGGCCCTCGCCCTGGTCCAGTCCTGGTCCTGTCCTAGTCCTGTCCTGGTCCTGGTCCAGTCTTGGTCCTAGTCCAGACCTGGAGGAGCAGGTGGTACTTGAGGACTCGTTGGACTGGTTTGAGGAGGTAAGAGCCCAGAGGCAGAGGAGAGTCCAGGAGCGCCTGACGCTGACGGAGGAACTGGCCCCAAGTCTGGTCCCTCAAGATCTCAGCCAGAACCCGGACCGACCTAAGACCAGGACCAAGACCAGACCAGGGTTAGACTAGACCTCTAGACCTGTTCAGACCCACCCTGCAGACTGGTTGAGATCCAGATGGTCCTGGTACCTGGGGTAGTTGGTGCAGTATTGGGTGTAGATCTCAAAATCCTCGCTCTAAAACAGAACAGAACCTGTGAGGACTAAACCAGGACTAAACCTGGACTAATCCAGGTCTAGACCAGGACTAAACCAGGTCTAAACCAGGACTAAAACAGGACTAAACCAGGACTAAACCAGGTTGTTACCTTCAGGACGAAGCAGCGTGCCACCTCCACAGGGTCCTGTCCACAGCGCTCCAGGTCCAGAAGAAGCTCACTGCAACAGGTTTGGTTTGGTTCGGTTAGGTCGTTTTATTCGTTACAAATAAAGTGTCACAGAGCTCCAGTGCAGAACGGTTTTGTTCCATAAATAATTAATTCATTCCTCACGCTTGGCTAAAAATCATAATAAATATGAGATATATAAAAAACACAATTTTCCAAGACGGGATACTAAAATCGATAGATAAATAGATTCTAATTTATTCATAAATACAATAGCAGCTGGAATGAAGCTCCTTTTAAAACTGTTCATTCTACAACTTGGGACTAAAAGCCTCAGACCAGAGGGAAGCAGCTGAAGCTCTGAGTTCAGAGGACACTGCACGTCTTTTAGAATCCTCTGGGACATCCACTGAAACTGTCCTGAGTCCAGAGAGTCCAGGAGGATGGACCATCACCTCCATTTAAACACCTGATTCAGGGAGGTCTTGTTTTTCGCAGAGATGCTCCAAACCATGAAACCAGTGAAAAAGTTCAAACTGATTCCATTAATGTTTCATAGAACCGTGTCATCGTGGTTCTACACAGTAGAAGGACAATTTCCTCAATGAATGCGCTGGCAGACTCTTTTACACACAGCAGTACAGGAGTCGTCAAAGCTCAATTTAGAATCAGTGATTGTTCCAAGATACTTACAGGAGTCTTCACACTCAGCTGACTGCGCCTTTATATATGCAACGGCATTCTGAGGAGAACTTTTCCAAAAGTCAATAATCGTATCCTTCGTTTTGGATACATGTAGGTGTAGGAATGACTCTTCACACCATTTTACAAAGTCCTCAACAACTGGTCCATGTTGGTTTTATTTTTCTGAAGCAGCTCAAAATGACAGAATCATCCGCACACTTTATTATTGTTCTGTTCTCACAGAGAGTTTGAAGAACAGTAGTGAGCAAACACATCCCTGCGGTGGCCCTGTCGATGACACAGTCCAGTCAGAAAGGACTCCAAGGACTCTTTGTGTTCTCTGGGTTAAAAAACAGAGACTGGGACCAGACCGGGACCAAACCGGGACTAGACCAGGACTGACCTGTTGAACTCGTAGATCTCCTCGATGTTTCCGAACAGAGCGCACACCTGGTCGGGCTGAATGCTGAGCTCTGATTGGTCGATGATATGTCCCAGGTAATCCTGCACCGAGCAGAGAAAGTCACAACATTACCTCACAAATGTGTGTGTGTGTGTGTGTGTGTGTGTGTCTGTGTGTGTCTGTATGTGGTCTAAACCAGGTCTGACCTGTACGATCATCCTCAGGTCTCTGACGTAGACCCTCTCGGTCTCGATGATCTCCAGAACCACTCGGTCCAAATACGAGAGTCCAGGACTGGGAGACATGGTCCTGAACCAGAACTGGACCTCGGCCTGGAGTTGGACCTGGAAGAGAAGAACCTTCAGTGTCTCTGGGTTAAACCTGCCAGGAGCAGTGGGACCATCTCCAGATCTCGAGTTTGTCTTTTTCAGGACTACCTTAGCTCTGGTCTGGTTTCTGGTCTGGTCTCTGGTCTGGTCTCTGGTCTGGTGTCTGGTCTGGTCTCTGGTTTGGTCCTGGTCTGGTCTCTGGTCTCTGGTCTCTGGTCTGGTCTTTGGTCTCTGGTCTCTGGTCTCTGGTCTCTGGTCTGGTCTCTGGTCTGGTCTCTGGTCTCTGGTCTGGTCTCTGGTCTGGTCTCTGGTTTGGTCCTGGTTTGGTCTCTGGTTTGGTCCTGGTCTGGTCTCTGGTCTGGTCTCTGGTCTGGTCTCTGGTCTGGTGTCTGGTCTGGTCTCTGGTTTGGTCCTGGTCTGGTCTCTGGTCTCTGGTCTCTGGTCTGGTCTCTGGTCTGGTCTCTGGTCTGGTCTCTGGTCTCTGGTCTCTGGTCTCTGGTCTGGTCTCTGGTCTCTGGTCTGGTCTCTGGTCTGGTCTCTGGTTTGGTCCTGGTTTGGTCTCTGGTTTGGTCCTGGTCTGGTCTCTGGTCTGGTCTCTGGTCTGGTCTCTGGTCTGGTCTCTGGTCTCTGGTCTGGTCTCTGGTCTCTGGTCTGGTCTCTGGTCTGGTCTCTGGTCTGGTCTCTGGTCTGGTCTCTGGTCTCTGGTCTCTGGTCTGGTCTCTGGTCTGGTCTCTGGTCTCTGGTCTGGTCTCTGGTCTCTGGTCTCTGGTCTGGTCTCTGGTCTCTGGTCTGGTCTCTGGTCTCTGGTCTGGTCTCTGGTCTGGTCTCTGGTCTCTGGTCTCTGGTCTGGTCTCTGGTCTCTGGTCTGGTCTCTGATCTCTGGTCTGGTCTCTGGTCTCTGGTCTGGTCCCTGGTCTCTGGTCTCTGGTCTGGTCTCTGGTCTCTGGTCTCTGGTCTCTGGTATCTGGTCTCTGGTCTGGTCTCTGGTCTGGTCTCTGGTCTCTGGTCTCTGGTCTCTGGTCTGGTCTCTGGTCTCTGGTCTCTGGTCTGGTCTCTGGTCTGGTCTCTGGTCTGGTCTCTGGTCTGGTCTCTGGTCTGGTCTCTGGTCTCTGGTCTCTGGTCTGGTCTCTGGTCTCTGGTCTCTGGTCTCTGGTCTCTGGTCTGGTCTCTGGTCTGGTCTCTGGTCTCTGGTCTCTGGTCTCTGGTCTCTGGTCTCTGGTCTCTGGTCTGGTCTCTGGTCTGGTCTCTGGTCTCTGGTCTCTGGTCTCTGGTCTGGTCTCTGGTCTGGTCTCTGGTCTGGTCTCTGGTCTCTGGTCTGGTCTCTGGTCTGGTCTCTGGTCTCTGGTCTCTGGTCTCTGGTCTGGTCTCTGGTCTCTGGTCTGGTCTCTGGTCTGGTCTCTGGTCTCTGGTCTGGTCTCTGGTCTCTGGTCTCTGGTCTGGTCTCTGGTCTCTGGTCTCTGGTCTCTGGTCTCTGGTCTGGTCTCTGGTCTGGTCTCTGGTCTCTGGTCTGGTCTCTGGTCTGGTCTCTGGTCTCTGGTCTCTGGTCTCTGGTCTCTGGTCTCTGGTCTGGTCTCTGGTCTGGTCTCTGGTCTGGTCTCTGGTCTCTGGTCTGGTCTCTGGTCTGGTCTCTGGTCTCTGGTCTCTGGTCTCTGGTCTGGTCTCTGGTCTGGTCTCTGGTCTCTGGTCTTTGGTCTGGTCTCTGGTCTCTGGTCTGGTCTCTGGTCTGGTCTCTGGTCTCTGGTCTGGTCTCTGGTCTCTGGTCTCTGGTCTGGTCTCTGGTCTCTGGTCTCTGGTCTGGTCTCTGGTCTCTGGTCTCTGGTCTCTGGTCTCTGGTCTGGTCTCTGGTCTGGTCTCTGGTCTCTGGTCTCTGGTCTCTGGTCTCTGGTCTCTGGTCTGGTCTCTGGTCTCTGGTCTCTGGTCTCTGGTCTCTGGTCTCTGGTCTGGTCTCTGGTCTCTGGTCTCTGGTCTCTGGTCTGGTCTCTGGTCTCTGGTCTGGTCTCTGGTCTCTGGTCTCTGGTCTCAGTTTGTTCATTGACATAAATCTGGTTTGGACAGGTTTAGATCAGTTTAGTTTTAGATCCAGATATTTGGTCTTAGGTCTTAGGTCTTAGGTCTTAGGTCAGAGGTCAGAGGTCAGAGGTCAGACAGGTTTCAATATATTCCAGTCTGAGACTATTTTTGAGACACTTTTCTAATGGTCAAAAAATAAAATAAAATAAAATAATAATAATTTAAAAAAATACATGTTTAGAATTCCACAGATAAGAACCGACCAATCACAGAGCGGCATTTACTTTCAAAATACTGGAGCTCCGCCTCCAACAGCTCCGCTCCAAAAGTTCAAGAATCAGACCAAACCAACCTCAGAAAGACCCAGAACCGGACCAGGACTCAACCAGGACTCAACCAGGACCAGGACTCAACCAGGACTCAACCAGGACCAGGACTGAAGAAGGACTCAACCAGGACCAGGACTCAACCAGGACTCAACCAGGACCAGGACTGAAGAAGGACTGAAGCAGGACTGAAGCAGGACCAGGACTGGAGCAGGATCTGGACTAGTGCTGGTCCCAGGGCGGGTCCAAAAGCCGTTAAAGGAAGTGAGTCAAACAAACAGGAATCTGGTCTGACCCCAAGAGCAGGGGAGGGCATCTGATACACAGAAGGAGGACGGAAGGGCATCTGACGTGAACACATAATAGATCATCATCTCTCTAAACAGCTCCATCAGAGTTAGAAAGACTAAACCAGGTCTAAACCAGGTCTAAACCAGGTCTAAACCAGGACTAAACCAGGACTAGACCAAGTCTAAACCAAGACTAAACCAGGTCTAAATCAAGTCTGAACCAGGTCTAAACCAGGACTAAAGCAGGACTAAACCAGGACTAAAGCAGGTCTGTTTGTCACCCTGGCTCTTACCTTGCCTCTCGTCAGGTCTCGGTCTAAATCTGGTCTAAGTCCTAAAGATCCATTTGATTGACAGGTAGGGGGTGTGGCTTAGCGTGAGGGCGGGGTTTAATCCAATTACTGTAAAACATCTCAGACCTTCTGACAGGAAGAGGAACTTTCAAAATCTGTTCTAATGTAGTTTCCTCATCACAAACAGACCTGGAGGTCCAGCCTGTGAGGTCCACTGTGTGAGATCCAGTCTGTGAGGTCCAGCCTGTGAGGTCCACTGTGTGAGATCCAGTCTGTGAGGTCCCGTCTGTGAGGTCCACTGTGTGAGATCCAGTCTGTGAGGTCCAGTCTGTGAGGTCCACTGTGTGAGGTCCAGTCTGTGAGGTCCACTGTATGAGGTCCCATCTATGAGGTCCAGTCTGTGAGGTCCACTGTGTGAGGTCCAGTCTGTGAGGTCCACTGTGTGAGGTCCAGTCTGTGAGGTCCACTGTATGAGGTCCCATCTATGAGGTCCAGTCTGTGAGGTCCACTGTGTGAGGTCCAGTCTGTGAGGTCCACTGTGTGAGGTCCAGTCTGTGAGGTCCAGTCTGTGAGGTCCACTGTGTGAGGTCCAGTCTGTGAGGTCCAGTCTGTGAGGTCCACTGTGTGAGGTCCAGTCTGTGAGGTCCAGTCTGTGAGGTCCACTGTGTGAGGTCCAGTCTGTGAGGTCCAGTCTGTGAGGTCCAGCATGTGAGGTCCAGTCTGTGAACACGAGGAGCCGCACGAGAGACTGAGGAACATTTGGAGATACAGAAGTTAAAACTTTGTCCAAATGGACGATTATGAATAATTCACTTTTTGAGCATTGTGTTTATGTGTGTGTTGTGTGTTTATGTGTGTGTTGTGTGTTTATGTGTGTGTTGTGTGTTTGTGTGTGTTGTGTGTTTATGTGTGTGTTGTGTGTTTGTGTGTGTTGTGTGTTTATGTGTGTGTTGTGTGTTTATGTGTGTGTTGTGTGTTTGTGTGTGTTGTGTGTTTGTGTGTGTTGTGTGTTTGTGTGTGTTGTGTGTTTATGTGTGTGTTGTGTGTGTGTATCTATGTTTGTGTATTTCTGTATGTTTCTATTCAAATTTAAGCAGCAGAATTCATTTATTTTTGTTTTTTGATTCAAATAAACAACGCGTCACAATAAAGAATTTTAATAAAAACTTTACAGACGATTGTCATGGCAACAAGGGAACAAAGGTTAGTGCTTTTATGTCTGTTAGTCCTGGTTTAGTTTTGGTTTAGTCCTGGTTTAGACCTGGTTGAGTTCTGGCTTAGTCCTGGTCTCTTTGGTGTACTTTTCCATCTTGTGTTTTGGTGCAGGAGCTGCAAACAGAACTACATGGACCATGAGGCTTTGCTGCTTCAGTGCAGGTCACATGACGAAGCGTCTGTTCTTCAGCACGTTTGAATCGGACGTTCGGATGGAGACGGTTTGAAACACAAACACAGACTCCAAAAATATCGTGGGAAATATCGAACTGAGATGAGATCGGTGAAATATCGACCGTTACGTCCCCAAGACTTAAGTGCACCGTTTCCACCTGCGCTCTAATCGTCTCCTCCTCCAGATCTGCTCCTCTCCTCTCCGCAGATCTGCTGAGGTCTGAAGGGTCTGAAGGGTCTGGAGGGGTCTGAGGGGTCTGGTGGAATCTGGAGGGGTCTAGAGGGTCTGGAGGGTCTACTGGGTTCTGCTGGGGTCTGGTGGTGGTTGGTGATGGTCGGTTGGTTGTGGGTTAAACTCTCGTGTTATGGACAGTACTACAGTGCACGCTCAGGTCTGTTTGTTGCTCTGACCCTCTCCTGGGCTCTGGTGGTGGTTGGGTGGAGGGTTGGGTTGGTTGTGGGTCGGTTGCAGGTCTGTTGCGGGTTTGTTGCGGGTCGGTTGTGAAGTGCAGGTTGCGGGTCGATTGCGGGTCGGTGGCGGGTCGGTTGTGAAGTGCAGGTTGCGGGTCGGTTGCGGGTCAGTTGCGGGTTAGACTCTCTTGTTGTGCACTGTGCTGCAGTGCGTCCTCATGTCCTTCCTGAGTCTAAACTTGTCTCCGCAGACGGAGCAGACGTACAGGTGCACCTCCATGTGCTGCTCCAACTGCTCCGCCCCCGGGAACATCTGGAAGCACACCTGCCAAAACAGACAGGGGAGAGACAGGGGAGAGACAGGGGAGAGACAGGGGAGAGACAGGGGAGAGACAGGTGAGAGACAGGGGAGAGACAGGGGAGAGACGGGCGAGAGACGGGGGAGAGACGGGGGAGAGACAGGTGAGAGACAGGTGAGAGACAGGTGAGAGACAGGTGAAACAGAGACCTGTTAAAATAGAGACTAAAAAATTGCAGGTAATAGTTAGAACTTTACTGGACCCTGGTTTAGTCCTGGTTTAGTCCTGGTTCAGTCCTGGTTCAGTCCTGGTTTAGTCCTGGTTTAGTACCTGGCAGATGGTTTCCCCCGGCGACAGGTGTGTGATCATGTGACGTACGTGGTCCTGTTTCAGAAAAGTCCCCTGTTCACAAACGGGACACACGTACCGCGCCACACCTGAGAGAGACCACAGTTAGACCTGGTTTAGTCCTGGTTTAGTCCTGGTTTAGTCCTGGTTTAGTCCCTGTATAGTCCTGGTTTAGTCCCTGTATAGTCCTGGTTTAGTCCTGCTTTAGTCCTGCTTTAGTCCCGCTTTAGTCCTGCTTTAGTCCCGGTGCAGTACCTCGGTGCATGTCCTGGTGCAAGCGCAGTTGCCGTTGCCGTAGAAACCCCTTTCCGCAGGTGAGGCAGGTGAACTGCTTGTGTTTGGTGTGGACGGTGTAGTGCTCGCGCAGGTGACAGCGCTGGAAGAAGCCACGCCCACAGATCCCACAGAAGTGACGCCGCCGCGGCTCGTCCAATGAGAATGCGGCCGGCACCAGGCCGGCCAATGAGGCGCCGACGTTCTGAGGGGGCGGGACAAACACAAAACAGTTCA
The DNA here is from genome assembly GCA_029959045.1 of Taenioides sp. WSHXM2023. Classification (NCBI taxonomy): domain Eukaryota; kingdom Metazoa; phylum Chordata; class Actinopteri; order Gobiiformes; family Gobiidae; genus Taenioides; species Taenioides sp. WSHXM2023. The sequence continues at coordinate 26,541,166 of CM057103.1, forward strand.
GATTCTCAAACGTCGTTTTAAAGCGCTGACCTTTGACCTCTGAGTGTGAAACCTGCAGCTCTCAGCTCTGAAACGTGAGTGTGCTGCCCCCTGTGGCCTCACTCTGAACTCCCCCTGCCACAGACAGGTGCTTCTGCTACAAACACCTGGCGGCAGGGGCGACAGACTCGTGTGTTTCACTCGGAGGTTCGACAGGATCCACCTGAGCCGCCACGGTGACTGAATCTGATTGGTCGAAGCGCCGCAACCACAGACTCTATAAAGAAGTGGACTAAACGAGTGTGACGTCCACCAGTCAAATGAAGCTCACTGAGGCCGGCGGTTACAGGGGCTCCAGTCAAATGAAGCTCACTGAGGCCGGCGGTTACAGGGGCTCCAGTCAAATGAAGCTCACTGAGGCCGGCGGTTACAGGGGCACATTTGGAACCAGACTCTATATTATGACTCGATTTTTTTGACGAATAGTGAAATGAAAAACCAGGATCAAGAGGAAAGGTGTGATGGAAATTTCTATTGTGAGAAGATTTCTCTGTGTCTTTGTGTAAATGAAAGTGAAGAAGTGAAAGTGAAGTGAAAGTGATGATGGGGCGTCGTAAATGGATTCATTATTTTTTTTTTTAAGATCTACACAATTTTCTCCACAAAACAAAATGTTCATAGAAACATTTCAGACCAAAGGCTCACAGCAGCAGGTACAGGGAGAGGAGCCATAATGTTCAAATGGAAGTCGTTAGGAGCCAGAGTCAGAAGGAGCCGGAAGAGCCTGAGGAGCCGGAAGCCTGAGCACTTCCTGTTTGGAACACAGCAGCTAACGCGTTAGCTACGTCCACCTGCAGTCTGTGGTCACAACAGAAGAACAAGACTGAAAATCAAACTTTAGTTAAATCCAGTTGAGAGAAAAGCACAGACCCTGTCCACAAATCCACAAAGGTCTTCCCTCTGCACCTGCCGCTCTGCACCCGCCGCAGACTAAACAGTCTGTAGTGACGCTAAAATGGCTGAAGTGTCTGTCGGCGTCGCCATCTTTGTTTTGGTTTGGCTCCGCCCAGACCTCAATGCTGCGACGTGATTGGTCTGCCCGATTAGCCTCACAGTGAGCGCCACCTGCTGGTGTGAGGTTCACCTGTCCCCTCCTCCCCTTTAGTCCTGGGGCCTGGAGGACTAAAGGGGAGGAGGAGACAGGTGGCGCTCACTTTTCCGGCAGAGGAAAATTTACATCACCATGTTCCTTTTATTGTTGGTTTCAGTGAAGTGAACAAAGAGTTCGGAGAAACATCAGAAAAACGTTTTCAGTTCAGCAGACGCTCACCTCACACGCGTCCAGCAGGTGGCAGGCTTCCATCTCCTCCTCCTCGTGGTCCTCCTCCTCGGAGTCCTCCTCGGGGTTTTCGGGATGATCCTGGGTCTGGTTTGGATCCGGGCTCAGATCTTGGCTCAGGTCTTGACTCAGGTTTTGGTTCAGGTCCTGGTTCCGGTCTGGGTTCTGGGCGCAGCGCTGGGCGTGCTCCTGCAGCTGCCGGCCTTTGATCAGTACCTGTCCGCACCTGCCGCAGGCGCACATGTGACTGGTATGGTCCGACAGGTAGTGACCCGACAGGTCCTGACCCTGAGGAGTAGAACAGAGGTCACACCCTGACCTTTGACCCAAACTCATCTGAACCCAGATCTGGACTTTAAACCTGTGGTGGATCTGGACTTTAAACCTGTGGTGGATCTGGACTTTAAACCTGTGGTGGATCTGGACTTTAAACCTGTGGTGGATCTGGACTTTAAACCTGTGGAGGATCTGGAGGGTTTATGGACCTGTTTTAGTCCCATAAGAGGCCGGTCCCCACACACACACATGTATGTGCAGGTCCCTGTGATGTGAGTGTAAGAGTTTGGTCCCCACACTGTGAGAAATACCCACCTTCAGCTCCAGTCCACACAGCTCACACCGAGAGTCCGAGTCCTGATCGAGACCCGAGTCCAGACCCGGGTCCAGACTTGGGTTCAGGCCGGGCTCCAGTTTGATCCTCTTGGCAGAGTCCTGGTCCGGACTCTGCTCCTGGTTTTTGTGGGACCCACTGGGTTCTGGGTCGTCTGGTTCCGACTTCACGGTCACTGCAGGTCCTGGTTCGGTCCTGGTCCAGTCCTCGGTCTCGGTCTTGACTCTGGTGTCACTGGACTCTGGGCTGGACTCGGTGTCTGTGTGGTACAGGCGGGCATGGTCCCGGGCGTGGTCCCGGGCCTGGTCTCTGGTCTGATCCTGGTCCCGGGTCTGGACCTGGGGCGGGTTCTTGCGGTTGGTGCAGGTCAGGATGTGCTCGATGAGCAGTTTTTCGCAGCTGAAGACGAAGCCGCAGTCGTCGCAGGTGAAGGTCCTGCCGAAGCGCGGACGCTCCTTCAGGCGCTCGGAGGTTTTCCGCAGAGTCCGGCGCAGGTCGCAGGGCTCCGCCTCCCCCAAAGGGGGCGCCGTGAGCACAGGGGGCACCGCGAGCACGGCCACCTCCTCCACCGAGATCGGCCGACTGCAACAGGAGAACAAGAACGCTTCAGCAGAAAGAAGAAACTTGAACCCCCAGACCAGACCCCAGACCCCAGACCAGACCCCAGACCAGACCAGACCCCAGACTAGACCAGACCAGACCCCAGACTAGACCCCAGACCAGACCCCAGACCAGACCAGACCCCAGACCAGACCAGACCAGACCCCAGACTAGACCAGACCAGACCCCAGACTAGACCCCAGACCAGACCCCAGACCAGACCAGACCCCAGACCAGACCAGACCAGACCCCAGACTAGACCCCAGACCAGACCCCAGACCAGACCAGACCAGACCCCAGACCAGACCAGACCAGACCCCAGACTAGACCCCAGACCAGACCCCAGACCAGACCAGACCCCAGACCCCAGACCAGACCCCAGACCAGACCAGACCCCAGACCCCAGACCAGACCCCAGACCAGACCAGACCCCAGACCAGACCCCAGACCCCAGACCAGACCTCAGACCTCAGCAGACCCCTCCTGTGTCTCATACTCCAGTTTGATGAACTGTGTTTTAATGTTGTGTAATTATTCAAATGAAGCTTTAATTATTCAAATGAAGCTTTAATTATTCAAATGAAGCTTTAATTATTCAAATGAAGCTTTTCTCCTGTGCCTCATTTGCATATTTCATAATCAGCCGTTTCTGTTCATCTTCACTTTAATAAATATTCGTAAGGCTCGTTGTAAAAACACGACTCCAAATGGTCAAAAACAGAAACAGATTTCATGTAAATTTCAGTCCTTAAAAACCGAAAACCGCCACTGTTTGTTTTTTTAAATTCGTCTGTGGCTTCAGGACCGAACGCTGAAGTTTTGGTTCTTGTGGTTCGGTGTTGCCGTTTTCATGGGCAGACGCCATTTTGAGCCGGAACAGTTGCATCGTTAGTGCATTTAATACCATGATTAATACTCCCTACAACTGTACAACAACTCACCCTTATGTCACAGATAATACTCCCTACAACTGTACAACAACTCACCCTTATGTCACAGATACTACTCCCTACAACTGTACAACTCACCCTTATGTCACAGATAATACTCCCTACAACTCACCGTTATATCACAGATAATACTCCCTACAACTGTCACAGATAACCTTATGTCCATCAGATCTTTGTTTTTCTTGTCTCTTGTTTACAGCTGTGATTTTATATTTTATTTCTTATTTTTCTATTTTATTTTTGACTTTTACATTTTATTTACATAATTTTGTCTTTTTTCTCTTTTTTATTCCAGAACTGGAACCTTCAGAACATTGTTTCGTTAAAATACAGCACTGAACTTAATCCATTTCTTCACTTCGACCCCAACAGTCCAGAACCTTCACCCAAACACGAGGCTCACATCAGGTCTCCAGCTTCAAACCCACGGAACCCAAACAGACCCACTGGAACATCTCAGAGGAACATCTCATCAGGAACCTCCACTCACCTGTTCCCCGTGGAGCTGCTGGTCTCTGGTCCCAGTCTGTTCTCCAGTCCTGGTCTGGTCTCTGGTCTGGGTTCTGGTCTTTGTTCTGGTCCTGGTCTTGAGGGAAACATCCGGACACCAAACATGAGTTTAGTCCCAGAGTTTGGACCTTGGACTCGGCCAAGTTCCTCCAGAGTCTCGGGGATGTAGTACATCTGCAGCTGCTGCATGGAGGTCTTCAGGTCTTCAAAGTCCAGACTGAAGAAGACCAGAACCAACCAGATCCAACCAGGAACAAGAAGAAGAAGAAGAATGGACGAGAAGAACCGAGAACAGAAGAATGAGAACTTCTGGACCAGCACTTGAGACTCATTTCATCATTTCATTCTTATTATTTTCTATTTTTATATTGTATATTTTACAATATTTATCGTGTCCAGTTTATTTGTAAAAGCTGAGACTTGTAGAGGGGAGACTACATGTCTGCTATGGCTCGTTGTGGTGGATCTGCTGCAGCTCTGGTTTTATGATCCTGACGATTTTAAAAGATTCTGTTTTATTGTTTTTGTGTGAGACGTGAAGTACTTTCAGTTTAATCGTTTATCGCAGTATATCGAGCTTCAGCAAGTACTTCAGACTCAGAACATGTACACAAACTGCAGTAAAAGTACTTCAGACTCAGAACATGTACACAAACTGCAGTAAAAGTACTTCAGACTCAGAACATGTACACAAACTGCAGTAAAAGTACTTCAGACTCAGAACATGTACACAAACTGCAGTAAAAGTACTTCAGACTCAGAACATGTACACAAACTGCAGTAAAAGTACTTCAGACTCAGAACATGTACACAAACTGCAGTAAAAGTACTACAGTAGTAGTACCCTATCCGCAGTAGTAACAGTAACAGTAGCAGTAGCAGTAGTAATAGTAGTAGTACCTGTCTGTAGTAGTGACCCGCCCCTGGTACATGTACTGCAGTACTCGGTCAAAGCTGTGCGCGCTCAGGCCTGTGTGGCTCAGGTCCACGCTCTGCTGCCCCCTGCAGTCTGATTGGATAAACAGCATCCTGAAGAAGGCGGAGCACGCGGCGAGCACCGCCCTGTGCGCCCGGAACTGAGTGTCCCCGATGGACACGAGGACGTCACACAGGAACCCCCACTCCCTCTGCGCGTCCAGCTGGTCCAGCACGTGCTCCGAGTGCAGGGAGGGCATCTGGAGTAAACACAACACAAACACATGAGACACAGAGGAGGGGAGGGCATCTGGAGTAAACACAAACACGAGACACAGAGGAGGGGAGGGCATCTGGATGAGAGGGAAACCCCGCCCCCCCCCTCGCGCGCGCTCCATCTTAAACTTTTTTTAAACTTAAACTTACGTCACTGCTGTTTTCTTTGAGACTTTTATTCTGAAAAGTTCAGCGTCGGACGCCGCACGGTGCGTGTTGACGTATTGACGTGTTGACGTCCTGTACGTGCCGTGCGTAGTGCGTGCGTCCCGCACAGCCCCGCCGCCCCCGCAGTCCCCGCAGCTGCACGCGGCCTGTCCCCGAACCAGCCCCGGTCTTCCCTGGTCCTCCCCGACTCACCGCGGCTCCTGTGGCCGGCTCGGACGCTCCCTCGGGCGGCGCGGGCAGAGCGCAGGTCCCGGTGTCCCGGAGCCTCTGGAGGAGCGGAAGTCCGCGGTGTTTGAGGCCGGATTTCGCGCTCTGGAGCGGGGCAGAGTCTGGGGCACAGTCCGCTGCTTCTGCGGGACTCGCACTCTTCCGCACAAACTCTGCGTCATCACGCACCACACGCACCGCACTTTCCGCACGCGCCCTTCAAAATAACAAAAGGAAACAGTGAAGTGGGCCAAACCGGGCCGAACCGGACCAAACCCGGGTCAGACTGGGGCTGGTTCTGAGCCAAAACATTCCCAGAGACAAAAACTATAGACCTGCAGTCTTACTGTACTAGACCTGATCTGGTCCGGCTCTAGACCTGATCTGGTCCGGCTCTAGACCTGATCTGGTCCGGCTCTAGACCTGATCTGGTCCGGCTCTAGACCTGATCTGGTCCGGCTCTAGACCTGATCCAGACCCACACGCGCACAGACGGGGCCTCCTGTAGAACTAGAAGGTTTTTGATTTGGGACATATTTATCAGAGACACAGACACGGGGGACTGAGGGAGTCTAAACCAGGACTAAACCAGGTCTAAGCCGGGTCTAAACCAGGACTAGTCTAAACCAGGACTAATCCAGGATCTGAACCGGACTGAAGCAGGTCTTTAGACTTTTCTGATGAATCCCGGAGCAGCTCCTCTCTCTCCTGCCCACGTGACCCTCTCCCCTTAGTTCTCGCGGAATTTCTCGTTTCTGTCTGTGTTGTGGTGTCGTGTTCTCGCGAGGCTTCAGCGTTGATCTCTGCCGCGTCTGTCTCCGTCTCGAGTCCGTCTCAGGTCCGTCTCAGGTCAGTCCTGGTTTGGTCCTGGTCCAGGTCTTGGTCCGGTGTGTCCCCGCGCGTGCACGGGGCTGCAGGGGGGCGTGCGCGTGTGACAGTGTGTATGTGTGCGCGTGCGTGTGAGGGAGACGCGAGGACACAGCGGAGCTAAACCAGAGCCGCGCTCCTGGTTTAGATCCGGTTTAGACCCGGTTTAGACCTGGTTTAGACCTGGTTTAGACCCGCTCTGGCCCCGGGGCGGGTCCAGGGTCCGGTTCGGGTCTCGTGGGGTCCAGTGCGGTTGTGTTTGATGTCAGAGGATGATGCGCGCGGCCTCCACCTGTACGCACGCGAGGAGGAGGGGGCGGAGTCTGTCTCCGTTTGATGTGTCTCCATGGAAACGGGGACTAAACCAGGTCTAAACTAGTCCGGAACCTTTCATACTTTAGATTTACCACATTTACTACGATTCCTCTTAATATTATTCTAGTTTGATGACGTCAGTGTTTGGGGGAGGAGCAGGTCTGACGTCACAGCTCAGAATTTTAACTTTTTAAAAACAGATTTGAATTATTTTCATTCTGAATTTCAGTTTTTTACATTTTCAATGTTTTAAAAAGTCTAAAAAATAAAGTACAAATATTTCAAATAAAATTAAATCTGCAGCAAAGATCTAAGACTCCTGCTCCTCCTCCTCTCCGCCACCCTTCTACTTTACTCCACCTCTCACACGTTCTCCTCCTCTCTCACGTTCTCCTCCTCTCTCACGTTCTCCTCCTCTCACACGTTCTCCTCTCACATTCTCCTCCTCTCACACGTTCTCCTCCTCTCATGTTCTCCTACTCTCACACGTTCTCCTCTCACGTTCTCCTCCTCTCACGTTCTCCTCCTCTCACGTTCTCCTCCTCTCACATTCTCCTCCTCTCACGTTCTCCTCCTCTCTCACGTTCTCCTCCTCTCACGTTCTCCTCCTCTCACGTTCTCCTCCTCTCACGTTCTCCTCCTCTCTCACGTTCTCCTCTCACATTCTCCTCCTCTCACACGTTCTCCTCCTCTCATGTTCTCCTACTCTCACACGTTCTCCTCCTCTCATGTTCTCCTCCTCTCACGTTCTCCTCCTCTCACGTTCTCCTCTCACATGTTCTCCTCCTCTCACGTTCTCCTCCTCTCACATTCTCCTCCTCTCACACATTCTCCTCCTCTCATGCTCTCCTCCTCTCACACGTTCTCCTCCTCTCTCACGTTCTCCTCCTCTCATGCTCTCCTACTCTCACATGTTCTCCTCCTCTCTCACGTTCTCCTCCTCTCACATTCTCCTCCTCTCACACGTTCTCCTCTCATGTTCTCCTCCTCTCACACGTTCTCCTCCCCTCACACGTTCTCCTCTCACGTTCTCCTCCTCTCACATGTTCTCCTCCTCTCACGTTCTCCTCCTCTCACATTCTCCTCCTCTCACACGTTCTCCTCCTCTCTCACGTTCTCCTCCTCTCATGCTCTCCTACTCTCACACGTTCTCCTCCTCTCACACGTTCTCCTCCTTTCACACGTTCTCCTCCTTTCACACGTTCTCCTCCTCTCACGTTCTCCTCCTCTCACACGTTCTCCTCCTCTCTCACGTTCTCCTCCTCTCATGCTCTCCTACTCTCACACGTTCTCCTCCTCTCTCACGTTCTCCTCCTCTCACATTCTCCTCCTCTCACACGTTCTCCTCCTCTCTCACGTTCTCCTCCTCTCATGCTCTCCTACTCTCACACGTTCTCCTCCTCTCACACGTTCTCCTCCTTTCACACGTTCTCCTCCTTTCACACGTTCTCCTCCTCTCACGTTCTCCTCCTCTCACATGTTCTCCTCCTCTCACGTTCTCCTCCTCTCACATTCTCCTCCTCTCACGTTCTCCTCCTCTCACACGTTCTCCTCCTCTCTCACGTTCTCCTCCTCTCATGCTCTCCTCCTCTCACACGTTCTCCTCCTCTCTCATGTTCTCCTCCTCTCATGCTCTCCTACTCTCACACGTTCTCCTCTCTCACGTTCTCCTCCTCTCACATTCTCCTCCTCTCACATTCTCCTCCTCTCACGTTCTCCTCCTCTCACACGTTCTCCTCCTCTCTCCTCAGAGATGGAGGCTCACAGTCTGCTCCTCCTGCAGCAGCTGAACGTTCAGAGGGAGTTCGGGTTCCTCTGTGATTGCACCGTCGCCATCGGTAACGTGTTCTTCAAAGCTCATCGCGCCGTCCTCGCCGCCTTCTCCAACTACTTCAAGATGATCTTCATCCACCAGTCCAGGTACTGAACCAGGACTAAACTAGGACTAAACCAGGACTAAACCAGGACTGAACCAAGACTAAACCAGGACTAAAGCAGGACTGAACCAGGACTAAACCAGGACTGAACCAGGACTAAACCAGGACTAAAGCAGGACTAAACCAGGACTGAACCAGGACTAAACCAGGACTAAAGCAGGACTGAACCAGGACTAAACCAGGACTGAACCAGGACTAAACCAGGACTAAAGCAGGACTAAACCAGGACTGAACCAGGACTAAACCAGGACTAAACCAGGACTGAACCAGAACTAAACTAGGATTGAACCAGAACTAAACCAGGACTAAACCAGGACTAAATCCGGACTGAACCAGGACTGAACCAGGCTCTGATCTGGTCTCTGGTCTTTCTCTGGTCTAAACCTGGTCTAACTCTGGCCACTGGTCTCCGGTCTAAACCCTGGTCTCTGGTCTAAACCCGGTCTCGGTCTAAACCCGGTCTCTGGTCTAAACCCCGGTCTCCGGTCTAAACCCTGGTCTCTGGTCTAAACCCGGTCTAAACCCGGTCTCGGTCTGTCCTGTGTCCACAGTGAGTGTATAAAGATCCAGCCCTCGGACATCCAGCCTGACGTCTTCTCGTACCTTCTTCATGTGATGTACACGGGGATGAGCCCCAAACAGCCCGTGGACCAGGCCCGGCTCCAGGAGGGCATCCGCTTCCTGCACGCGTACCAGCTGTGCGCCCGCCGCCCGCACGAGCCCTCCGAACCCTCCGACCCCTCCGACCCCTCTGACCCCGCCCCCAACGACCCCGCCCGCCCCAAACCGCAGCTCCACCCCGGGGTCAACGAAGACCTGAGGCAGTCCAACCTGTACGGGATCCAGATCTCCTCCCAGATCAGCGGCGCCAAAGAGGTGAGAGGGGCGGGGCCAGATGGGCGGGGCCAGAGGGGCGGGGCCAGAGGGACTGGGCCAGAGGGGCGGGGCCAGAGGGACTGGGGCAGAGGGGCGGGGCCAGAGGGGAGGGGTCAGAAGGGAGAGGCGGGGCCAGACACTGTGTGTGACCTGTGACCTGTGTGTGACCTGTGTGTGACCTGTGTATGACCTGTGACCTGTGTGTGACCTGTGTGTGACCTGTGACCTGTGTGCTCTGTGCTGCAGGTGTGTGCCTCCTCCTCCGTCTCCAGGGGGCGCCCTCAGTCCCAGGGTACGGGGCCCCTGTCTCTGTGTGTGGAGGAGGAGCGGCCCCTGTGCTCCGTGGCATCTGGAGTAGAACCTTCGACCCGGATCAAAGAGGAGCCTGACGACGAGCTGGACCCGGGCTGCCTGCAGGAGGCGCTGCGCCAGAGCCAGGCCTTAGCCAATCAGCTCGCAGCTCAGCTCCGCCGCAGCCGAGAGGGGGAGGGGCTCTGCCACGCGCCCGGTAAGACCAGGTCTACACTGGGATCTCAACCAGACTACAGGGTTTAAACCAGACTACAGGTGTTATGACCGGTGTTATGACAGGTGTTATGACAGGTGTTATACTCATTGAGGAGTCTGATACTACAGGATCTAAACCAGTTTATAATCTGACCTGGTCTACAGGAGGATCTGAACAGGTCTAGAGGAGGATCTGAACAGGTTTAGAGGAGGATCTGACCTGGTTTAGAGGAGGATCTGAACAGGTTTAGAGGAGGATCTGACCTGGTCTAGAGGAGGATCTAAACAGGTCTAGAGGAGGATCTGACCTGGTTTGGGGGTTTGAGTACTGGACACTGTTAAACGAAGCGTGTGATTGGCTGTTTCCTGTTGGCTCCTCCCACAGATGGCGAAGAGCGGCTAAGCCCCGCCCCCTCCATGAGGAAGAGGAAGATCGCGTGCGCCGTGTGCAGTCTGCGCTTCCCCCACAAGAGCGCGCTGCAGGAGCACATGTACGTGCACACGGGCAAGCCCCGCCTCCACCCGCGCTACGGCCGCTGCACCGGCCCCGCCCACCCCGACCCCGCCCACATGGACTCAGGGGGCGGGGCCTCCAACGGCAGCTCTTATTCGCTGGACTCTGAGGCGTCGCAGGAGAGCGCGGTTGAGGGAGCCGTGTGAGCGCCCCCTGGAGGGCGGAATCACCCCCTGGAGGGCGGAATCACCCCCTGGAGGGCGGAGTCACCCCCCGGAGGGCGGAGTCACCCCCCAGAGGGCGGAGTCACCCCCCAGAGGGCGGAGTCACTTGCTTATTTATCAGTTTATTTAAAATTGTTTTAAAGGAACATTAAAGGAACATTCTGCTCCGTCTCTGGACAAAAGTTATCACAGTGAACATCTGTCACAGCTCCTCCAACAGGATTCAGGTGTGGTCAGAGGCTGCTGGACACGGCCTTAGACCTGTGAGAGGGGAGGAGCTAAGTGCTGAGGGGAGGAGCTAACTCCCTTACACCCTGTGTAGGGCCAGGAGCCTCTTTCGCTCACCTCTAAACCAGTTCTTTTCTGCGGCTCAGGTCTGTCCCTCACTGTCCTCAGAGTCGTGGCCTGTGGCTTTGAGTTGCAGATGTACAGCAGACTGAGGTCCCATGCTGCTCTCATCTGTCGGTCCGTCGTCTTCTGAAGGGTTTTGTTTCTCCAGTGAAGTTGTTTTCTTTTCTACGCTGAGTGGAGTAGCCCACATCGCTTTTGTCCTTTGGGGGGCCACAAACACAAACTGAACGAGGAGCTCACAGAAGTTGAATCAAATCTGAAGGTGAATCCAAGATGGCGTCGTATTGTTTTCAGTGGCCTGAGCTAACTACTCCCCTCAGCAGTTAGCTCCTCCCCTCCACAGTTAGCTCCGCCCCTCCACAGTTAGCTCCTCCCCTCCACAGTTAGCTCCGCCCCTCCACAGTTAGCTCCGCCCCTCAGCAGTTAGCTCCACCCCTCCACAGTTAGCTCCTCCATTCCACAGTTAGCTCCACCCCTCCACAGTTAGCTCCGCCCCTCAGCAGGTAGCTCCACCCCTTCACAGTGAGCTCCTCCCCTCCACAGTTAGCTCCGCCCCTTAGCAGTTAGCTCCACCCCTCCACAGTTAGCTCCTCCATTCCACAGTTAGCTCCACCCCTCCACAGTTAGCTCCGCCCCTCAGCAGTTAGCTCCTCCCCTCCACAGTTAGCTCCACCCCTCCACAGGTATAAGGTCGTGTCCAGCAGCGTCTGGCCTCACCTGAATCCTGTTGGAGAATCTGTGAAACGTGTTTGATCAAAAACAGAATGTTCTTTTGCTGTGGAGCCTCCTGGACCCTGAGGACCTCAGAGACCTCAGGGGCCTCAGAAAAGGAGCGTCTGTGTTCAGGACTTTATTCATAACGTGTTTCATCCAGAGGAGAACACGATCTGAAGCCCGATATATCGAAACTGAGAAATACTGCGATAAACGATAATAATACTTTTAAACGGACAGGATCAGTAAAAATACTTTCACTTTCACAAAGAAACGATGACACGAGAAAAACTGAATCCAACATCTGAGTGTGAACCCTGAGGAGACACATCTGCTCTGACCCTCTGACCCTCTGTCTGACCCTCTGACCCTCTGTCTGACCCTCTGATCCTCTGACCCTCTGTCTGACCCTCTGACCTTGTCTGTGGTCTCCAGAGTTCAGCCTTGGGTCCAGGTCTTTGTTGTGGGTCTGGTCTGGTTTTGTCTCATTTAAACTTTGACATCTGAAGAAAAGATGATGATCCGACATTTTGAAAATCGTTGACACCACAGAGACTGGAGCAGACGTCCTGTGTCCTCCTCAGATGTGTCCTCCTCAGACGTGTCCTCCTCAGATGTGTCCTCCTCAGACGTGTCCTCCTCAGATGTGTCCTCCTCAGACGTGTCCTCAGATGTGTCCTCCTCAGACATGTCCTCCTCAGATGTGTCCTCCTTAGACGTGTCCTCCTCAGATGTGTCCTCCTCAGACGTGTCCTCCTCAGATGTTTACTCATTGGTCAATAATTGTGATGTTCTGTTTCTGTGAAGTTTTTAAATAAACTGTTTTTTTTGCTTTTCACCAAAATGTGTTTAGAACACACACACACACACACACGCACACACGCACACACGCACACATGCACACACGCACACACACGCACACATGCACACACGCACACACGCACACATGCACACGCACACACGCACACACATGCACACACGCACACACGCACACACACACGCACACACACGCACACACGCACGCGCACACACGCACACACACACGCGCACACACGCACACGCACACGCGCACACACGCACACACACACGCGCACACACGCACACACACTCACACGCACACGCGCACACACGCACACACGCACGCGCACACACGCACACACACTCACACGCACACGCGCACACACGCACACACGCACGCACACACACACGCGCACACACGCACACACGCACACACACACGCGCACACACGCACACACACTCACACGCACACACGCACACACTCACACGCACACGCGCACACACGCACACACACTCACACGCACACACGCACACACTCACACGCACACGCGCACACACGCACACACACACGCGCACACGCACACACACTCACACACACACGCGCACACACGCACACACGCACACACACTCACACACTCACACGCACACGCGCACACACGCACACACACTCACACACACGCGCACACACGCACACACGCACACACGCACACACGCACACACAGAAGCTGCTCGACTCTTTAATTTGTTTAATCTGAAAATCTTTATTTTATTTTTAATAATTAAAAAAAAATGTTTAAATCTCTGTTAAATTAAATTTAAATGACTCTTTATTTGATTGTTGTGGCCTGATCCTGGTCTGGACTCTGGTCCTGGCCTGGATCCAGTCTTTGGTCTGGACTTTGGTCTGGTCTCACCACGTTGTGTTGGACTTTGTGTTTATGGCTCCTCTCATGGTCCTGGTTTGGTCCTGATTTGGTTCCCATCTGGTCCTGGTTTGGTTCTGGTCTGGTCCTGGTTTGGTTCTGGTCTGGTCCTAGTTTGGCTCCGGTTTGGTTTTGGTTTGGACCTGTTTAAGTTCGGGTCTGGTTCTGGAGAAATCTCTGAGCGCTGATCACAGTGTTCTACGACAAACACAAAAAACAAGTCATCCTCCGTTCAGAACCCGACTAAGACCAGGTCTGGACCGGGACCAGGTCTGGACTCACCTGCATCAGCATGGCGACGGTCATAGGCCCCACCCCTCCAGGGACAGGTGTGAGGAATCCTGCTCTCTGATTGGCCGAGGCATAATGGACATCACCCACCACCCTCTTCCCACCGGGTCTCGAGTCGTCTGCAAAACAGAACCAGGTCTAAACCAGGTCTGAACCAGGTCTTAACCAGGACTAAACCAGGTCTGAACCAGGTCTAAACCAGGTCTAAACCAGGTCTAAACCAGGTCTTAACCAGGACTAAACCAGGTCTGAACCAGGTCTAAACCAGGTCTAAACCAGGACTAAACCAGGTCTGAACCAGGTCTAAACCAGGTCTGAACCAGGTCTAAACCAGGTCTAGACCGGGTCTGGCTGTACCTGGGATGTGGTTGATTCCACAGTCGATGACCACGGCTCCTTCTTTGATC
>CM057103.1:26560383-26562883 GCA_029959045.1 Taenioides sp. WSHXM2023
CCTCTGGTCTCTCCTCTGGTGTCTCCTCTGGTGTCTCCTCTGGTGTCTCTTCTCGTGTCTCCTCTGGTGTCTCCTCTGGTGTCTCCTCTCGTGTCTCTTCTCGTGTCTCCTCTGGTGTCTCTTCTCGTGTCTCCTCTCGTGTCTCTTCTCGTGTCTCCTCTGGTGTCTCCTCTGGTGTCTCCTCTGGTGTCTCCGATGTCTCTGGTGTCTCTGGTGTCTCTTGTGCCACGTCCAAATCAAATTCAAACACAGAAAGTCTTTGAGTTCAGTCTCCTCCCCCTGCCCCTCCCTGTGCCCCGGGACCTGCTGTAGTCCTGGTTTAGTCCTGGTTTAGAACTGGTTTAGAACTGGTTTAGTCCTGCTGAATTCAGTTCTGGTTCAGTTCTGGTCCAGTCCTGGTTTAGTCCTGGTCCAGTCCTGGTTTAGTCCTGGTTTAGTCCTGGTTCAGTCCTGTTTACTTAACTCTCTCACAGACCTAGACTAGGACCAGACCTGGATTAGGACCTGGACTAGGACCAGATCATAGGTAGGACTTGGACTTGGTCCGGACTTCAGGAGGACTTCCTCAGACTCCTCCCTGTGGCTCAGGTTATGTTTGTGGTGTGAGGGCGCCCTCTGGTGGTGAACACTGGGCACTGCAGAACTCCTCACCTCCTCTGTGTTTAACCCTGATGCCCTGCAGAGAGTTGTGTTTTGTTTCATTCATGTGTTTCAGGATTCTTCTGCACGGCTCAGGTGGAGCTCCTCTGGGTTTTTTGTTTTCACACTGGGAGGAGGATGGGAGGGCATCTGATCTGGTCCAGTCCTGGTCCTGGATCAGCTGAAGTGATGTAGTAGTGATTAGTTTAAGAGGATTAACTCACGCCGCCATTCTGCTCCTGTCCTCGAGCAACCAGGACTAAGCCAGGACTAAACCAGGACTAAACCAGGACTAAACCAGGACTAAACCAGGACTAAACCAGGTCTGAACCAGGTCTGAACCAGGACTGAACCAGGCCTGAACCAGGTCTGAACCAGGTCTGAACCAGGTCTGAACCGGGACTAAACCTGAATCAGACTCAGGAGGATCCAAACCGGTCTTGGACTCTGTCGTTTCTGGAGGATCCCAAACTGAGGTCACTTCTGTTCTGTGCAGTGATAGTAGTACTAGTATTAGTATTAGTATTAGTATTAGTATAAGTAGTAGTAGTAGTAGTAGTAGTAGTAGTAGTAGTAGTATAAATGGTAATAACAGTAGTTGTATAATAGTAGTTGTAGTATTGCAGTAGTAGTAGTAACCAGTCTCCACAGCAGTAGTCTCTTTGTAAACCAGGACTAAACCAGGACTAAACCAGGACTAAACCAGGACTTGTTTTGTGTCTTCTTTCAGACTGGATCTAGGCGGCCATGTTGGATCCAACCAGGACTGCGCTGCAGTGCACTCTGGGAAACGCAGTCTGAGCAGGACCAGGACCAGACCAGGAGCAAGACCAGACTAGGACCAGGACCAGAACAAGACCAGGACTGTGGACCAGGACCAGGTCTCATGAGAGTCCAGAATGTCTGACGCAGACCCTGGTCCAGAGTCTGGGACCTGTTGGGACCTTGTTCAGACCAGACCAGGATCAGAGGATCAGACCTGGTTTTTGAACTGGACACTTTTGGATCTGAAGATGGTCTAAAGACGCAGGTCCATTCTTTGGTCTGGTCGTAGACCTGGTCTTGGTCCGGTCTCTGATGGCTGTGGGGCGTGTGGTCCTGTCCCGGTCGGACCGCCGGGTCTTGGCTCGGGTCTTGGTGGTTCTGAACTGGGTCTCCGTGGTGACGGGGGCGGTGCTGGTGGGTGTGGGCGTGTACCTGTGGGCGGAGCTGCGGCGTTGGGAGGAAGTGATGTCAGAGGACGTCCTGTGGTGGGTCCCGGTGGTCCTGGTCTGGACCGGACTCGGGGCCTGTGCTTTAAACCTGACTGGGGCCCGGCTCTGCCTGGACTGCTCGGATCTCAACCGGTTTCTGCGCTGGAGGCTGGTCCTGGCGCCGTACGTGGGCGTGTCCCTGCTGCTCACCGCCGGCGTGCTATTGGCCGCCGCCCTCTGCCTCGGCCTCAACGCCAGCGGCCGATTGGACGCTGCGCTGGAGGCGGGGCTTAGCTCCGCCATGAGGCGCTATAAAGACTCGGACCGGAACCTGGGACTCAAGGCCAGACTGGACCTGGTCCAGATCCAGATGAGCTGCTGCGGCAAAGACCAGTACCAGGACTGGTTTAGGGTCCAGTGGGTTTCAGACCGGTATCTGGACCGGACCAACCCCAGAGTCCAAGAGTGAGTCTAAACCAGGACTAAACCAGGACTAAAACAGAACTAAAACAGGACTAAAGCAAGATTAAACCAGGTCTAACCCAGGTCTAACCCAGGACTAACCCAGGTCTAACTCAGGTCTAACCCAGGTCTAACCCAGGTCTAACCCAGGACTAACCCAGGTCTAACTCAGGTCTAACCCAGGTCTAACTCAGGTCTAACCCAGG
>CM057103.1:26567883-26597883 GCA_029959045.1 Taenioides sp. WSHXM2023
TTTGAGGAGGAAATATCAGGACATTAGAACATTAGGACATTAGAACATTAGAACGTCAGGACATTAGGACATTAGAACATTAGGACATTAGGACATTAGAACATTAGGACATTAGGACATTAGAACATTAGGACATTAGGACATTAGAACGTCAGGACATTAGGACATTAGAACGTCAGGACATTAGGACATTAGAACATTAGAACATTAGAACGTCAGGACATTAGGACATTAGAACATTAGGACATTAGGACATTAGAACATTAGGACATTAGGACATTAGAACATTAGGACATTAGGACATTAGAACGTCAGGACATTAGGACATTAGAACATTAGAACATTAGAACGTCAGGACATTAGGACATTAGAACATTAGGACATTAGAACATTAGGACATTAGAACATTAGAACGTCAGGACATTAGGACATTAGAACATTAGGACATTAGAACCTTAGAACATTAGGACATTAGGACATTAGAACATTAGGACATTAGAACATTAGGACATTAGGACATCAGAACATTAGGACATTAGGACATTAGGACATGAAAACATTAGAACATTAGAACGTCAGGACATTAGGACATTAGAACATTAGGACATTAGAACATTAGGACATTAGAACATTAGGACATCAGGACATTAGGACATTAGAACATTAGGACATTAGGACATCAGAACATTAGGACATTAGAACCTTAGGACATTAGGACATTAGAACATTAGGACATTAGGACATCAGAACATTAGGACATTAGGACATTAGGACATTAGGACATGAAAACATTAGGACATTAGGACATCAGGACATCAGAACATTAGGACATCAGAACACTAGGACATCAGAACATTAGGACATTAGGACATCAAAACATTAGGACATTAGGACATCAAAACATTAGGACATTAGGACATCAAAACATTAGGACATTAGGACATTAGAACATTAGGACATTAGGACATTGGGACATTGGGACATTGGGACATTAGGACATTAGAACATTAGAACGTCAGAACATTAGGACATCAGAACATTAGGACATTAGAACATTAGGACATTAGGACATTAGGACATCAGAACATTAGAACATTAGAACATTAGGACATTAGGACATTAGGACATTAGAACATTAGGACATTAGAACATTAGAACGTCAGGACATTAGGACATTAGAACATTAGGACATTAGAACCTTAGAACATTAGGACATTAGGACATTAGAACATTAGGACATCAGGACATTAGAACCTTAGAACATTAGGACATTAGGACATTAGAACATTAGGACATCAGGACATTAGGACATTAGAACATTAGGACATTAGGACATTAGAACATTAGGACATTAGGACATTAGGACATTAGGACATCAGAACATTAGGACATCAGAACATTAGGACATCAAAACATTAGGACATTAGGACATCAGGACATCAGAACATTAGGACATTAGGACATTAGGACATCAGAACATTAGGACATTAGGACATCAAAACATTAGGACATTAGAACATTAGGACATTAGAACCTTAGAACATTAGGACATTAGGACATTAGAACATTAGGACATCAGGACATTAGAACCTTAGAACATTAGGACATTAGGACATTAGAACATTAGGACATCAGGACATTAGGACATTAGAACATTAGGACATTAGGACATTAGAACATTAGGACATTAGAACATTAGGACATTAGGACATCAGAACATTAGGACATCAAAACATTAGGACATTAGGACATCAGGACATCAGAACATTAGGACATTAGGACATTAGGACATCAGAACATTAGGACATTAGGACATCAAAACATTAGGACATTAGGACATTAGGACATTAGAACATTAGGACATTAGGACATTAGGACATTAGAACATTAGAACATTAGGACATTAGGACATTAGAACATTAGGACATTAGAACATTAGAACGTCAGGACATTAGGACATTAGGACATTAGGACATTGGGACATTAGAACATTAGGACATTAGAACATTAGAACGTCAGGACATTAGGACATTAGAACATTAGGACATTAGAACATTAGAACATTAGGACATTAGGACATTAGAACATTAGAACATTAGGACATTAGAACATTAGAACGTCAGGACATTAGGACATTAGGACATTAGAACCTTAGAACATTAGGACATTCGGACATTAGAACATTAGGACATTAGAACATTAGAATATTAGATCATTAGGACATTAGAACATTAGGATATTAGAACATTAGAACGTCAGGACATTAGGACATTAGAACATTAGGACATTAGAACCTTAGAACATTAGGACATTAGGACATTAGAACATTAGGACATCAGGACATTAGGACATTAGAACATTAGGACATTAGGACATTAGAACATTAGAACATCAGGACATTAGAACATTAGGACATCAGAACATTAGGACATTAGGACATCAGAACATTAGGACATCAGAACATTAGGACATTAGGACATCAAAACATTAGGACATCAGAACATTAGGACATTAGAATATTAGAACATTAGGACATTAGAACATTAGGACATCAGGACATCAAAACATTAGGACATTAGAACATTAGGACATCAGAACATTAGGACATTAGAATATTAGAACATTAGGACATTAGGACATTAGAACATTAGGACATTAGAACATTAGGACATTAGAACATTAGAACGTCAGGACATTAGGACATTAGAACATTAGGACATTAGGACATTAGAACATTAGGACATTAGGACATTAGAACATTAGGACATCAGGACATCAAAACATTAGGACATTAGAACATTAGGACATCAGAACATTAGGACATTAGAACATTAGGACATTAGGACATTAGGACATCAGAACATCAGAACATTAGAACATTAGAACATTAGGACATCAGAACATTAGGACATTAGAACATTAGGACATTAGGACATGGCTCAGTGTAGTACAGGAGCTTTAAACACGGTGAGCAGCTCCAGACCTGGACTTTGGACCTGGACCCAGGACTGGTCTCTCAGAGGGTCTGGATCAGAGACTGAATCTGGTTTAGATCTGGTTTAGGCCGTGACAGTGGCTTAGTGGTGAAGCAGCGCCCTCTGACCAGGAGGCCGCTGCATATCTGAGGTTCACCGCAGAAGTACGAGGGTCTGCTCTAATCCTGGTCTGGTCTTGGTTTAGTCCTGGTCAAGTCCTGGTTTGTTCCTGGTTAAGTCCTGGTTTAGTCCTGATTTAGTCCTGGTCGAGTCTTGCTCTGTTCCTGGTTCAGTCCTGGTCTAGTCCTGGTCTTGGTTTAGTCCTGGTCTGGTCCTGGTCTTGATCCCTTGTTTACAGTCATTACCTGTTTGTGGGACCCCCCGGGAGGCCATTGTGGAGCCCCAGGGGATTGTGGGAAATGGAGTTGTTATGTAAATGAGGCTTTAGTGAAGCGTGTCCTGTCTGAGCCTCGGCCAATCACAGCGCAGCACGTTCAGAGATGAGCCAATCACAGCGCAGCACGGTCCTTTCAAATGGAGATGCTCTTCAAAGAAAGACCTGCTTTAATATGAATGAACTACTACTACTACTACTACTACTACTACTACTACTGCTACTATTACTACTATTAGTACTACTATTACTGCTGTTACGACTGTTAAAGTAACTGATTAAACAGCCTAGTTTGATTTGAATTGAACTGAATGAATGGAACATTGATGTGGAAAACCTTCCAGAAGAAACATTTTGAGGACCATTTCATCACTGAGCGAAACAAGAACGAGGCCTTTCCCGATGTGTTCACCTGGCGCCCCCTGGAGGCTGCTGTTCATCCTAACCCTAAAGAAACAAGAGCTCAGACTTCAGCCCGAGAAAACTGTGGAGTCCAATGGAGCTGAACTAAACCAGGACTAAACCAGGACTAAACGAGAACTAAACCAGGACTGAACCAGGACTGAACCAGAACTAAACCAGGACTAAATCAGAACTGAACCAGGACTGAACCAGGACTGAACCAGGACTAAACCAGAACAAAACCAGGACTAAACCAGGCTGTGGTCCCTCCTGTGGACAGCTGCACTAGAGCAGAGCGTTTTTTTTTTTTTACATTTGGACCAAAACGACGACGCGACGCTGCCCAAACCTACGAGTGTCACCATGAAGAACATCGAACTGGAGAAGGAAGTGACGTCACAGGGAACGGGAGCCGGTTTCGACCGTCGTGGGACAGGTTAGTTTTATCCTGCTGATGATGTGATGTTTCAATCCACGACTAGAACATGGAGAAACATCTGAGAACAGTTTGGAGAAACATCTGAGGAGAAGAAGCTCACCAGAGTTTTTAGACTCGGCCTGATCCTGGTCTGATTTCACTTTTTAAAAAACGCCATTTATACAGCCATCCCCCCTCCCCCTGTCCCCGGGCCCCTGTCCCCGGGCCCCTGTCCCCTCTCCCCGGGCTCTGCTGCAGCTGGGGCCCGCTGTGAGAGGCTGGACCCGTCCTCTCTCTCCTCTCCTCCCTCGTGTCCTCCTCTCCGGGGCTCTCCTCCCGGTCTGTGTCCCCTCCGGTGAGGGCCCGGGAAGGCTCCGGTGAGGGCCCGGGGCCGGTGGAGAGAGGGAGGAGGAGGAAGGATGAAAGAATGAACGAAAAATGAACAGATGAATGAGCGGAGTAACGGCCGGCGGCGAGGGGCGGGGCCTGCGCTGTGATTGGCCCAGAGCGCGGAGGGGGCGGGAGCAGCTCGGGGAAAGCCGCGCGCTGATTGGCTGAGGGCGGGATGGTCTGGCGCGGTTAAGAAGACGCCGGTTTGAGAAGTTTTAAACTGAACCGAAGCTCCGCGGAGAAAAAACACAAACTACGGACGGAATTAGCCGGGAATATACCGGGAATAACACCGGGAACAAGCCACACGCGGCTCCTCACGGACACACCGGAGCAGGAGCCCCGGAGCATGGTCCAGCACATGGAACTCGGGGTCGTGAAGACCGAGGCGGAGCACGGAGCGGAGCCGCCGCAGAGGCCGTGCAGAGCGGCCGCGGGGCACATCAAGAGGCCGATGAACGCCTTCATGGTTTGGTCCAAGATCGAGCGGCGGAAGATCACGGCGCGGGCCCCGGACCTGCACAACGCGGAGATCTCCAAACAGCTGGGCCGCCGCTGGAAGTCCCTCCCCGAGGCCGACAAGGTCCCGTTCATCCGGGAGGCGGAGCGGCTCCGGCTCCAGCACATGGCCGACTACCCGGACTACAAGTACCGGCCCAAGAAGAAGGCCCGGACCGAGGGCTGCCCCGCGGCCAGAGCCCCGACCCCCTCCAGAGCCCCCGCCCCGGCCCCGCTGCACAAACACGCCCCCCCGGGACCCCCGGGGCCCCCGGTCCACAAGAAGCCCCGCACCGGGAGAGCCGCGGGGTCCGGCGGGAGGAACGGCTCTCAGAGGCCGCAGCACGGGCTCCCGCACCCGGGACTGGAGGAGCAGAGACACCGCTACCCGGAGCACCGAGTTCCCGAGCACCGGTGAGAACGACTCCAAGAACGCGTTAAATCACGACTAGTACCCGGTGTGTAGTACACGGACTGTAGTACAGTGTGTAGTACCCGGTCTGTAGTACCCGGTCTGTAGTACACAGTAGTACACGGTCTGTAGTACACGGACTGTAGTACAGTGTGTAGTACCCGGTCTGTAGTACCCGGTCTGTAGTACACAGTAGTACACGGTCTGTAGTACACGGACTGTAGTACACGGACTGTAGTACACGGACTGTAGTACAGTGTGTAGTACCCGGTCTGTAGTACCTGGTCTGTAGTACCCAGTCTGTAGTACACATTCAGTCACTGAGCAGCTCTGGTCTGAAGCTCCTGAACCAAACTGACCCTGTGACCTTTGGTCCAAGTTCTGATGTTCTGATGTTCCTCCTCAAAAACACCTGGAGTTGTGTTTGTTTCAGTCACATGTTTGAGGAACTCTTTATTATTAGTCTGTCTACATCTCCAAAGCTCCAAACGCTCTGTTCCACCTTGTGATGTCATCAAGTGGTAGTTTTCAAGTGAACAGCTCCTTTTACCTTTAGTTCAGTCGAGATCGACAATTCCAGGACTGAAATGATCCAAATGATTCTAGTGAAGGTGTGTGGAGTTTAAAAACACAGTGGAGCACTTCCTGTATCACCACATGATGACATCACAAGGTGGAACAGCATTTTGAGCTTTGGAGATGTTGACAGAATAATAAAGGGTTTCTCAAAACTGAAACGGTTAAATGTGCAGGGTTTGTGTTAAACGTGTGACTGAGGAGCGTCGTCTAAAATATCGATGGACGGTGGAACGATTCTGCGTCGATGTTCAGGGGCGGGGTCATATTTCAATATCGTTTATTAATAAAACAAAGCAGATTGGCCACAGGGGGCGTCAGTGATGTTTGGAGGCGATGACATCACTTCCTGTTTGGACATTCTCAGGTTCTTTGAGGACTCGGACTCGGACGACGAAGACTCTGAGGAGGAGGAGGAGGAGGGGCAGGGATACGTCTCCATGACGACAGAGCAGCGCCGCTACATCATCCACAAAACGCTCACGAGACACAACTCCACCTCCGACCCCGAAGAGCCAGGTCAGACCCCGAGATAGTCCTAGACCTAGTCTTAGACCTAGTCCTAATCCCAGACCTGATCCCGTTCAGGTTTGGTCTCTTTAGTCCTGCTTTAGTCCAGTTTTAGTCCTGGTCGTAACCCAGCCTCTCTCTCTCTTCAGACCTGGATGACGCTCGCTCGGAGGACCTCAGCGAGGACTTCCCTCTTAGCCCCGCCCTCTCTGACCCCTGGACCTCGCCTGGCCCCGCCCTCTGCCAGCCCTCAAATCCGCTCCTGAACCTGGACCAGGACCTGGACTTGGACCTGGACTTGGACTGGTGCAGCGAGGTCTCTGTCCGGTCCCACTTTGAGTTCCCGGACTACAGGACCCACAGAGACTGGCTCCAGGCCCACCTCACAGACCTGGTCTTCAGCTACTGAGGGTCTGGACCAGGATCGGGTCTGGACCTGGATCTTAAAGTGACTTCACGCTGAGCCTTTACGTTACAGCGGATCTTCCTCGGACTGTTTGGACTAGACATGCCGATATATCGGTGGATATATCAGGCCGATATTTGGCCTTGTTAGCGTATGGACTTTGGGCCGATATTTGGTTTGGTCGATCTGCTGCAGAATGAACCTGGAGGAAGAGCAGACCACACGGACCAGACTCGGACTTGATTAGAAGTTGGGGGGGAGTTTGTCTTAAAATTAAATAATCAAAATCGGCCTTAAAATATCGATAGGATTTATCGGTTTCTCTAAACACTCGGATCTCCAGTTTGGACTGAACCAAGTCCGGACTCTGGAACTCGAATACCTCTAATCAACTGTCTGCCTCAGCACATAGACCTGGTTTAGTCCTGGTTTAGTCCCAGGCCTTCGGTTTAGATCTGGTCTAAGATTTGAGACCCGGCAGATTTTGGATTTTGTTTTTTTCGTTTGTGAAGTGTCGCTTGAACGCTTCACCTTTGACCTCGACCCCTCCCCCCCTCCAACTGTGACCTCCTCCCCGACTCCAAACAAAGGGCTAACGCTAACCCACAGAGCTACCTCCAAACGCCGGGACTGAACCGGGGACTAAACCAGGGACTAAACCAGGACCCAGGTCTGGACCGTCCAAGCTCAGGCCTCACATTTTTAGCAGTCATGTTCTTGTCTCGGTGCCTCTGGACTGGCTGGTTCTGGACTCTGTATCGACCGCGTTCAGGTGTTGGTTTTGTTTTGGACCGGTTTGGTTTTGTTGATTTTTTTTTTTTTTTTTTTTTTTTTTGTGCAATACGTTTGTGAAATAAACGCTGAGACTCAAAGCTTCTCCTGTGTTTAAACGTGTCGGCAGGTCTTTCTCCAGAACACACGGCTGCAGAAGACATTTTCACCAATCAGGAAACTCCAGATTAAATTCAAAGAAATCAGTTTTCTTCTCCTTTCCCCTCCTCTCCTCCTCCCTCGTCTCCTCCTCCCTCGTCTCCTCCTCTCCTCTTCCCTCGTCTCCTCCCCCCTCGTCTCCTCCCCCCTCGTCTCCTCCTCCCTCGTCTCCTCCTCTCCTCTTCCCTTGTCTCCTCCTCCCTCCTCTCCTCTTCCCTCGTCTCCTCCCCCCTCGTCTCCTCCTCCCTCGTCTCCTCCTCCCTCGTCTCCTCCTCTCCTCTTCCCTCGTCTCCTCCCCCCTCGTCTCCTCCTCCCTCGTCTCCTCCTCTCCTCCTCCCTCGTCTCCTCCTCTCCTCTTCCCTCGTCTCCTCCTCCCTCGTCTCCTCCTCCCTCGTCTCCTCCTCCCTCGTCTCCTCCTCTCCTCTTCCCTTGTCTCCTCCTCCCTCGTCTCCTCCTCCCTCGTCTCCTCCTCCCTCGTCTCCTCCTCTCCTCTTCCCTCGTCTCCTCCTCCCTCGTCTCCTCCTCTCCTCTTCCCTCGTCTCCTCCTCCCTCGTCTCCTCCTCCCTCGTCTCCTCCTCCCTCGTCTCCTCCTCTCCTCCTCCCTCGTCTCCTCGTCTCCTCTTCCCTCGTCTCCTCCTCCCTCGTCTCCTCCTCTCCTCCTCCCTCGTCTCCTCCCCCCTCGTCTCCTCCTCTCCTCTTCCCTCGTCTCCTCCTCCCTCCTCTCCTCTTCCCTCGTCTCCTCTCCTCTTCCCTCGTCTCCTCTTCCCTCCTCTCCTCTTCCCTCGTCTCCTTCTCTCCTCTCCTCCTCCCTCGTCTCCTCCTCTCCTCTTCCCTCGTCTCCTCCTCCCTCGTCTCCTCCTCCCTCGTCTCCTCCTCTCCTCTTCCCTCCTCTCCTCTTCCCTCGTCTCCTCCTCCCTCGTCTCCTCGTCTCCTCCTCCCTCGTCTCCTCCTCCCTCGTCTCCTCCTCTCCTCTTCCCTCCTCTCCTCTTCCCTCGTCTCCTCCTCTCCTCCTCCCTCGTCTCCTCCTCTCCTCTTCCCTCGTCTCCACCTCCCTCGTCTCCTCCTCTCCTCTTCCCTCCTCTCCACCTCCCTCGTCTCCTCCTCTCCTCTTCCCTCGTCCCCTCCTCTCCTCTCCCCTCCTCTCCTCTTCCCTCGTCTCCTCCTCCCTCGTCTCCTCCTCTCCTCCTCCCTCGTCTCCTCCTCTCCTCCTCCCTCGTCTCCTCCTCTCCTCTTCCCTCCTCTCCTCTTCCCTCGTCTCCTCCTCTCCTCTCCTCCTCCCTCGTCTCCTCCTCTCCTCTTCCCTCGTCTCCTCCTCCCTCGTCTCCTCCTCTCCTCTTCCCTCCTCTCCTCTTCCCTCCTCTCCTCCTCCCTCGTCTCCTCCTCTCCTCTTCCCTCCTCTCCTCTTCCCTCGTCTCCTCCTCTCCTCTTCCCTCGTCTCCTCCTCTTCTCCTCCCTCGTCTCCACCTCCCTCGTCTCCTCCTCTCCTCTTCCCTCGTCTCCTCCTCTCCTCTTCCCTCGTCTCCTCCTCTCCTCTTCCCTCGTCCCCTCCTCTCCTCTTCCCTCCTCTCCTCCTCCCTCGTCTCCTCCTCCCTCGTCTCCTCCTCTCCTCCTCCCTCGTCTCCTCCTCCCTCGTCTCCTCCTCTCCTCTTCCCTCGTCTCCTCCTCTCTCGTCTCCTCCTCTCCTCTTCCCTCCTCTCCTCTTCCCTCATCTCCTCCTCTCCTCTTCCCTCGTCTCCTCCTCTCCTCCTCCCTCGTCTCCTCCTCTCCTCCTCCCTCGTCTCCTCCTCTCCTCTTCCCTCCTCTCCTCCTCCCTCGTCTCCTCCTCTCCTCTTCCCTCCTCTTCCCTTGTCTCCTCCTCTCCTCTTCCCTCCTCTCCTCTTCCCTCCTCTCCTCCTCCTTCGTCTCCTCCTTTCCTCCTCCCTCGTCTCCTCCTCCCTCGTCTCCTCCTCCCTCGTCTCCTCCTCTCCTCCTCCCTCATCTCCTCCTCCCTCGTCTCCTCCTCTCCTCTTCCCTCGTCTCCTCTTCCCTCGTCTCCTCCTCCCTCGTCTCCTCCTCTCCTCTTCCCTCGTCTCCTCCTCCCTCGTCTCCTCCTCTCCTCCTCCCTCGTCTCCTCCTCCCTCGTCTCCTCCTCTCCTCCTCCCTCGTCTCCTCCTTCCTCGTCTCCTCCTCCCTCGTCTCCTCTTCCCTCCTCTCCTCCTCCCTCGTCTCCTCCTCTCCTCTTCCCTCGTCTCCTCCTCCCTCGTCTCCTCCTCCCTCGTCTCCTCCTCCCTCCTCTCCTCCTCCCTCGTCTCCTCCTCCCTCGTCTCCTCCTCTCCTCTTCCCTCGTCTCCTCCCCCCTCGTCTCCTCCTCTCCTCTTCCCTCGTCTCCTCCTCCCTCGTCTCCTCCTCCCTCCTCTCCTCCTCCCTCGTCTCCTCCTCCCTCGTCTCCTCCTCTCCTCTTCCCTCGTCTCCTCCTCCCTCGTCTCCTCCTCTCCTCTTCCCTCGTCTCCTCCTCCCTCGTCTCCTCGTCTCCTCTTCCCTCGTCTCCTCCTCTCCTCTTCCCTCGTCTCCTCCTCCCTCGTCTCCTCCTCTCCTCCTCCCTCGTCTCCTCCTCCCTCGTCTCCTCTTCCCTCCTCTCCTCCTCCCTCGTCTCCTCCTCTCCTCTTCCCTCGTCTCCTCCTCCCTCCTCTCCTCCTCCCTCCTCTCCTCCTCCCTCGTCTCTTCCTCTCCTCTTCCCTCGTCTCCTCCTCCCTCGTCTCCTCCTCCCTCGTCTCCTCCTCTCCTCTTCCCTCGTCTCCTCCTCCCTCGTCTCCTCCTCCCTCGTCTCCTCCTCTCCTCTTCCCTCGTCTCCTCCTCCCTCGTCCCCTCGTCTCCTCGTCTCCTCTTCCCTCGTCTCCTCTTCCCTCGTCTCCTTCTCCCTCGTCTCCTCCTCCCTCGTCTCCTCCTCTCCTCCTCCCCTCCTCTCCTCCTCCCTCGTCTCCTCCTCTCCTCTTCCCTCGTCTCCTCCTCCCTCGTCTCCTCCTCTCCTCCTCTCCTCCTCCCTCCTCTCCTCCTCCCTCGTCTCCTCCTCTCCTCTTCCCTCGTCTCCTCCTCCCTCGTCTCCTCCTCCCTCGTCTCCTCCTCTCCTCCTCCCCTCCTCCCTCCGCTCCTCCTCTCCTCCTCCCCTCCTCCCTCCTCTCCTCCTCCCTCGTCTCCTCCTCTCCTCCTCCCTCGTCTCCTCCTCCCTCGTCTCCTCCTCTCCTTTTCCCTCGTCTCCTCCTCCCTCGTCTCCTCGTCTCCTCTTCCCTCGTCTCCTCTTCCCTCGTCTTCTCCTCCCTCGTCTCCTCCTCCCTCGTCTCCTCCTCTCCTCTTCCCTCGTCTCCTCCTACCTCGTCTCCTCCTCTCCTCCTCCCTCATCTCCTCCTCTCCTCTTCCCTCGTCTCCTCCTCCCTCGTCTCCTCCTCCCTCGTCTCCTCCTCCCTCGTCTCCTCCTCCCTCGTCTCCTCCTCCCTCGTCTCCTCCTCCCTCCTCTCCTCCTCTCCTCCTCTCCTCCTCCCTCGTCTCCTCCTCCCTCGTCTCCTCCTCTCCTCTTCCCTCGTCTCCTCCCCCCTCGTCTCCTCCTCCCTCGTCTCCTCCTCTCCTCCTCCCTCGTCTCCTCCTCCCTCGTCTCCTCCTCTCCTCCTCCCTCGTCTCCTCCTCCCTCGTCTCCTCCTCTCCTCTTCCCTTGTCTCCTCCTCCCTCGTCTCCTCCTCCCTCGTCTCCTCCTCCCTCGTCTCCTCCTCTCCTCTTCCCTCGTCTCCTCCTCCCTCGTCTCCTCCTCTCCTCTTCCCTCGTCTCCTCCTCCCTCGTCTCCTCCTCCCTCGTCTCCTCCTCTCCTCCTCCCTCGTCTCCTCTTCCCTCGTCTCCTCCTCCCTCGTCTCCTCCTCTCCTCCTCCCTCGTCTCCTCCTCTCCTCTTCCCTCGTCTCCTCCTCCCTCCTCTCCTCTTCCCTCGTCTCCTCTCCTCTTCCCTCGTCTCCTCTTCCCTCCTCTCCTCTTCCCTCGTCTCCTTCTCTCCTCTCCTCCTCCCTCGTCTCCTCCTCTCCTCTTCCCTCGTCTCCTCCTCCCTCGTCTCCTCCTCCCTCGTCTCCTCCTCTCCTCTTCCCTCCTCTCCTCCTCCCTCGTCTCCTCCTCTCCTCTTCCCTCCTCTCCTCTTCCCTCGTCTCCTCCTCCCTCGTCTCCTCGTCTCCTCCTCCCTCGTCTCCTCCTCCCTCGTCTCCTCCTCTCCTCTTCCCTCCTCTCCTCTTCCCTCGTCTCCTCCTCTCCTCCTCCCTCGTCTCCTCCTCTCCTCTTCCCTCGTCTCCACCTCCCTCGTCTCCTCCTCTCCTCTTCCCTCCTCTCCACCTCCCTCGTCTCCTCCTCTCCTCTTCCCTCGTCCCCTCCTCTCCTCTTCCCTCGTCTCCTCCTCCCTCGTCTCCTCCTCCCTCCTCTCCTCCTCCCTCGTCTCCTCCTCTCCTCTTCCCTCGTCTCCTCCTCCCTCGTCTCCTCCTCTCCTCTTCCCTCGTCTCCTCCTCCCTCCTCTCCTCCTCCCTCGTCTCCTCGTCTCCTCCTCCCTCGTCTCCTCCTCCCTCCTCTCCTCCTCCCTCGTCTCCTCCTCTCCTCCTCCCTCCTCTCCTCCTCCCTCGTCTCCTCCTCTCCTCTTCCCTCGTCTCCTCCTCCCTCGTCTCCTCCTCTCCTCTTCCCTCGTCTCCTCCTCCCTCGTCTCCTCCTCTCCTCTTCCCTCGTCTCCTCCTCCCTCGTCTCCTCCTCCCTCGTCTCCTCCTCCCTCGTCTCCTCTTCCCTCGTCTCCTCCTCCCTCCTCTCCTCCTCCCTCGTCTCCTCTTCCCTCCTCTCCTCTTCCCTCGTCTCCTCCTCTCCTCTTCCCTCCTCTCCTCCTCCCTCGTCTCCTCCTCTCCTCTTCCCTCGTCTCCTCCTCTCCTCCTCCCTCGTCTCCTCGTCTCCTCTTCCCTCGTCTCCTCCTCTCCTCTTCCCTCGTCTCCTCCTCCCTCGTCTCCTCCTCTCCTCCTCCCTCGTCTCCTCTTCCCTCGTCTCCTCCTCCCTCGTCTCCTCCTCCCTCGTCTCCTCGTCTCCTCTTCCCTCGTCTCCTCCTCCCTCGTCTCCTCCTCCCTCGTCTCCTCCTCCCTCGTCTCCTCGTCTCCTCTTCCCTCGTCTCCTCCTCCGCTCACAGGTTGGACTCGTGTTTTTGACTGAACAGTTTTATTGAGACAAAAACATTTCAGAACATTCGGCCAATCAGACGCAGCGTTACAATTTCACCTTAAGCTCCAGAGTCAAAAATAAAGTACAGAATAAACAGATAAATAAATAAATGTGTAAAAATATTTTATAAAAATAAAAAAACAGATGAATTTAAATAAACACTGTAAAAAAAAAAAAAAAAAAACACAGCAAAGTGACGTCTGTGAGAACCAGATCTGATCCAAACACACTTCAGGAATAAGACTCAAAAGGCTCAGATTTCATAAAGTTTCAAACTGTGACAAACTTTATCTTTGTCACAAATAAATAAACAAACAAATAAATAAAGTGCTTCAGATTGAAACCCGTTTAAAATCTACAGTTTGAACAGAAACTCGCCGCCGCGTTTGTTTGTGCTGCAGTGTTTGGAGTTTCAGCGAATACAGTCAGCCAATCACACACAGAGACACTGTGGGCCAATCACACGCAGAGACACTGTGGGCCAATCACACACAGAGACACTGTGGGCCAATCATACGCAGAGACACTTATCGGCCAATCACACGCAGAGACACTGTCGGCCAATCACACGCAGAGACACTGTGGGCCAATCATACGCAGAGACACTTATCGGCCAATCACACGCAGAGACACTGTCGGCCAATCACACGCAGAGACACTGTCGGCCAATCACACGCAGAGACAACACTATCGGCCAATCAGACACAATTAACATTCAGCCAATCAAATGTAGTTTACAGCACTATCAGCCAATCAGAGGTGGTGTACATTCCGCCAATCAGGCGCAGCGTGACAGAACATTCGGCCAATCAGAGGCGGTGAACAGTAAAAATGGAGCAGCTCCGAGTCACGGAGGGAAACAGCAGCGATGGAGGACGCCATGTTTGTAGTTCTGTCCACAGACTTTTGTAGTTCTTTGAACATTCTTTGATTCAACAAGAAGAAAAGTCCAAAATCCAGAATCTTCTACTCAGTCAAGGTTAAGATCCAGGACCAGGACTAGACCGGGACTTTAACCAGGACCAGACCAGGACTACAGGACTAGACCAGGACTAGACCATAGTCTTGAACCAACTTTGTGCTTTTGTTCATTTTCAGAGAGGAGGAGGGAGGAGCGTAAAAGAGGTGTATTCAGGTCTGGTCTCTGGTCCCGTCTCTGGTCCTGTCTCAGGTCCCGTCTCAGGTCCCGTCTCAGGTCCTTCTTTGGTCCGTAGATCTAGACTTGGGGGCTGGTTTCTTATCTTTGGTCTGGACTCGAGGCGTCTCCATGACACAGTTCATCACCCGAATCTGGACCAGGACTTTCTTCAGGTCCTGCAGGATCCTGACCAGAACCTGGAACACAAGACCAGTTTAAGACCAGGTCAGATCCACCTGTAGAGATCTTGCAGACCCCTCTAAACCAGTTGAGATCCTGGTCCAGACCTGGTTTTGGCTCCCGTCTTCAGGGATTTGGGTCTCTCTGTTGATCTTGGCCTCAATCTCATCCCAGAGACCGGACTTGGTCTGGAGCAGTGTCCTTCACAATAAAACACAGGAGACTTTCACAATAAAACACTGGAAACTTTCACAATAAAACACTGGAGACTTTCATATTAATAATCTGACCTGATCTCAGAGCACCTGAACCTGCCCTGAACCCATCCTGAACCTGCCCTGAACCTGCCCTGAACCCGCCCTGTCGTAGCTCCGCTCGAGTTTCTTCAGGTCTGATTCTAGTTCCATGGGGTGAACACAGGGGGCGATGTCGAGCGCTCAGGGGTGTTACTGAACACCAGAACTTTCCAATGAAATTTAAAAAATGGAAAACGTCCAGACAAACAACAAACACACACAGACACAGAAATGGAGTGAATGCGTGTGTGTGTGTGTGTGTGTGTGTGTGTGTGTGTCTGTGTGTGTGTTTGTGTGTCTGACCTGAGGCTGAGGAGCAGAGACTCGGTGTTTTCTCTGAGGCAGCGGCTCAGGTCACTCACAGGTGACAGGAGCGACTGCAGCGCCAGGGCCTGCGGACAGGGGCGGGGCAGGGGGCGGGGCATAGACACAGAGGGGGAGGAGTCCACAGTTTAAACACTCGGCGTTTGTATCTGGGCACGCTCAGTGTGAACAACAGGACATGTCCCCACATGAGCTCCTCTGATTGGACACTCACCTCTTGTGTTCTGCGCTCTGATTGGTTCATGTTGAAGTCCAGCTGTGACTCGGAGGCACCCCCTGGAGGAAGCTTCTGGAAGTTCAGTCCAGCATCTGGGACCTGCTGCACCAACTGCGAGAGAAACAGAAGTCTAAAACAGGTCTGAACCAGGTCTGAACCAGGTCTGAACCAGGTCTGAACCAGGTCTAAACCAGGTCTGAACGGTCGTACCTCCTCAGTGGTGCAGACAGTGGCTCCAGGTGCATCTTGGGAAGTAAAGTCCGTCTCTGCGTCTCCGGCGACATCGTGGATCTCTCTTGCCAAGATCGCCAAGTCTTTGGCTAAGTCCTGACTCAGTCTGAGGACCACAAAGTCCAGTTAGACCAGGATTAAACCGGGACTAAACCAGGACTAAACCAAGACTAAACCAGAACTAAACCAGGACCCCATACTTTGCGATCTCTGCGCTGTGATTGGTCCAGGTCTGGTAGGGGTCGTCCTCTGATTGGATGGGGACAGTGGAGGGGGCGGGCTCTTCCTCCTCTGATGAAGACGAGGCTTTGAGTTTCCGAGCTCCTGCCGAGTCACAAACAGAGAGAAAAACACAGAGATGAAAACACAAACAGAGAGAGAAAAACACAAATATGGAATTGGCCAGAGTCCATGGAGCCGAATCGCGCCCATGTTCACTTCCTGTTTGGAACGCGGCGGGTTAGCTCTGTCCGCAGATCTATGCATGTGTGTGTCGTGTCTGTGGAGCAGGATTCTAACCGGCTCCGGCCTTGGACCCATTGGACCTGGTTCTGGACCTGGTTCTGGTCTGGCTCTGCTTGGCCCCGCCCCCTTTATCTCCAACAGATGACTTCCTGTTCAGCTCTGCGTTCCGATTGGCCAAGGAGCGAGCTGCAAAAAACATACAGACACAAACTGTCCAATCACAGCTCGACCACCTAGACCCCCTAAACCAGTTCAGACCCCCTGTAGACCCCCTGTAGAACCCTCTGTAGACCCCCTGTAGACCCCCTGTAGACCCTCTGTAGACCCTCTGTAGACCCCCTGTAGACCCCCTGTAGACCCTCTGTGTGGTCCTGTGTGGTCCTGTGTGGTTCTGTGTGGTTCTGTGTGGTCCTGTGTGGTTCTGTCTCTGTGTGGTCCTGTGTGGTCCTGTGTGGTCCTGTGTGGTCCTGTGTGGTTCTGTCTCTGTGTGGTCCTGTGTGGTCCTGTGTGGTCCTGTGTGGTTCTGTGTGGTCATGTGTGGTTCTGTGTGGCTCTGTCTCTGTGTGGTCCTGTGTGGTCCTGTGTGGTCCTGTGTGGTCCTGTGTGGTTCTGTGTGGTTCTGGTTCTCAGTACCTGAGCGGAGCACTGGGGGCAGTAGTGAGCACAGCTGGACAGTGGAACTTTGAACTTTGAAGATAAACTTTGCTAAAGAGACGAGAAGCAGCTCAAAACAAACACACTTCTGTCTCGTGGTTTTCTCGCCTCTTTTTCCACAGATGTGTCTAAAACCTGCAGGGGGCGCCGTGCGGTTTGTTCATGTGTGGCTCTATTTCGTCTGTTTGGGTCAGTTCTCAGACTGACTGTGAGCGCCCTCTGGTGGTGGTTTCACAGAACACAGCCTTTACATTAGAAACATTTGAAAGAATAAATACAATGACGCTTGGAAGTCAGTGACCCTTTAGACCCTCTTTAGACCCCCTTTAGACTCCTCTTTAGACCCCCTTTAGACCCTCTTTAGACTCCTCTTTAGACCCCCTTTAGACCCCCTTTAGACCCTCTTTAGACTCCTCTTTAGACCCCCTTTAGACTCCTCTTTAGACCCCCTTTAGACCCTCTTTAGACCCTCTTTAGACCCCTCTTTAGACCCTCTGTAGACCCCCTTTAGACCCCCTTTAGACTCCTCTTTAGACCCCCTTTAGACCCTCTTTAGACTCCTCTTTAGACCCCCTTTAGACCCCCTTTAGACCCTCTTTAGACTCCTCTTTAGACCCCCTTTAGACTCCTCTTTAGACCCTCTTTAGACCCCTCTTTAGACCCCCTTTAGACCCTCTTTAGACTCCTCTTTAGACCCCCTTTAGACCCTCTTTAGACCCTCTTTAGACCCCTCTTTAGACCCCCTTTAGACCCCCTTTAGACCCCCTTTAGACCCCCTTTAGACCCTCTTTAGACTCCTCTTTAGACCCCCTTTAGACCCTCTTTAGACCCTCTTTAGACTCCTCTTTAGACCCCCTTTAGACCCCCTTTAGACCCCCTTTAGACCCTCTTTAGACCCGCTTTAGACTCCTCTTTAGACCCTCTTTAGACCCTCTTTAGACCCCTCTTTAGACCCCCTTTAGACCCTCTTTAGACCCTCTTTAGACCCTCTTTAGACCCCTCTTTAGACCCTCTGTAGACCCCCTTTAGACCCCCTTTAGACTCCTCTTTAGACCCCCTTTAGACCCTCTTTAGACTCCTCTTTAGACCCCCTTTAGACCCCCTTTAGACCCTCTTTAGACTCCTCTTTAGACCCCCTTTAGACCCTCTTTAGACCCTCTTTAGACCCTCTTTAGACCCTCTTTAGACCCCCTTTAGAACCTCTGTAGACCCCCCCATAAACCAGTTGAGATCCGGCTCAGACCTGAGTTCTCGCTGTCGCTGGCCCCGGTGAAAGATCCAGTCCGGTTCCGAGGCAGAGCCAGAATGTCCAGGCGTGAGAGCTTCTTGGTCTCTGGTCTGGTCTCTGGTCTGGTTTCTGGTCTGGTCTCTGGTCCGGACTCGGTTTTAGTCTTTTGGGGGTCTGGGGTCTTGGTCTTGGTTGGTTCTGGTTCTTCAGTGTCAGACTCCAGTCGGGCCCTGCGGAGCATGGAGGCTCTGGTGGGACGTGGTGCAGACAGACTGTTGGACCGGACCAGGACCTGAGACTGGGACCCAGACTTCTTCTCCACCTGAGAAAAGAGACCAAGTTTAGACCGGGTTTAGACCTGCGTCTGACCTGGTTTAGACCAGGTTTAGACCTGGTTTGGCCTGGTTTAGACCTGAGGACAGTGGCAGGAACCTGATGACCTCTGGAGATGAGATATTTGGCCTGAGGAGCACTGAGGTGGTGACACGTTTTGTCTTTGCAAAACAAAAATATAAATATCAAATATAAAAAGATTAAAGCTCCACTACGTAACATTTCATCCCAATGGAACGCAGGCGTTTGATCATGTTTCACCTGGAGAACATGTGTCCTACAGTGAGCTCGCCTCTCCACAGACCTGACTACCTCCATGGAGAAGTCTTTGCCTGTAAAGTTCCACAGTGTGGTATTAAACTGGTCTGTCTCCATGGAGACCGTTGCAGAGTGCATGTGTGACTCAGAGTCGGAGCAGTGGGCGGGGACAGGGGGTAGGTGAAACTCAGGATTATTCAAACATGAATCACAAACCGTTTTCTTCTCTGGCCCCGCCCCCTCCACGTGACAGCGCCGTTTTTCCGACAGACGGTCCCTCGCCGAGACCGAGCCCAGACCAGAACCAGACCCAGAACCAGGTCTAGACCCAGAACCAGGTCTAGACCCGGCTGTGGTCCGGTCTTTGTGACCTGAGGAGGAACAGGGCAGAGTCAAGTAAAAGACTAAACCAGGACTAACCCAGGACTAAACCAGGACTAACCCAGGACTAACCCAAGACTAACCCAGAACTAAACCAGGACTAACCCAGGACTAACCCAAGACTAACCCAGAACTAAACCAGGACTAACCCAAGACTAAACCAGGACTAAACCAAGACTAACCCAAGACTAACCCAGGACTAACCCAGGACTAACCCAGGTCTAACCCAGGACTAACCCAGGACTAACCCAGGACTAAACCAAGACTAACCCAGGACTAACCCAGGACTAAACCAAGACTAACCCAGAACTAAACCAGGACTAACCCAAGACTAAACCAGGACTAAACCAAGACTAACCCAAGACTAACCCAGGACTAACCCAGGACTAACCCAGGTCTAACCCAGGACTAACCCAGGACTAACCCAGGACTAACCCAAGACTAACCCAGAACTAAACCAGGACTAACCCAAGACTAAACCAGGACTAAACCAAGACTAACCCAAGACTAACCCAGGACTAACCCAGGACTAACCCAGGTCTAACCCAGGACTAACCCAGGACTAACCCAGGACTAAACCAAGACTAACCCAGGTCTAACCCAGGACTAACCCAGGCCTGACCTCTGTGTGTGTTGGAGGAGCGTCTCTTGGCGCCGTTGTGCCCTTGGGCCTGGGCACTGGGGCGTTTGGAGGCGTTTTCGTTGTGGGCGCTGACCACGCTCGCCGTGCTCACGCTGTCCAAGTCCGAGTCCGAGTCCAGAGCCAAGGGCTGCCACAGGAAGTCTGCCGAGATCAGGTCCTGTGGGGACAAGACCGGTTATGATCCTCTTGTAGACCCACAGAGATCCTCCTAAAGATGAAGTTCTCATTCTCGTCTAAACCGGGTCAGATCCTGGTCCAGCCCATGTTCACAGGACGTCCAGTCTCGACTAAAAATGTCCATCCATCCATCCATTTTCTCCCGCTTAATCCGGCTGGGTCGCGGTGGCAGCACGCTGCCCATTACTCTGTGCACCAGATCCACTAAAAATGTTCAAATTCAAAATTATTATTTTTTTTCTGTAATTTGTTTTATTTCTTTTTTCACACTGTTGTTTTTCATTTCATTTCTTCAAATCAAAACAGGAAATGCTGCAGTGAAAAGGAAAAAAATAATTTGTAAATAACACAAAATGAGACCACATTTTAGAAGGATTGCACATCAGGTTTTGGTTTTGGCGATCTGCCCCCGCTAAACCAGTTCAGATCCAAGTCTAAACCTCGTACCGGGTCCAGGTCTCTGAGGGAGGGCTGGCTGGAGATGTGAGGCAGTTTCTTCCTCTGAACCTCGTCAGGTCGGTCTCTGGTGAAGCTCTCCTGACGAAAGAACCCCCCAGACACCGTCTCTGGTCTGGACTCTGGTCTGGACTCTGGTCTGGACTCTGGCCTGGTCTCAGCTCTGGTCCCGTGGGTCCTCAGATCTGGAGCAGAGGTGTTGGGTTTGATCCCGGTTCTCCTGGGCTCCTGGTTCAGATGTCGTATCAGGACTGTGGTGGGTGGGGTCTTGGTTCGGTCTAAAAACAGGACACAGTTAAACCCGGTTCTGTTCTGTAAATATTCAATTTATTAATGTTCAGATCTTGATTTGGGACAAAATGTTGAAGTCCAAACTGGTGGATCTAAACTAGGTCGCTGCAGCGCCCTCTAGTGTCGCATTTACAGTTTAGCTTCAAACAGAAACGCTCTTTTCCCACTCACCCCCACGGCTCTGGAGCCTGTCCTCTGTGGTACCTGCTCTGGACTCTGTGGTACCTGCTCTGGACTCTGTGGTACCTGCTCTGGACTCTGTGGGACTGGTACCTGCTCTGGACTCCGTGGGACTGGTACCTGGTTTGGACTCTGGTTTTAGACCAGGATCAGATCCGATGTAGAAGCAGGAGCTGGGTTTGTCTGGTCTCTGGTCCAGTCTCTGGTCCAGTCTCTGGTCCAGTCTCTGGTCCAGTCTCTGGTGTGGTCTCTGGTGTGGTCTCTGGTCCGGTCTCTGGTCTGGACTCTGTTCTGGACTCTGGACTGGACTCTGGTTCTGGGGTTTTTGAGGTTCTTCTGATCGGCTCACGTCACTCAAACTGTCAGGATCCACATCATCCTGAACCATCAACCGCTGAGCCTCAGGTCTCTCCTGGTCCAGTCTCTGGTCTGGTTCCTGGTCTAGTCTCTGGTCTGGTCTCTGTTCTGTCCTCTGGTCTGGTCTCTGGTCCAGTCTCTGGTCCAGTTTCTGGTCCTGTTTTGTCTGGTGCACACCTGAAGGGAGAGACACTAGTCAGAATGAAGCAACCCAGAGAAAAACCAGGTCTAAACCAGGTCTAACCCAGCTCTAAACTCACCGGGGTCTTGCTTCCTGTGAAGTCCGGGTGAGTCCGGTTTCTCGCCCGGTCTCTGAGGCAGGATCCGACGGGTCTTGGTCTCACCGTGGTCCAAACCCGGTGTGGACTGAGGACTGGACCCGGACTCATCTACTAAACTGGCCCAACGAGAGACCCACCGCGGCCCCTCCTCAGAACCAAGGACCTGCACAGACCAGAACCAGAACCAGGGTCTGAGCGTGGACTAAAACTGGACCAAACCAGATCTAAACCAGGACCAAACCAGGACTAAACCAGGACTAGACCAGTTGTACCTGCACAGGTGTGGAGGAAGTGATGTCACTCAGTCCGCTGTACTCAGGAGAGTCCAGGACTCCAAACACCTGCAACAGACCACAGACCGGTTTAGATCCTCAAGTCTGGTTAGGATCCTGGTCTAGGACCTGGTCTTGGTTAGGACCATAGAACTATAATAAAATGTGGAAGATGAATCCAAGATGGCGTTGTATTGTTTTCCATGGCCTGAGCACATTTCACATTTACTCCCTGATCAACGGCCCAACGCCGGAAAACTATGGCGTTATTTTTGTCTCATTAATATTCACAAACGCACAGACGGGATCTACAGACAGTCATTGGTTTGTACATGTGTTTTGATATCCACAAATCCAAATTTAATATTTATAATTTGTATTTTGGTCTTTACAAATAGATGTGTATTTGTAAATATATTTTTTTTCATCTGCAAAAAAATTAAAAATAACATTTGTAAAACTGAAAATTCTGTTTGTAAAATGTGATTTGCATTTGTGGATCACCAATTACACAAATTCACAGATTTCCTCTGACGTATTTTTGAGATACTCTTTTTGAGAAATCCACAAACGCAGACAGATGGAACACATGGAATCATTTCATAACAACACATCACAACAATTACAGACAATTCTTGAATGTTCCATGGGTCTGTTTGTTCGGAAACAGGTGTAACATTCATGAATCGTCTACGAGGCCAGTTCCTTATTGATTATTAATTCTGATAAGTTGTTACGAAATGATTCCATGTGTTGGCCTCATAGTTTCTTTCTAACTTAACGTCTATAACCACACTGCCCTCTAGTGGACACCTGTGTGTGTGAATCGGTCGGCTGTTTGTGGATCTGTCTGCGTTTGGGGATTTCTCAAAAAGAGTATCTCAAAAATACGTCAGAGGAAATCTGTGAATTTGTGTAATTGGTGATCCACAAATGCAAATCACATTTTACAAACAGAATTTTCAGTTTTACAAATGTTATTTTTAATTTTTTTGCAGATGAAAAAAAATATATTTACAAATACACATCTATTTGTAAAGACCAAAATACAATTATAAATATTAAATTTGGATTTGTGGATATCAAAACACATGTACAAACCAATGACTGTTTGTAGATCTCATCTGTGCGTTTGTGAATATTAATGAGACAAAAATAACCTCATAGAAAATCTGTGACATCAGAAACGTGCAGTTCTGACCAATCAGAGCGAGAGCTGCTAGAGCGGCGCTAGCACAGGCTCAGAGCGGGGCGAGGCTAAATCTTACAAAGCTAACTTTTAAGCGCTTTGACGATTTAAAAAAAATGTAAAGATTATATTGTAAAAATACAGAAGCATCCTAAAAAATCCGACCTTTATGAAAGGTGCTGGTGCCCCGTCAGAACCCGGGCACTTTGATTTCATATAAATCCATCCAGAATTCTTTCAGGGATGGAGCTGCAGTTCCTAAGAGTCGCCACTAGTCGATTTGGGGTCGCGAATAGAGGGGGCGTGTCTTATCCAGTTCTTAGGCTGCGTCTCAATTGTCCCCTTAGCCCTCTGTCTTAGCCCTACCCCTCTGTCTTAGCCCTACCCCTCTGTTGTGCGCGTTCACGAGAGACAGAGGGGTGTCCCAATACTCTTTTCTGTAAGTGCGAGGGCTAAGGGGAAGGGCTGTTCACCCCTCTGAGCAGAGC
The DNA here is from genome assembly GCA_029959045.1 of Taenioides sp. WSHXM2023. NCBI lineage: Eukaryota > Metazoa > Chordata > Actinopteri > Gobiiformes > Gobiidae > Taenioides > Taenioides sp. WSHXM2023. Next base: position 26,591,028 of record CM057103.1, read on the forward strand.
GTTTTCAGATGCACCCTTTGTGCAAAGGGGATAGGCGTGGCTTAACACAAGACGGAGCAAAAACCAACACGGAAATCAGGAAGTGTCGAGCAATCGGGAAGAAATTGGACAAATGTGAGTATTTGCACTCAAGAACCTCATAAAAAGTTGTATAAAACTGTAGTAACTTTTGCAAAGTTGTAGGTATACTCATGGCGCCTGCATTTACGCTTTCTGACATATACGGCTTATCGTAACATGCCCGGTTAGAACTATACGCTTGTTACGGTAGAATGTGTAAAGTATTACGAACATGCATGGCCTAAAAGAACTATATACGCATATATGTTAGACTAGAATGTGTCAAATATATCGCTGTATTTCGCCTCGTAACTCGTCTCATGCGCTTTTAGAACTATACACATGTTACGGTAGAATGTGTAAAGTTTTACGAACATGCATCGCCTAAAATATTATTGTTTCGTTTCGCCTTGTAAATTATCCCCTATTTATATTAAAAACGACATGTTATTAATCACATTTGTATTTTGTTTAGAAATGTCTTGTAGGAGGCTGGACTTGTTGGAGTTGTTCAGCCCAACAAGCTTCAAAAAAGTGGGAGAATTTGAAAATAAAATATAAGGTATATTACATTCTATAATATTTGTAGGTACCAGAACAACAATATATATGTTTATGACTATGTATTAATTTTGTTTTCTTTTTTGTGTGTACCAGGCATCCTCTACAACTCCGTCCACCTCTGCAGCATTTTAATTTTGTGTTACAGTTGATTAAAATTTGATTTACATATGTTGTACAGAGTATAGTCATTTTAACAAATTAAAAAATTAAAAAAACATTTGACTTTTTGCAAAGTTCATTTAAAACAAACTCAAAAGGAGCACAATACTTCAAAACTTTAAAAATAATGTCATATTGTTGCGACTGCAAAGGGGTGTCCCATTTCTAAGGGTTTAAAACACACCCCTTTGCCTTACCCTCTGTTTAAAGACAGAGGGGTAGGGCTAAGGGGTAGGGCTAAGACAAAGACAGAGGGCTAAGGGGGAGAACTGGGATTGGGCCTTTATATAGATCCATGGTTAGGACCCTGTAGTCTGGTTACGATCCGAGTCTGGTACCTGGTCTATCATGCTTCGCGCCCTCTCGACCTCGGGGTCTTGCTCGTTGTCAATCGTGTAGGTTCCTGCGTCGCTCACACTGTCGTCCTCAGGCGCCCCCTGCTGCAAAAACACAGCACCGCCATGTTTGTAGTCCTCATGATTGTCTGGTTCCAGATTCAAGTTCAGTCCAGGTTTAGACCTGGTTTAGTCCTGGTTTAGTCCTGGTTTAGTCCTAGTTTAGTCCTGGTTTAGTCCTGGTTCAGTCCTGGTTCAGTCCTGGTTCAGTACCTGGTTTAGTCCTGGTTTAGTCCTGGTTCAGTCCTGGTTCAGTCCTGGTTTAGTCCTGGTTCAGTCCTGGTTCAGTCCTGGTTCAGTCCTGGTTTAGTCCTGGTTCAGTCCTGGTTCAGTCCTGGTTTAGTCCTGGTTTAGTCCTGGTTCAGTCCTGGTTTAGTCCTGGTTCAGTCCTGGTTCAGTACCTGGTTTAGTCCTGGTTTAGTCCTGGTTTAGTCCTGGTTCAGTCCTGGTTTAGTCCTGGTTTAGTCCTGGTTCAGTCCTGGTTCAGTCCTGGTTTAGTCCTGGTTCAGTCCTGGTTCAGTCCTGGTTCAGTCCTGGTTTAGTCCTGGTTCAGTCCTGGTTCAGTACCTGGTTTAGTCCTGGTTTAGTCCTGGTTTAGTCCTGGTTCAGTCCTGGTTCAGTCCTGGTTCAGTACCTGGTTTAGTCCTGGTTCAGTCCTGGTTTAGTCCCGGTTTAGTCCCGGTTCAGTCCCGGTTCAGTCCCGGTTCAGTACCGGTTTAGTCCTGGTTCAGTCCTGGTTCAGTCCTGGTTTAGTCCTGGTTCAGTCCTGGTTCAGTCCTGGTTTAGTCCTGGTTCAGTCCTGGTTTAGTCCTGGTTCAGTCCTGGTTCAGTCCTGGTTCAGTCCTGGTTTAGTCCTGGTTCAGTCCTGGTTCAGTCCTGGTTTAGTCCTGGTTCAGTCCTGGTTTAGTCCTGGTTCAGTACTGGTTCAGTACCTGGTTTAGTCCTGGTTCAGTCCTGGTTCAGTCCTGGTTCAGTCCTGGTTCAGTCCTGGTTCAGTACCTGGTTCAGTACCTGGTTCAGTACCTGGTTCAGTCCTGGTTCAGTCCTGGTTCAGTCCTGGTTCAGTACCTGGTTTAGTCCTGGTTTAGTCCTGGTTCAGTCCTGGTTTAGTCCTGGTTTAGTCCTGGTTCAGTCCTGGTTCAGTCCTGGTTTAGTCCTGGTTTAGTCCTGGTTTAGTCCTGGTTCAGTCCTGGTTTAGTCCTGGTTCAGTACCTGGTTTAGTCCTGGTTTAGTCCTGGTTCAGTCCTGGTTTAGTCCTGGTTTAGTCCTGGTTCAGTCCTGGTTTAGTCCTGGTTTAGTCCTGGTTCAGTCCTGGTTTAGTCCTGGTTCAGTCCTGGTTTAGTCCTGGTTCAGTCCTGGTTCAGTACCTGGTTTAGTCCTGGTTTAGTTCTGGTTTAGTCCTGGTTCAGTCCTGGTTCAGGTCCTGGTTTAGTCCTGGTTTAGTCCTGGTTCAGTCCTGGTTCAGTCCTGGTTTAGTCCTGGTTCAGTCCTGGTTTAGTCCTGGTTTAGTCCTGGTTCAGTCCTGGTTTAGTCCTGGTTTAGTCCTGGTTCAGTCCTGGTTTAGTCCTGGTTTAGTCCTGGTTCAGTCCTGGTTTAGTCTGGTCCTCACCATGATGGGCGGGGCAGACTTGGGTGGGGTCAGGGGCGTGTCTCTGGTTGGTTGCACCTGGTCGGGTCTGGACTTGGTCTGGACCAGGTCTGGACCCGGGTCTTTGAGGAGCTGGGTGAAGTCCTGGGCGAGTCTGGACTTCCTGCCCACGCTCCCAAAGGGCCTGACCGGGGCGGCGGGACCGTCCTCTCGGGTCGGGGGCTCAGACCGATCCCTCTTCAGGGAGCTGGACCTCGGGGACTTGGACTCCAAGGTCCCGTGGACCGAGGCCGGTCGGTCCAGTCGACGCCGCTCCAGGCGAGCCCGGAGAGCCGCCTGCACCTCAGACTGAGGAGCTGCACCCTGAGAGAGAGAGGGGTCATTATAAGGGTTTAGTCCTGGTTCAGATCTGACTTAGTCCTGGTTTAGTCCTGGTTTAGTTCTGACCTGGGGGGTGTGGGTGAAGGACATGGATCTCTTCTTGCGTGGATTGTCTTCATCGTAAAACTCGATGATGAAGGCCTGCTGAGGGGGCGGGGCCTGTGGCGAGGGCGGGGCCTGTGGAGAGGGCGGGGCCTGTGGAGAGGGCGGGGCTACACGAGCAGAGGGGGTGTGGTCCACAGCAGTCGAGGGCTCTGATTGGACAGGATCCTCTGAGTCGCTCTGAGTCCCATCCTCATGATGGTGATCTGCACAAACACACCCACAGATCACCCAGAGGTCACCCACAGATCACCCAGAGGTCACCCACAGATCACCCAGAGGTCACCCACAGGTCACCCAGAGGTCACCCACAGGTCACTATTCTTACAATATGAACTTAGCCCCGCTTTGAACCAACGCTAGCTTCGCTCTAGCAGCTCTCACTCTGATTGGTCAGAACTGTCACAAGTTTGGCGGCATAAGGCGAGTATTCAGGAAGTAATGAGGAAGTAAAAATCTTTTTTGACGCGATGCTCCGATGAGCCCAGGAACTGAAAAGAACACGACGCCATCTTGGATTCACCTTCAACATTCTCAGGTCAGAATGAGGAGCCTGACAGCAGCAGGTCCTGAGAGGGGCCACGCTTTTACACACAGCCAAAGTCCATGGAGCCCAAACACGCCCATGAACACTTCCTGTTTGCAACTTGGCGACTAAAGGGTTAGATAAGTCCATTTATATACACTGTGTGTGGTCTAACTCCGGTCTAATTCCGGACTAAACCCAGTCTAAACCTGGTCTAAACCCTGTCAAACCCCGGTCCCAGTACCTCGGGGGGTCCGGCTCTTCACGGCGTGGTCGCTCTTGGTGCTGTACATGTCGTCACTTTTGGGGTGGCGCCGCATCACGCTGACATCACTGTGCACCAGCCAATCAACCACCTTCCTCTGCGATGACATCACCCCGGGGCCCTCCTGCTCAGGTCTAGTCCGGTCCTGGTCCGGTCGCATCCGGTCCTGCTCCAGTCTTCGCTGGGTCCTGGAGAACTTGGTCACCTGGTCTTTGATCTTGATCTTTCCCGGCGTGAGGTCATCAAACTCGATGGTGAAGGAGGCATGGCTCTGGACCACGGCCGGAGTATCGGTCTGGACCTGGGACTCGGTCTGGACTTGGGACTGGGCCGGACTGTCTCGTGTGGGGATCTCAAAGTACCAGGGCTTCTGGTCCGAATCCTCTGAGTCCTTCTGCAGATCTGAGACAGAGAAACAGGTGAAGTGTGTTGCTCAAAAGCACAGTGACAGTGTGGGGTCTGTACCTGAGGGGGGGCGGTCCCTGTAGTCCTGGTCTCCCCACCACGCGGGCTGTCCGTACAGAGGAGTGGGACCTGAGTCTGAGGATCAGGGACAAATATTAGACCAGGATCCTGACCAAGACCAGGCCTGGACCAGGCCTGGACCAAGTCTGGAGTAGGTCTCAGGTCTGGAGCACTGACCTGCTTTGATGCCGGGGGTCTTGGTCCTGTCCTCGGCCTCTCGGTGGGGGGGTCCGGGCGGGGGTCCAGGGGGGCTCTGGATCTGCAGTTGGCTCGTGTATTTCTCGTGCTGAAACAGACGAGCTCCAGGGTTACAGAGAGTGAAGGTTTCAGTTTAAGATTCAGGTTCGAGCTCCTACAGACAGGGGGCGCTCTCACACACACACACACACACACACACACACACACACACACACACACACACACACACACACACACACTACAGTCTGAATAAAGACGTGTTCTGAGTGTGACGTCACCACAGCCTCAGCTCCAGATGAAGCTCCTGTTGCTACGGTTACAGGAAATTACAGGCCAGATCCATATTTGGGAATCCGACCGTGAGTATCATAGCAACCACAAGAGCCAATCAGGACTGAGGTCGTTAAATGTGCCCGTCCTCCTCACCGGAGAGCGGGAAGGGGGTTTACTTAGCAACCAAACACCCTAGCTGTCAATCAAACCTGTTGCTAACGCTAGTGGGAGGGGCCTCGGGGAATGACGGCGTCTGATTGGTCCGTTATTTATGTTCAGATCTTGATTTAAGGACAAAATAGAGAAATGAAAAATTCAGATTCTGTGTCGCGGCTTCAGAAAAACATTTAAGACGAAACGATGAGGCCACAGCAGCAGGTCCAGAGAGAAGAGCCAGAGTCAGAAGAGCCGGAAGAGCCGCCTGGAGCATTTTGTTTTAGGAATGCGACAGCTAGCGCGTTAGCTCTGTCCACTCATATATACACTCTGTGACACACACACACACACACACAGGGGGCGCTCTCACCTTGAGCGCCTCCTCTGGGACCTTGTGTTGACTTTTCTCCAGGACGTAGACGTGAGGATGTGGGCGTGCTCAGGAAACACACGTCATTATTATTATTGTAAATATTATAATTATTATAATTATAATAATGATCAGGAAACACTACAGTGCACATCCACACGTCTTCATTTCCCTGAGGTCTGAGCGTTCATGGTCCTGATCAGGAGTTTGATTTGACACTAAAAGGTGAGAGGGACTATTGGCTAATGCTAATGCTAATGCTAATGCTAACTTATAACTGTGATGTTCTTTTGAGGGACGTGTTTAACAGCACAGATCCTCTCACCTGTTCAGATCAGTCGGGTCTTTCAGGTCAGATTGTGTTAAAATAAAACTCAGATTAAAGTCTAACAGAGGACGTGGATGATCAGCTGCACAGGATCAGTGGTACATATTATACAACAGTCCCTGCCCTTAAGCCCCACCCATATTTCCTGGAGCCCCGCCCCTCTGTCCTGAAACCCCGCCTCCTGACCTAAAGCCCCGCCCCTTTGCCCCGAAGCCCTGCCCCTCTGTCCTGAAGCCCCACCCCTCTGAAGGATATCGTAGCCGAAGCGGATGATGTCATTGAGCTTCAGATCGATGTAAGTCTGGTCCGGGATCCTCAGGTCATTCACAAAGGTCTGAGGAAGAACCAGAGTTAGACCAGACCAGGACGAGACCAGGACTAAAGCAGGACTAAAACAGAACTGGACCAGGACGAGACCAGGACTAAAGCAGGACTAAAACAGAACTGGACCAGGACTAAAGCAGGACTAAAACAGAACTGGACCAGGACTAAAGCAGGACTAAAACAGAACTGGACCAGGACTAAAGCAGGACTAAAACAGAACTGGACCAGGACTAAAGCAGGACTAAGCAGACTGACCCCGTTGAGGCTGCCCAGGTCCTTGACCAGGTGCTGGTCGCTCGTCTGGTTGTAGTTGATGACGGCGTGCTGTTTGTCCACGCTCCGAGACTGAGACGAGAGACGAGTTAGACAGAGGGCGAGGTCAGGGGACAGGGGCGGGGTCAGGGGACAGGGGCGGGGTCAGGGGACAGGGGCGGGGTCAGGGGGAGAGGTAGGGGGACAGGGGCGGTGTCAGATGCGTTGGGGGCGGGGCTGGGTGGTGCGTGGCGTCCTCACCTGCAGCATGAGCTCGCAGTCCTCTCTCCCGACAAAGATCATCTCTCTCGGGAGACGATGGCGAGTCCCCGAGGCGCTCACCAGGAACCAGGAAGTGACGCTCATGTCTGCGGCAGCCCCAGGGCATGCTGGGAAACCCAGTACAAACAGGCGTTACCGTCCTGCCAGATGCCCTCCCATCCTCCCTGT